>JARFJB010002212.1:270000-557500 GCA_036346205.1 Vesta saturnalis | reverse complement strand
CGCAGAAGGGTGGAAAGTCTCTACCAAATTTTCTTGTTTCTATTTATCAGATGCTAGGCATCATTTTCATTTTGGTAAGGCGTATTAGATCTTCTTAACCTCCTTATAATTAAAACTTCTCTTACACGGTTTGACACACAAAACAATTTCACATCACTTCTTCAAAGGAATAAGTGTACCAAATGGTTTAAGACGTTTAAGTTACCGCTCGTATTCGATCGTTTTCATTATTTACTTTTGTTTTAGCAACTAACTTGGGTTTCCACAAACCTACGTTTCTATATATTTAAGTTTCCTTCTGTTGAAACATCCATCTAACTGTACCGTTACGATTACATCCAAGTGAATGCTTACGTTTGGTTGTCTTGATTGTTGTAACAAGAGTATCCGTTCTGTATCTCTTGTTTTATTGCTTGGATTGTGTTGCTGATAAACTGCGATCCGTAGTTCGCATACTGGGGATTGCTTGCTCGTTGCTCGGCTCCTTTGAAAAATGCATAAGCATTCGCAAACACAGGTCAGCTCTTTCCTTTTTTTGCGTGTATAAATACATTTCTTTCTACAACGAAAATAAGTACATCTACCTTAGTTCGGTTAACAAGTAGTTGGCAAACATTTTACCTTTGAATAAGCACTCATACTTAAATTGTCTTCAGCAGGTTACGATTGCTTACAAGAAAATTAAATGTATTTATATTAATTATATCAACAAGTATTTGTTAAACATAGTTACCTGTAGTATAAGTTCGGTGATATTTTGATACCTTATTTCAGTTAATTTTAAGCACAATTTATCCCATGTGGATCTGCTATATGTTAATTAAATAGTTCTTTAAGATTTTGAAGCACACTTAACAATCAACATTTCGAATAATTTTTGTTAATATTAATCACGACCTTAGCGAGCTCATGTATAACCCACAATTTTGAATGATTACTTTTGTACTACTAGCCGTGCGCAGTAGCAGTGTTGCAACTTTTGTGTTCATACCACATGTAACTTTTTATGTACACCTGATATACTTGGTAGCTCAAATATATAATGTTCTTTTTCTTACTCGAATATGGATAAGGTTGTTCGGACCAATTGCTGTTTCTAATTTTAAATTGCTTAATTACTATTTTATTTGTTTCTTGAAATAAAATCGGGACTGAACAAGCTTTTCTAATTATATTTATGTAATTTAATCAAATCGGGGTTTGTATTCAGTTTTGTTAAACGAAAGGCAAGCTGAATAATTTTGTTATTTCTTTCTTATAGGTAACTGATTTAATAAGTTTATTAAATTGGCCTTTTCAGGCTAAGCTACGTAAGATCTTGCGCGGCCGAAAGGGGTTTTGTTCGCGTTGGTATTCTAATCTATAAATTACTGTACGCGTAAAGCCAAGCTCACGACTTGCCCTCGTAAAAATCAATTTTCATGGTTACCTGCAGGGGTATCATATTACAGTTTCCTGTTTTGGGAAACGGATATCTGTACTTGGAAAGCAGACCACCGTTATGGTAAACGACTATCTGTATTTCGGAAACGGATTCACATTCTTGGTAAACGGCTATCTGTATTTGGGATACTAGTACCAGTTCTTGGCAGAAACAATTACCTGGTCCTAAGAGAAACCAGATCCTGGTGATTAGGATAGTAGTATATCCGTTTTACAAAACGGAGGTTTGTTTCCGAAGTACAGATAGTCGTTTCCCAAGAACTGGAATCTGTTTCCGAAATACAGATAGTCGTTTACCATAACAGTGGTCTGTTTCCTAAGTACAGATATCCGTTTCCCAAAACAGGTGGCTAATATGATACCCCTGCAGGTGACCTTTAAGATTGATTTCTCGGAATTGTAATTACTTCTAGGAATTAATACATGACCTTGACTAAATTCAACCAGAACTTTGATTATAAGAGTTACTTGAACAACGTGACCTTGAAAATTTCCTGCCACGTAAGCCACTCGACTACCGAAGATAACCGATCCTCTCCGAACATTGCCGAATGCTATTCCTCCAATATATCGCCGAAACATTTGCCCAAATCCTCGCGTAGCAAAACTTTACCTATATGAAGTAAACGTTCCACGGCCGTACGCGCATCTACAACATTGGTTCACCATTCATCTGTGTACCACATTCATATATTGAATCTACTACTTAAATACCTTAACAACTTCCACGTCTACCACTCCCCCACACATCCAATGAACTAAACCACTGTAATACGATACCCCTACATACGAATTAACACGTGACCTTGGATCAGCCAAATTTCAATATTTTCTTGGTTACCTCGAATAATTTTTGAAGCGGGTGACGCGTACGTGCACGGTGAGTTAGGATACGCCTACTTATACGTGATCTTAAAGAATTTATAGGCAATGTAAGCGATCTTGATCTTGAAAACCAATCTAGTGACTTTTCTGGTGTGGATCGTAGGTGGGGCTTGAGAACTCTAAGAATTGTAACAACTAAATTAACAACTTGACTTAGTCAAGAATTTCCCTAAAAGATAGCTGTTTCCCTAAACAGATGGTTGTTTACATTAAACAGTTAGCTGTTTCCCCGAACAGCTAGCTGTTTCACTTAACAGATAGTTCCTATCTTATACGATACTTTGGTGACCTTAAAGAATATACTAAAAGCATCCCCTCCAATTGTTAACTGCGAACGCTCTCGACCTTGAAAAACATCCTCCTATATACCAAGAATCCCACGCACCTACGGTGAGCTTAAAAATCTATTTAATACCCCTGCAGGCAACCTTGGAAATTCTTATAATAACTGACTCAACATACGGTCTTGATTCGGCCAAATTTTCAGAATTAATTGATAAAATTTCCCGCCAAAAGGGCGCGACCTTGAACAATTTCAAGGATTACTCACATCTTCAATGCACTTGACCTTGAACACAAATCTAGTGACTTTTTCAAATCTAGTTAGGGATATGATTGGGATACCTCTGTAGGTGACCATTGATTTCTAGGAATTGTAATAACTTCTATGACATACAATAGTAATTGATTAGGAATGCTTACTTTGTTATGCCCAAGAATTTGACCTTGAGGAGCATTTAGCCCATACATTTAAACTTGATCTATCTTTTAGCATAGACTACAGTTTGTCCAAACTGTAATACGATACCTCTGCAGGTGGTCTTGAAAGTCGTGATTTAACACATGGCCTTGACTTGACAAAATTCTAAGAATTGATCGGTGAAAATTTTCCACCACAAGGGCGTGACCTTGAACAGGATTACTCACACCTTCAATTCACTTGACCTTGAACACAATCCTAGCGACTTTTTCAAATCTAGTTACGGATATAACTTGAGGAATATACTTTTGATGCTGGCAGAATGTACGCAGGCAGCGTGAGCCCTTTCAAAACCTTGACATAGGTAATGTGCTTGAGATGCAGGTATTGTGTACTATGACCTTTGAAGGATGCGTAGGCAATGTGAGAGACCTTAAGAACCATGTACCTGGACTTAGACAATGTGATGCCCTTGACTAATATACTTCGATGCGGACAATCTGTACGACGAGGATAATCTGTACGGGAAAGTGTATTATTATTATCCAAAATGGATCAGTATCTGTACAGGATATGTACTAACAATCACCCCCATGCTCAAAAGAGGGAGCAGTCCTTTTCGTGGTCAAAAATGTTTTGATAATCACAAGATCGCCGAAAATAGCAGGCACGGTGTGTGTTTTTACGACTTCAAAACCATGTAGGAGAAAAAATGGAAGGCGGTTTGGTCTTACACCAACCTAATTTCTGTGTGTTTGTACAGTGTTGTGATAAATGTATAGACGAAAAAAAATTGTGTTTTCTCAAAAATGTGGTTTTCGACAAAAAATACTGACGGAAAACAAAATATCGGTATTTATAGGACATATTCTAAGTATAATCAAAACATTCAAAAACGTTATCGTATTGGCTCATAATGGTGGCGGTTTCGATCATCAGTTTTTTAAACCATATACCAACACAGACAGATCTCACTCTTAAACTAACCATTTTTTTTATAGTATTCCCCAACAGGCTAAGACTTGCCTAACGTGCTAAAACACTCAGGAACACTGGGAGAGATTAGGGATATTGTTTGGTTGCCCAGAAATGTTTATGAATGGCTAGCTTAATTCGACTTAAGTCAAAGTTTGTAGGAAAACTGCAACTGGGTGCATCCTACAATTTGGTCGCCGTGTGCAAAAATGTAGATTGAGCCCGTTTAGTGTAACACGAGTGCATAATTATGATGTGAATGGGCAAATCGAGTGTTGCTACCGAAGATGGCCTGCGAAGGTATCAAGGGGTGTATTGCGGAGCCACACCTACCATGGTAATAGCGATAAAACAAGGAAAGAACCGAATCCGTTCTTCTATGCTCAAGAGGCTGTAGGTCAGAAGTCAGAGTTATTTATAAGCCACATATCTCTTTTTTGGATGCGGTTTACCATATCAAGGAGGTATTGGGGAGCACTGACCCAAAAGTGGCAATTGTGTGCCAGATGAGGTCGAATTTTAGCCTTATACAGTGAAAGGAGTTGTTGCGATGTGTAGTACTGTTTAGATCTGTATAGATAGCCCAGTTTACAGGCAGCTGTTTTGTCTGGCTGACAAAATGTGGTCAACCCATGAAAGGTTCGATGATACGGACATCTCTAACATAGAAATAGAGTTTAAAACTTGAGTTCTAAGCCATTCATATTTACAGCTGGAAATGATCGGTCTTTCTTGGCGGACACAAGGTAACACTGCGTTTTGTCGGCGTTGAGCGTGAGTAGATTATTCCTTCCCCATTCAAGGACACGTTCTAAGTCACTGTTGATTGAGGCTGCCATTTTCACCTTTACGCCCTGTCTAGACTGTTGTGGGAAAACTGAGAAGAACTACAATGTAGAGTGCTGTCATCCTCAAAGCAACGGATCGGGTTAGTTGTTGAGGGAATGAGGTCATTTATGTACAGCAGGAAAGGTGTGGTAGCTATCACTGATCCTTGGGGCACTCCCGCGTTAATAATAGTATCTTTCGAAAATAAGCCATCGACGACAACGCGGATACGTCTTTTGTCAAGAAAGCTGGATATCCAATTGATGAGCGAATCGGATAAGCCGAACAAAGTGAGATTGGCAAGTGGGCACTTGTGCGAAACCTGGTCAAAGCTTTTGAAATATCTAAAGCTACTACTACTGTTTCAGCGGACCTCTCTAATGTGTTATTCCAATGTTGGGTGACATATGAAAGATCACCCGTTGAAAGACTCTGTCTGAACCCATACTGGTGGTCGTTTAAGAGTTTAATAGAACTCTAGGAACGAAAGTAGTTGGTGGTTGATGGATTTCTCCATGATTTTCGACAGAATGGAAGTGATAGCTTTTGGTCGATAGTTTGAGGGATCGGTTTTGTCCTCCTTTTTAGGAATAGGCTGGACATTTGCTAGCTTCCACGATGAGGGAAGCCCTCCAGATGACATGGAGATCGAAAAGAGTCTGGACAATACAGGTACAAGCTCGGGGTAGAATTTTTAAGGACGATAGCTGGAATACCGTCAGCGCCAGTCGCCTTGTTTGGGTCAAGTTTGTTGATAATTGATTCCAGGTGCTTGTAACAAAAGTGGAGTGGTATAATAGCGTATGGGGTTGATTTGGGCGACGGAACAGTTTTACCAGAATGATTGAGATGTGAATTTGATGCAAAATAATCGACAAAGATGTTGGCTTTTTCAGCAGGATCAGCTACTACAGCTCCGTCGCGAGACGTCATGGGGGAAAGGAAGATGTACTAAAGTTTTGACTGATGGCTTTAGCTAATGACCAAAATTTACCACCACCCAAAGGACATGAAAGTAATTCTTTGAATTTACGTTCTTTAATCGTCCTTTTGGTCTTGGTGATGATACTTTTGCAACTATTCCTTGCGGCAATATAGTTGGCCTGATTTTAGGTAGATTTATTTGATTTTAATTTGATGTAGAGTTTATGCGTTTGTGATAATGAATCAGTGCAAGCCCTATTAAAGCAGGGTTGGGAATGGGCATGACCTACACGATTACGTTTTTTGGGAATGTATAACTCCACTCCCATCAGGATAACTTTAGTTATTGAAAGAGTATTTTTGAAGAGGAGGACCATTTAATGGAATACTCACACCAGGAGGAGGTTGTAAATAAATCTCGCAGTTCGCTCCAGTTAGCTTCTTTATAATACCACATAGGTCTATCTGTTTTCGAGTAACAGAGAGATTGGATACAGAGGAAGCTATTTCGGTTAGGCAGTGGTCTGATTGACCAAGTGAAGAACGGACTCTTGTTTTATACACAAGTGGGTTAGTTATAGGAAATAGATGCAGGAGATGTGGAGTATAGTTAGCGTTGTCAGGGATTCTGGTTGGTTCGGAAATGATTTGCGTGAGATCACAGGATACAGAAAATGCTTTGTAGCACCCTAAACGAGTGACTAGTGTACAGTTGGGGCAACAAAAAATGGGACACTATGGTTTTACAAGTTCAATGGGCACATCTACTTTAAGTAGTACTTGACCTTCGCACATAACAATTGCAGTTCATTCAAACTTTAATGCAATGCATGGGTGACATAAGTAGATTGCTCTGATCAATTTTGATCTTATTATATTATGCTTTAGAATACACAACAAAAAAAACTTTGGTCTGATATTTCAAAGTAACTAAAATCTAAAAAGAAAAAAAAAACAAAATTTGAAAAACTACATTTAAAAAATCTAATTATAATACTTTGGTGATTAGGTCAGAAATTGTTAAACAAAAATTAATAAAGAAATACTTTTAGGGTAATTTAGTGATTAATGCAGTAACATGAAATTAAGAATGTATGACCGCCCTCTTGTCAATGCACTCCTGCAATCGTCTAGGCATTGACGCTACTAGATGCTGCGGATAATCGATTCCAACAGCCTCCCATGCATTTTCAATCGCCGTAATTAACTGGTCACGGTTTTGGGCAATGAAATGTAGTCCTTGTTGGTCTTGAATTGTCTTTGTGACCAAATCCCAAACGTTTTCAATGATATTGAGATCTGGGCTTTTTGCTGGCCACGGTAACAAACGAAAGTTGTTTTCTTGAAGCCAATTTCGGACTCTACGTGACGTGTGCGTAGGTGCATTATCCTTGTAACAATAAATTCATTATAACTACAGTAAAAATTCAAAAGTTAAATAAGATAATATTCATCTTAACTTACTTGTTGGAAAATGTAGTCTTCTTCACCTTATAAAACTTGAACAGAAGGAGTCATGATAGTTTCCAGCATGTCTAAATATGCTTTGGAATTCATGCGCCCGTCAATTATCCAGAAAACTCCTGGCCCGCGATGGCTTACCCAACCCCAAACATTGACAGAAAAACGACCACTACGTTTTTTAAAATTAACATATTCTGTTTCGCATCGGGTTCTACCCTGTTGAAATACTTTTAGAGGTCGATTGTTAGAGCTACTGAAAGTTTCTTCATCGCTGAAAATAACTCGACTCCAAAACTCCAAGGGCTCGTTGATGTATCGCCTGGCAAATTCTATACATCCTTTGTTATCATTTGCTAATAGTTCTTTAGTGGCCGCTTCGTATTGTTTTATTACAACTTCTTTTAATCTAGCCCGAACCGTTGCACGACATCCAGGAAATACTGTTTCATTTTTAGCAACTCTGTAGCTCGTAAAAGGATGATCGCTTACATAAGCAACTAATTCTTCGTCTTCAGCTGGTGTAGATATTCTTCGTCTGCCACTACCGACTGCTCTCGTTATCGTATGTTAGAGAGTCCATTTTATACGCACTCGTCCAACAGCAGATCGCGACACATTTAATAATAGCGAAATTTCGCGAATAGTTTTACCACTCTCTAACTCAGCAACGATACGAGCTTTTAAATCAATGATAGTATGAACAGGAATTTTAGAATGAATCCTAGAAATACTATTAAACTAAACTAAACGGAACACAAGAATATTCAGAAATGAGAAATAAGTAGTTATTCAAAACTCTAAAGATACTATTAAACTAAACTAAACGGAACACAAGAATATTTAGAAATCAGAAATAAGTAATTATTCAAGACCCTTATCTGTCGTACTATGATTATTACTAATAATCTAAGGCGATGGGATTAATCAATAATAAAATTAAGTAGTCAGTTACTAATTAAAGTAGATATGCCTATTGAACTTGTAAAACCGTGGTGTCCCGTTTTTTGTTGCTCCAACTGTACAATAATAGTTTTATTAATTGCCCTGGTTTGCTAGCTCAGGATCACAGGGGAGGTTCAGTTTGCAATTTTCAACACACCACTGTATGTTGGGTTGCCTGGATTTAGAATCAAGCAACACAACGTATTAAGAATATAATTTGTGAATTGAAACAAAAAATATAATACTTTTAAGTACAAAACAAACAAATAATAATTCCGGTTTATAAACTATAATTAAACTCAATTCGGTAGTTCAAGTTGGACGTCGGTGTCTAGCTTCGTGTTTGATTACACCTGGTCGCAAGCTGTAACAAATGTTATTAAGCATGTGTCTGTTATCTTCCGCAGATTCTCTTTTAGTAAGAGTAATAGTAATTAATTAACAATGATGACTTTCGGTCGGGTTACTGGTGGGGGTGAAGATAGATGGATCGAGTGGTTTTTATGAAAGCGGAATCACAATATCAATCAGGTAAGACAGTGATTTTATTATACATCTTTGAGATAATGAATTTGTGGTTGATTACAAATATAGTGGTGAGATCTGTGTGACTTAGAGGAGGTTTGATCAATTAAATATAATTGTTTGACATTGAGGGGAAAATTGCGGTACTTAAACAGGTTAGGATAAGCCTTGACCTACACTAACATTTGCAATTGTTATAATCAGCTGTTTGTTAGTGTTGTAAAATTTGGGTGTTTGAAATGTGACTTGAATTTTAATGGATATTATTAAAACATATTGCACACAATTGTACTAAATGAACTATGTATAATATAATGCGATTTATTTAGCTGTTCTGCTATATTATGATTAATCAAGTAACTAAATGGAGAAATTTTAATATAAAGTGTAAATCAGGTGAAATGAAAATATGGTGCACTAAATTATGTTTAATAATTAGTACTGGGGTTAGACTAAATAGAATTTTTGTGAAGTTTACCCTGGGGTGTTATATTGAAATTGCAGGGCCATGTGAGTGGATAATTTGGTTTCGATACCAGGTGGTAAGAGTTCGGACAAGAGTTCAAGAGGGTGTGTAACAGAGTGAGGATACAGGGGCAAGTGGTATTCGGATTAGTGCCTGGTGGTGGTATAAGTTTTATATTGAGAATCCGCATTAAATGGATATCGAGTGATTTCTATACACCATTCGTGGTAGTAACATCGAACAGATGTTAGATAGGAATCAGGTTTATACAAGGGTAATAGGGAGAATTATAGGGACATGATCCATACTAAGCTGGTAACGGTATGAGCATTATATTGAGAATCTGAATTAAATGGATATCTAACGGTTTCTATACACCCTTCGTGGTAGTACCACCGAACAGATGTTAGATAGGAATCAGGTTTATACAAGAATAATAGGGAAAATTATAGGAATATGATTTATACTAAACTGGTAACGGTATGAGTATTATATTGAGAATCTGGATTAAATGGATATCTAATGATTTCTATACACTCTTCGTGGTAATAACACCGAACAGATGCTAGTTAGGGACCAGGTTTATACGAGGGTAACAGGGAAAATTATAGGAATGTCACAGTATAGGATTACCCTATAATTGGGGTCGAAAGCACCATTAATAAAGCAATACTATTAACAATCTTTATCTATCCTTCGAGATACGTACACCGATAGGGCAGATTTGCGATTGTTACTCGGATCCTAGGGTTAGACAGGAAAGGGGACTTTGTAAAGTAGCCTTACTTCTTGGGGTCGAAGCCACCAGTAGCAAAACCACGTTACTGGGTAACTACTTACTAGTCCTCGTGGTACAAGCACCGAGAAAGTGCAAATAGCTACCTACGATTCTGCAGAATTATTTTGAACTGGCACTATGATATCGATAGGTCAGGAAATATGTCAGGCAGGTTAGAATGAAATTAATGACAGGCAGGTTATAATAAGCAGGCAGGTAATTTGATATCCACTGGTTAGGATTTCTAGAACAAGTTGAATTGAAATAGAATAGAATGAGTGAAGGTGAGCGCGGATATTTATAGAGGATTTACTAGGAGAGGGAAAAGTAGTGGGAAATTGATAGGATTTATAAACAATACTACATTCAGTTTAAGGAAATAAATAGGAAAGGAGTTTTGATAGGAATTTCTGTACTAGGATTGGATAATTAATAGGTGATGAATTTTAGGATCATTACAGCTTCTGCACTATAACCTGCGGGATTGGTGGTAGATAAAAAATGAACCTAATTGGAATTGTGGGCATTAAAATCTCCCAAAATAGAAATATCGAAAGGTGGGAACTGTGATAAGAGGTAGTCTATTTTCAGACTAAAGTAATCAAAAAGATCTTGAAAGTTGTTATCATTGGGAGACCAATACAAACAGCAGTAGAATTTCACAAATTGGGGCCAGAATGTTTCAACCAAATCGCGTCAAATTTGTTGTTTTCCAAAGTGGACATCCTCTTACAACCTACGTTGTCCTTCGTATACGCACGTACTCCGCCTTTAAGGGGAAATTTAGAGTGGAGGTTGTATCTGGGAAATTGCAGGTCAGAAGAATCAGTGCTTCCAGGGGAGACTTGTGTTTCTGATAGAAACAGAGTGTCCGGTTGCACTTGTTCAAGGTGTTGGTGAACAGCATTAGTATTCGACCTGATACCACGTATGTTTCAGTAATGGATCCGGATGTTGATACTTTCGATGACCGAGGTCGCTTGAGTCCTGCCCTCCCGGGCATACGAATGGGGCAGAATTTTATTCCTAGCAGATCTTGTTCTTCTTAGTCTTGATTTTGGCATTAACGAACCTTTGTCCCCGCCCCATAATCCTTAAGACGTATTGACGAATCGATGTGAGACTGTGGGCGTCTCTCCCTGCTCACCTGAGGTATAGCATCTGCTTTAAAGCTCTTCATTTTAAGGGTTTAGCCATTAAAACGCCACGCTTGGCAAGTGTGTCTTGGCGGGTACATAAGTAATAAAGGAGAAAGTGACCGGCAGCTCTAACCGAGCTCAGAAAATTGGAACACCAATATTAAGGAGCCCATGGTAAAGCGCGGTACAAAAGTGTTTTGTATGTATCTGGAGGATTTTAGGTTTTTAGATTCGTTAAACTACTTTCCAATGGCTCTCAGCAAACTACCAAAGGTGTTCGGTCTACCGGAGCTAAAAAAACGTTATTTCCCACACTTATTTGACACGACAGGGAATCAAAACTATATCGGGCCGATTCCACCCATAGAAACTTTCGACCCATGTTTCCTCAGGTGTAACGAGAGAAGTATTGTTAGCGTGGCATGCGGTGAAGGTGTCTGAATACTATGTACATATATATATATATATATATATATATATATATATATATATATATATATATATATATATATATATAGCGTGTAGACCTCCGTTCCTAGGTCATGTGTATATCAATTTATATATATATATATATATATATATATATATATATATATATATATATATATATATATATATATATATATATATATATATTATATACCTCCTGACCTCCGTTCGTCGAAGTAGGTCTGTCACGAGCGTTATACTGGTCATGCGACTGTACCATGTCTCAAGATCACGGTTGCAGTTCATTAGCCTTCTCCAAGATTACGCAGCTTCAAGGTCACTAAAAGTTCATAGATCTGTGCCTCAAGGTCATGAGGAGTTGCCAGTTCATTGACTATTTAAGGTATATGCTCGCATATTCTTCAAGGTCACGAGCGTTGTCTGTGTTTACAGAGATAATTGGAGGATGATGTTAAAGGTCACGTATAATATAGGGATACATTTTGTAGTTTTCAGGATCCTTGCGTACACAAATTGCCTGCTTCAATGTCACCGCTTTAAAGTCTCGTGGCAGGAGAAGTTGGTAACACTGTCACGCCTCTTCAAGTTCGCTCTCATTGCCAAGGTTAAGTTCTTAACGTACACATACCCCGCTTCAAGATTAATGGTTTTCAAGGTCAACGACATCGTATACATTGCCTGCATCAAGGTCAAGGTCATTTAAGTAACTAGAAAAGTTACTGGGCTGGTTTTTAACATCAAAGTAATTGACGCTCGCATACGGCTTGTACACATCAAGGTCAATGATTTTCAATGTCAAGCATTGCCTATGTTAAAGTAGGTTTTTTAAGGTCACGCTGTGTGCATCAGTATTCAAGGTTACGTGACAGGAAAGGTTCAAGGTCACCAATCAGCCTTGGCTGTGTTTTAATTTGACAAGCAGTTTTCAAGGGCAATTCTTAGAGTTTGATCGAGGTCGTGTGTGTGTGTGTGTGTGTGTGTGTGTGTGCGTGCGTGCGTGCGTGTGTGTGTGTGTGTGTGTGCGTGCGTGCGTGCGTGCGTGCGTGCGTGCGTGCGTGCGTGCGTGCGTGCGTGCGTGCGTGCGTGCGTGCGTGCGTGCGTGCGTGCGTGCGTGCGTGCGTGCGTGCGTGCGTGCGTGCGTGCGTGCGTGCGTGCGTGCGTGCGTGCGTGCGTGCGTGCGTGCGTGCGTGGTGCGTGCGTGGTGCGTGCGTGGTTGCGTGCGTGCGTGCGTGCGTGCGTGCGTGCGTGCGTGCGTGCGTGCGTGCGTGCGTGCGTGCGTGCGTGCGTGCGTGCGTGCGTGCGTGCGTGCGTGCGTGCGTGCGTGCGTGCGTGCGTGCGTGCGTGCGTGCGTGCGTGGGTGTGTGTGTGTGTGTGTGTGTGTGTGTGTGTGTGTGTGTGTGTGTGTGTGTGTGTTAATTACAATTTTCATGGAAGGGTATTAAATAGACTTTTCAAGGTATGAGTGATTCCACTTTTTAGGGTAAGGTTTTCAAAATCACCAACTCTTGCCTGAGCCAAGTTGTCAATTCAGTTATTACAATTCCTCTTACCTGGTGGGGTATCATATTACAGATTATTTTCTATGATAGTAGTCAAAGTTCATTGACCTTTTCAAGGTCATCGGTTTCAAGGGAACGTCTCAGCAAAGTTTATTGAGCTCAAGTGGTTCCGTTTCCCAAATACAGATAGACGTTTCCCAAAACAAAGGTTCTATTCGCAACACAGGTAGCCGCTTCCCCTCATTCCAAGGTCACATCTCTGAGAACAGAACAAAAGCTCTTCATTGTTCTGGTTGAGTTAGAGTCATAATTGATAAAAATAGATCAATTTCTAGTTACCCCCACCATTTCAGATTCAATTCTGAGAAATAAACTGTCAAGACCTAAGGCGATCCGTTGTTCAAGCCGACGCTTCAAAGTCTACGCTTACAATTTTCAAGGTCACACCTTTGAGTAAAGAACAAAGGCGATCCATTGTTTTGGTTGAGTTAGGGTCATAATCCCTAAAAGTAGATTGTTATCTGTATGTCCTCACCATTTCAAGCTCAATTCTGAAAACTCAATTTTCAAGAACAAAGGCGATGTTTAATTAATTCAGCCAACCCTTCAAGGTCAAAGTCAAGATCACAACTCTGAGAGAAAAGAAAGGCGATCCATTGATCTGGTCTAGATAGGGTCATAATTCCTAAAAATAGACTGTTATCTAAGCACCCCCACCATCTTAGGCTCCATTCTGAGAAATACATTTTCAGGAACAAGGGCAATCCACTGATCGCTCAAGGTCATCATACACATTGCCCAAGTACATTCCTCAATGTCACCAAACCATTCTTGACGGAGTTAAGGTGTTAATTCTTATAAATCAATTCTTAGGGGTATTAAATATACCTTTTAAGGCGTGGGGGATTTTGACTTTCAGGGTCACCCAAGCAATTTTTGGCTCAAGACGTTAATTCTAAAGGTCGGGGATATCATAGAGGTTGTCGTTGTCCACGGTAAAATGTGAGTCAAAGTTCTTGTATTGGCTAAATTGTAATAGAAAAATTATGCTTACAGTATGTGGATTTATAATACTACTGTCGTAAATCACCAGGATGAAGTAGTTTCCCCAAGAACTGGACACGTTTTCCAAAGACAGATAACCGTTTCCCAAAACAGGGGGCCATTTCCCAAAACAGATGGCTGTTTCGCAACACAGGTAGCCGTTTCCCAGCCGATTGCACGGTGCATGTTGGTGATCAATCTTAGGATTGGCTGAGTCATGTGCCTGCGATTTTAGTAGTGATTAGGGGCCGGTTCTGGACTAATTCAAGGTCACTCTCCCTCTGGTGGCGAGAAATGTAAGCTTTTGGATTTCTTTAATGTCAAACTTTTGGTAAATTTTTGCAGCTCGCTAAAAATAGAAATTGAGAAGTAATCGTCATATTGCAAGGTCACTCTGCGGTCAAACGCTTTGGCGGGAAATTTGTATGTGAAGTTCAAAAGGTAAAAATATAAATTGCAATGTCATCATCATATTACAATTCTTAGGAGTCTAAAAATTGAGTGGTCAAGGTCAAAGATTGTTGACCTGGAGGGGTATCATATGACATTCCTTAGAAGTATAAAAATAGAGTCAATTCATGGAAACAAGAAGAATGCGGGCTGTTATCTATGCTAAAAATTAGACCAAGGTCAAGTGGTGCTTAAATAGAGTCAAGGTGAAATAATTTTCTAAACTAAAAGTAGGTGAGTATTTAACAAGTTTAAACATGTGATAGGTACTCAAGTCAAGGACACATTTTTGCGATAAAAACCACAGCGAGGTGTGTTGAGATCAGTCAGTTAGCAACTTGTAATTGTTGAACATGGAATTAGCAGGGTTAAATCAAAGCACCTATTGCAAAGTTTTTAAAAGCGAACGCGACCTCGAGATATCAAAAAAGTATTAAATGATTAATGTGGCAGTAATTAATACTAAGTATGGTGAACGTATAGTGATAGAAACGGATGATTTTGAATGTATATTACCTCAACAATTTTATCAGAATTTGTAAGAAGAAATTCGAATGGAAGAATTTAAAGCTCATCTAAACACGAGGGATATCTTCATGAGTAGTTTGAGTGCAGTCGCGAAAACAACAAGCATAACACTTTGTTTTTAATAGTAGTGCCACAACCCCACCACATGATTTAACAAAAATTATTTCTTAATCAGCGTTTAGTCCTAGTGCAATTGCAAGCAAGTACAGCCGTTATAATGCAGGCAGCAATAACATCATTTCTGGAACGATAAAAACAGAAGTTCACCGTTATATATGGATACCCCACATAGTTGCAGTAACAACGTGAATAACAATTTTACCTTGTATTGTTGGTACTGTCAAAATAGTGATGGTGGTAATAAAAGTAAAAATGAAGAGAAACATGATGGTTTTTCTGATAGACTGACAGACAGCCATATGATTTATCTGAAGCAGATAATGAATACTTAATCGATTGTACTTATTATAAACTATCGAACGATACTCATCATGCAAAACAAATGGAAATTGGATACAGTATGCACCTCAAGCTTGCACCAGTAATGCGTATTGGGTGTGCTAACTGTGATCAAAGCGAGAATGTAGTGTTGGATATAAAGGAATGGAATGAGCTTCTAAGATGGCATTCATATGTAGAATTACAATTTTTCCTATCCCAAGAAATTGAAAATAAAATTGACTGGTCAAGTGTAAACGAAGAAGAAGATATAATCTATGATCAACATTATGAATCTTTGTCTAACAATCTTGGTATTTATTACAACTGGGAATTGATTAAAGAATATGACAGAATTTTGAAAACTCTTATGATAACTACTTTTACTGCTGTTTTTGCACATTCAATTCACATAGTATAGAAAAACTATTCAATTTAAAGGATATAATAAGCTATAGATTGAAATTTTTTTAATCTTACAATCTGGTGTTTAACTGTTCAATTCTTTTTACATCATCTAGTTTAATGGGGAAGGACATGGAATCATAATTCAAAGCATCCTTAAAATGAGGACAACTGTAAACCCTATCTGAATGATGTTGCACGGGATATAGTGCCAAAACAACTGCCCACAGGAAGCAATACTCATCGTCATTTTTAGCATTCACTACAGCATATCTTACTGCTATAAAGTAGGGAACCTTAACGTAAGTTCAAAGGCCACCTCCAAATGGAACATAGCTTTTAATGTTACTAAATTTGTGTGTACGCTTTTTAGCGACATTGACAACTCCACTACCTATTTTCTCTGAAGCGTTCTTTAACTGTTTAACTCTTGTAAGGTAACACTTTAACAATGATAAATTACTTTCGAGTTTAAGCAAATTTTCGCATGTTTCTAAATAAATTTTATATTGAATTATATCTTTCAATAGCTTAATATTAGTGTTAATTATACGGATGTGCTTACTCATAGTTACCTTCAAAACTGTATCCAACACTGCCAGAAAACATGAAGCACACGCGCTGTCGTTCATATAGTAACGGAAATGAATATTATATTTATTATAACTGATATATAAAAATGAATAATTTATGTAACTATAGAAGAAGTTTAGGTATACAATTACAATTCTAGTCGGGAGTGCAATACACTGACTGGTATAAAACTGCTCTTTATCTGCGTATATAGTAATATAAACTCAGCATTCAAGGTCAAAACCGGCTATAACTTGTTGCAACAGCTTCAGTGTTCATAGACAGATGCATAGATTGCGCTTTGTAGCGTTTACTGGGAATATCTATTAACCTTGACATCAATACTCTGGTTATAACTAGTTGCAAGAGCTTTAGTGTTCATAGGCAGATGCATAGATTGCACTTTGTAGCGTTAACCGGGAATATTTATTAACCTTGACATCAATACAGATCTCATGGCATATGTTGCTTCACTTTTGCTTGCAGAGGTCATACATTGCACTTTGTGGCGTTTACTAAGAATATGAATTAACTTAACCTTACTGACAACATGCGATATGCCTTCTCATGTCAAGATTATGCCACATTCATTAGTGTTCGTCACCTTTGCTTGCTCAGGCCAGTTCATAGTACTAACCATTCCACTTGTTATGAATTTTGGTAACGTTAACAGATCTTTGTGTTTATAATGTTAAAGTTTTAATTGAATACTCATTAATTACCCACCATTAGTAATGGCTTCATCCAGCAAACAATATAAACTTTCAGTAAAAAGGCAGGCAAAACCTTGTATTTTGCATGACGTTTTGGTGCGCCCATCAAATAACACCGCAGAACCAGCACCTTTGAGGAGACCATCCCTATCCTATCCGTAAGGGATAGTGATGTAGAGGATGAATTTTCGAAGTATTTCGAGAGGTATGCATAATTTTAATTAATATTATAGTTTACTTTTATTAATTCATAAAGAATTTTGGTACAAATAAAATTATTCATCTTTTCAGCATAACGCCAGCAACGACGGTTATAGCAACACCCCCACAACCACCACCGCTGCGAAACCTACAATATGGGGGAAAAATTTGGCTCTTATATAAGGGCACCTCACACAACAAGATGATGCGCAGGACCCACAAACCCTTCAGGTCTTTAAGGAAAAAAGTATTTTTGTGGTTACGACAATTACTATATTAATAGTGAGGTGGTAAGGATGGGGCGAGTCAAAAGACTGAATAAAGAATTGGTGGAGGCTAGTCAATATTTAGAGTGCGTGCGGAAAAATATAGTTAAGACTGAAAATATATGGCGTACGTTGGAAGGGATGGATGTGTGATGTGCTTAATATGTTTTTTTCTGTGGAATTTATTGTAAAAGATAAATGTAAAACTTCTTTTTTTTATTATTTCTCGTGAAATATTCTCATTACCCAAAAAAATTACTACAGCTAAAAAAATGTGTAATAGTTCAATTTGCGCTAGAAAAGTGAAATGATCTACGTTAAGGAAAAAATTGAAAGTCTGACTTACCCATGTACGCATGCATAAATGTCTACATCAAACTAAAACTATCATTTTTTGTAAATTTTAAGTGCATGTTGCTTTACAAATTTATTCATTGTAAAATATGCATGTAAAGAAAGTGTAAAAATACGGTACAGTTAAAAGTGAAAAAAAGCTTGCGTTAAATAGAAGTCAAAATAGTTCCCAAAAGCATGTAAATTTGAAAACCTTACGCCATGTATTTATGCAATACAAATGACACAATTGCATCCATATACTTGCAAATCCCGTTTCAAAATTGTAATGTGAATTGTTGATAAAGGTAACTATAGAATATTCACATTTACACCTGCATAAAATGCTTTCAAAGCAAAATAACTGCGTTCATTGTCCTACAATTCTTGAAGCAGTAATATCCACGCTTCATCGAGAATTGTAAATTTGGGGTACTAATCACACTAAATTAAAAAAGACGTCATGTTTTAAGTGCTGTTAGTTGTTTCTAATTTTAATTGTTTAATTTAAGGAGCTTTTTGGTACATTTATACATAAAACGGATAAATTGCATGCATATACTTCTTCTGAGCTTACGTAAGTACAAAAAGTTGTGTTTTAAGTGCACTGTGTTGTTTCAAAATGGAATTAGTTAATTTAAGAGCCATTTATTTTTTAAAATTTATACATGAAATTGATAAATTGCCACTTATAAAACACAACTTTGTTGAAAAAAAATTTGTTTTTCTGAGAATTATGTGCAAATTAAAAATTTTCTGGAGCGCATCTTTTGTAGGACTTTATTTTTACCCTCCCCCAAATCCCTTCCTGCACCCTGAGAATATATCTTTACTTACATCACACCTTCAAACATACATCACTTTTATAATTCAAGTACACGTCTACCGTTTACACAACAATAATTGCAATTATACATTAGTGTAATATGGGGCCGGTTCTGGACCAGTTTAAGGTAACTCGCCCTCTGGTGGTGAAAAACAGAAGCTTTTGGTGTTCTTTCAAGGTCAAACTTTAGGCGGGAAATTTAAAACTTTGGAGCTGGTCAAGGTCAAAGCTAAAAATAGAAGTTGCAAGGTAATCATAAATCTAAAAATATAGTTTTCAAAGTCAAAGATTATTGACCTACGGTGGTGTCATATTACATTTCTTAGAAATATAAAAAGATCAAGGTGAAAAGCTAAAAAATAGAAATTGAAAGGTAATCATAAATTTAAGAATAGAATTTTCAAGGTCAAACTTTTTAGCGGGAAATATAAATTTTTGAAGCTGATCATCATTATATTACATTTCTAGTGAAGGTTAAAAGTAGGTATTTAACAAGTTTAAGCATGTTGTAATATGAAGTCAAGGACGCATATTTCTTATATAAATTGCAGCGAGCTGTATATTGAGATCAGTCAGTCTGCAACTCGTAATTGTTAAATATGGAATTAACAGGGTTAAACCAAAGCACCTATTGCAAACCCTTTAAAAATGCGTGCGAGCTCGATATATCGAGAAAGTATAAATTAACGAATATAGATATAATTAATACTAAGTACGGTGAACGCATAGTGATAGAAACGGGTGATTTTAAATGAGTATTACCGGAACGCTTTTATGTTCATTTCAAAAAAGAAGAAACACGAATTGAAGAATTTAAAACACTCCTAAACACGAAGGATGTGTTCATAAGTAGTTTGGGTGCAGCTTGCAAAACAACAAACATAACACTTTCTTTTTAATAGTAGCACCCCTACCATATGTAAAATGGGTACACTTTAACTAGAATTATTTTCTTAAACAGTGTTTAGTCATAGTGAAATTGTGAGCAAGCAAAGTCATGCAAGCAGCAATAAAAACATTTCTGGAACGTTCCAAACTCAGAAGTTCACCGTTATATATGAATACCTCACATCGTTGCAGTAACAATCTGAATAATAATTTAACATTTTGTTGTTGGTGCTGTCAAAATAAATGATGGTAGTAGTAGTATGTAAAAATGAAGAGAAACACGATGAAGGTTATTCTTCACCTAAGACCGACTGGACATCATCATCATTTCAATATAAGGATGAAGTGTATAAACAAGCAGCTAAGGAATACTTAATCGATTGTACTTATTATAAACTATCGAACGATACTCTCATGCAAAACATCTGGAAATTGATAGTAACACTCAACCTTGCACCAGTGGCGCGTATGGGTTGTAATTGTAATCAAAGTAATTGTAATGTAGTAGGATATGATGGAATGGAATGAACTTCTAAGATGGCATTCATATGTAGAATTACAATTTTGCCGATCTCAAGATATGAAAACAAAATTGATTGGTCTAATGTAAGAAAGAAGATATGTTCAACATTATGAATCTCTATCCAGTAATCTTGGTATCTATTACAATTGGGAATTGATTAAAGGATATGACAGAATTTAAAACTGTTATGATAGAAGCTACAACTGCTGTTCTTGCACATTCAATGCCCATAATGTTGAAGAACTATTCATTAAAGGATATAATAAACTAGATTGGAATTTCTTGAATTACATCTGTTTAAAAGTTATACAAGTTGTTGACTACCGTCTTTCGCGAGAAAGAATTCCATGGTAGTGATGATGGCATTTACAAAGACATTGAAGATGTTATAAATGCTAAGTATAATATTAATTCACATAACACTGTATGCTTAATGGAAATATTGAATTATCGTCCTGCTTATCTAATGTATAGTATTTACTAAATAAAGAAATATTAATAGCTATGGTTTGTTTTTCTCAATTTAGGTATAAATACCCTGCTTTATCCATCTAGTTAAACAATGTTATGTAAGAAGCAAAAGAGTGCGGGTGGTTTAGTGAATACCCTGATCAATAAACTTCCGTTTGAATTGCATTTGCCCGGTTATCAGTATTCTGGTCCTGGTACAAAATTACAGAAACGACTCGCACACAAAGACCCCGGTATTAATCACTTAGATGCTCAGTGCAAACTTCATGATATCAGTTACAGATATTATCGGGATTTAGAAAGTAGACACAAAAGCAGATAAAATTTTGCAAAAAAAATCTTAGGAGCGCTTTAAATCGTTAGACGCAACGTTAGGTGAACGAACTGCTGCTTTAGCAGTCAGTACCGTCATGAAAGCAAAGAGAAAATTGGAAATGGGGTGTAAACGTCGATCTAATCTGAAGAAGACGAAGAATAAATGCAATGGTGGAAATTTATTGCATTTACGAAAAACAATAGCTAAAAAAATTAAACCTAGCGGAAATTTGACAGACACAATAAAGTCAGCCCTTTCAACGGCAAAACGTGTGGTGAAAAGTTTAGGAGGAAAGAAAAATATTAAAGTTCCTAGGGTAGTTCCCATACCTAACAAGGTGGGTTTTTACCATTTCTTATTCCGTTATTCGCTGGATTATCAGCAATCGGCGCATTAGCTGGTGGTGCATCAAGAACTGCTAAAGCAGTCAATCAAGCAAAAATTGCAGGAAGAGACATCACGCCATAATCGTATGATGGACTCGATCGCTATAGACTCCACGAATAAGAAAGGTGGTGCACTTTATTTAAAACCATACAAATCTGGTGGTAGTGCATTATACTTAAAACCGTTTCCAAAAAACTGAATAGATTACCCGAAAGACCGTTAACGGATATTGATTTAAAGAAATACACCACCGATTGTTTCGGTAATCTTCGACCACCCATCGAAGTGATTAACTACTTTCGGGGGTGTAAAATTTATTATAATTACAACCAAGATCAAGAATTTAATACAAATATTTGCGGACACCTATGTCTACAATTTTTATACAAATAATCAGTACAACATCAAATTTTCTCAGTTAAGTCAATAACATTCAGTTTAGAAAGTGTTGGTAACACAGTTAGCTAGAACTTTTATCCACCGATAGAGCTAGATTTGAGGAAGAAATACGTTATTGGATTGGTGAGATTTTACGGTTGCAACAGCATTAGAAACATTTATACAGGCAACGATAGATTTAGTTTTAGAACGGATCCATCTCATTTGCAAGTGATTAATATTCCACACGGTGCATATGAGTTGGATGAAATTGGTGATTATCTAAAATCTAAGGTACCCACAGAAAAGTTTAGCATTAGAGCAAACAACAATACACTTGAATGTGAGATAAACAGTTCATTTGAGATTGATTTTACTAAAGAGAATAGCATTGGCCGCATGTTAGGGTTTGAGTCTAAAATATTAGAACCAAATATTTTTTATACGTCTGCGTTAGACATCCAAATTCTAAAACACACTAATCTACACGTAGAGTACAACATTATAAAAGGATCTTATCGAAACGGGAAACTTGCAAAAGTATTATATGAGATTAACGTTTCAGTTCCACCAGGTTATCGTCTAGATAAAACTCCCAGCGATACTCAATATTTAGAAGTAAACACCGACATAATTAGTAATATAGCCATTAATTTGGCTAATCAAAAGGGCGAATAATAGACTTCGGTGAAAGTGAACCATTCACAGTATGCTTAGAACTAAAAGAACATGGGCCTGAGAATTAATAAAGGATTAATTCCATCTTTCAAAAATTCGTATAAAAGACATCATCCCTACAGTGTCATTAATTAGTCATCAACCCTCATTGCGGTTAACATCTGCAGAAAAACACTTTTTAACATCAATTGGTTTAAAAATTCTCACCGACAATGGCCGAATCGCTAAACATGTTTCAAAACGTACATTTTGATGATACTATAATTAAATCAGGTATTCACACTTATCTTCCATATGGATCTTCTAAATATGGACCTTCCGAAGAAATACGTATCTTAATTCAAAGCCAAGATCTAATTACGGCTACTTACGATAGTTTTCTGTATATAGAAAGGAAACTTGAGCTCAAAGATGAAGGAAAAGCATGCAACTTAACCAACAATTTTCCCAACTTTCTTTTCGAAGAAATTCGTTATGAGTTAGGTGGTGAAAGAGTGGATGTTTGCAGAAATCCAGGCATAACATCTACGCTTAAGGGGTATATTTCTTACACGACAAGCAAGAGCAAAGCACTAAGCGATTTGGGATGGTCACCAATGAATGAAGAACCATTACAACTACAGTTTGACGAGCAAATGGTGAAAAATCTTCTACGGTATGCATACCATTGAACCACATATTTGGAATAATGGAAGATTATCGTCAAGTTATTGTGAATATGCGTCAAGAGTTGATTTTAATTACATCTAGAAGCGATACAAACTGCTACTATGGTGAAGGTGATGTAACAATAACCTTAAATAAAATTCAATGGAAAGTACCACACTTAACACTTAGCGATGCTGCAAAACTGAACTTTTTGAAGGAATCAATAAGAATTCTATTATTACTGTTCCATTTCGACAATGGGAGTTGTATGAATTACCTGCTTTAAAACAAGCAACCTCAGACATATGGCCAATAAAGCATCAACGCAGCTGGAAAAACCACGTTGGATAGTTGTTGCATTCCAACAAGGTAAAAGGTACACAAAGTCGGCAATTAACATCAGAAACCTTAAAGTACATCTGAATTCTGACTATTATCCATATGAAGCAATGCATTTGAACTTCAGTGTTAACCAGTACATACCCGCCTATCACAATTGTTTGAAGTTCCGGCGTAATTATTATGGTGACGACAATAAAGATGCATTATTCAACTATTCCGAATTCATGTCCAGTATTTGTAATCGACTGCTCTAAACAAAATGAATCCTTAGAAAACTCAACAGTGGGCATCAAATTGGAAATGCAATCTCTAACACCTTTCGATAATGGAATCGTTGTATATGGTCTTATTCTCCATGATGCTATTGTACAGTACAGTGCACTCACCGGAGAAGTGAAAAAATTATAATTATTATTGTAATATAGTCTAATATATAAATAAAGATGTTGTAATTATTCTTTTAGCTTTATTTCATCCATCAAAGATGAAAGTAGTTGCTCAGAAACAAAAACTCCCGATTCAAAATCATAACGTTGACGAAAAGTCTATTACTTCAAAGCATGGTGATTTACTTCCTAGTAGTATACGTAGTATTATATGCGGCCCCTCCAATTGCGGTAAAACAAACGCAATGATCAGTCTGCTTACGGAAAAAAAATGGTTTGAAATTTAAACATGTATACGTATACTCTAAGTCATTGAATCAAACCTAGTACAAACTTTTACAGGAAATCTTACTTGCAATGAAGGACATAGGTTACTTTAACTTCAGCGACAATCAAGATATGATTGAGCCTAATTGTGCAAAATCAAATTCTATTTTTATCTTCGATAATATCGCTTGTGAAAACCAAAATAACATAAGGGCATATTTTTCTATGGGTAGGCATAACGATATTGACTGTTTCTATTTGTGTCAAACTTACAGTAAAATTCAAAAGCAATTAATTCGTGATAATGCGAATCTAATTATAGTATTTGAGCAAGATGAATTAAACCTAAAACATGTGTATGAGGATCATATAAGTCCCACCATAAGCATGAAATTGTTTCGGGACATGTGCTCAAAGCGCTGGTTAGATTCGTTTGGTTTCATGGTCATAAACAAGGATGCTGAAGTTAATAATGGTCGCTATAGGAAAGGATTTGATGAATATATAATACCTTAAACTGCTTTCAGTAGTAGTAACTGATCTATTTAGGTATTAACAGCTATCTGTTTAGTACAAACAGCTACCTCTTCATGGTAAACGGGTACCTGTTCAATAAATCCGTTTTGCTATATAAGGCGAATATATAATACCTTAAACCTCATTCAGCAGTTTAGAGCAACTGATCTGTTTAGGTATTAACAGCTATCTGTTTAGTGTAAACAGCTACCTGTTCAAGATGAACCGGTACCTGTTTGTCGCAATAGACAACACGGAGAGGATATTAAAGAAAAAAATTATTCAGGCTCGTAAAATAATACAGCAGAGGTATAACAGTATTAAGACTGCTCGCATTGATGATAATGAAAGAACATTCGAAAGTACTTATAAGCCTTTAATAGAACCTCTAACTGAAATAGTAAATAAAACCGATAAAAAACACCTACAAAGGAGGAGGTCATTGATGTTAAACCCAAAAAACCACCCGTATTCACATTTCCATGAAAGCACGCTACTATCCCCACTAGTCCGCTAGCTCAAGTTCAACGGACCCCAGGCCTCACTCCATTAGGTGACTCAAGTAAGGGTGCTACTAGTCCCCTAGCTCAGCTTCCGCTTTTTCAAAGAAATTCTCCCCCAAGTCTTCCATCTTTCTTAGATACATTCGTCGTGGGAGAGATTAATACTGGGGAGGAAGAAGAAGAACTGCGTAGTATCGCAGATGATTCCCACAATGAACCCATCTCCGAAGAATTTCTTGAGCAGTACAATGAATTGCCGCGTATACATGTTGAACGTATTTTGAAGAATGCCGAAGGTGATATTGATCATACGTACGGAGTCCACTATGATACCAAAACTGACAAATAGATAATTGGTAATACGCCCATCACAATTAAAGGAGACGATATAATTATTAAAGGTGTCACGTATAAAGATACTCCAGGATTATATGATCTGCTTATTATGAATGAACCCGATTTAAGTCTAGTAAAGTCAACAGATAGAAAAAGATATAGAACTATTTTAGAGGCTACGAATGTAGTAAGGCGAGATTATGACGTAAGTGCACAGATTCGAGGAAGCCGCAGCAGTAAGTATACACAAATAGTCAAACCCTTGCTGTCATCATCATCATCATCACCCACCACAACCAAGGGAGGAGGTGGAGCTATGTTTTTTAAGGAATTAACAAACAGACCCATTGAATATAAATATTGGAATGATATACATGAACTAATTCGTGATCTGGAGGTATTGTGGGCAGAAAAATTAGCGGGAAACACAGGTGTTGTAAATGACATAATATCAATTGCAGAAGAACTATATAAAGATGGATACATTGAAAAACCGAACAACCGCTTTTTAAACAATATAAATGAGAATGCATTGATGTCGACATGTCACAACTAAAATGCCCCTTGACAAATTTGGACGTTCATATGTCCAGTATCAATTCAAGAAACTAACCCCTCAGTTTAAACTGATTGATGCTAATCAATTTGATATTGAGAATAAGAGACTCAGCAATGTGACCGATCCCATAGATCCTCAAGATGTCATCACTAAGCAATACTATTTATCAACAAGGTTCGATTTGGATGGAAATCGTTTGACACAGTTGGCTGGCCCTGAAGAAAATGGTGATGCTATAAGTAAAGGATACCTTAATTTTTGTTTACAAACAGTTCAGAAAGCTTTCAAAGGAAACGCTAACGCTTATCTAGCGCTGGAGAAAAAACTACATTAACTTAAAGAAATTGTTGATAAATTAGCACCATGTCCAAATTACAACTCGTTAACGAATTGCACGAACCTGCACGAAAAAATTTTAAACGAAGGCGAACAATAATTAGTGGTTTTGATGATCTTTGGCAAGCAGATTTAGCTGAGTTTAACACATATGCTAAACAAAATAAGGGTTATAAGTGTATATTAGTGGTTATCGACTGTTTTTCGAAATACTTGTGAACTAAAAGATTAAAAAAGAAAACAAGTCAGGAAGTTAGCAAAGGCATGCAAACAATCTTCAAACAAGGCCGAAAACCTAAAAATTTGCAGACACATGCAGGAAAAGAATTCTACAATGAGCATTTTACAAAACTAATGCAGCGTTATGGAGTCAACCATTACTCCACCTACAGCACAAAGAAGGCTGCAATTGCTGAACGTGTTATCAGAACCATTAAAGGTGCTCTATATAATTCATTCAGCCTGCAAGGCAAATATAAATGGATTGATACCATAACGATGGATTATAACAATCGTAAGCATAGAACTACCGGAGTGAAGCCTAAAGATGTTGATAATCATATAAAGCTGCAGGCTTACACTCACATAAAAATATTTGATCGGTATCGATATTGTGTTGGTAACGTAGTACGAATCAGTAAATTTAAAAGTATTTTTGCCAACGGATACACCTCCAATTGGTCTAGTGAACTATTTAAGATTGTGAAAGTTCACTTTACTAAACCAACCACCTACTTGTTGGAAGACATGAAAGGAAAACCAGTACTGGGAGGCTTTTATGAACATGAATTGCAGAAAACAAAGTATCCCGATGTGTACCTGGTGGAAAACGTGCTTCGTTCCAAGAATAATAAGTTATTCGTAAAGTGGTGGGGATTGGATGAAATATCATGGATAAATAAGGATGATATTGTTTAATAACTTGTTATTTGTGGAATAAATTACTTATATTAGTTATATATAGTTTGTATCAAAGGATGTTTGCTCTTGGATGAAATAAAACACATAAAAAAAAATTGTATTTTATTTTAGTTCAGTAAATATTACATAAAAAATGTTTCCTAAAATTTCATTATCTTATATAGTAAACCTAAAGTACTTCTATAATCATTTAAATTACTTGAGGGACTGGTCTACAGGTCCATCCTAAGCAGGAATTTGTATTTGTTTCACCTTTATGAATGTTTTCTAGTATCCAGTTGAAAATTTTGTGATGTTCCTCGTTTTCCCGTGGTTGAAACTTATAGCTAATGTTTTGTTCTAATAATATTTCAATCAAAATGTCGAGGCATTTGTAATTAGCATAATATGCTGCTTTCTCAATACATTCAGTTATAATAAATAACGTATCTTTATAAGCAGAATTAATATTCTTTAAGCTAGATTTAACATTTGTTAAATCATCATCACCACCCCATAATAAATTGTATACATACATTTTAAGCGGTACGTTACCAAATAAATTCATATCATCTAAGATTTTATCAACTTCATTAAAAGTTAATGAATTGTGACCTTTATTAATGCACAATTTTGTAAAACTTTTAATGCTATTGTCCAATTTAATTTCTTTATTAAATAATGCCTTAAGAATAACTTCATTTGCACACTTTAAATGTATAGCACACCAGTTAAAAGACTCATCAGGAATAATAATATATTGTAGTATATTCAATACAAAGCTTTCAGAGGAACACCTCCCCATCAAAGAACGCTTCAGGTACTTTCTATAGATTTGATCACTACTGTACCATAGTTAATCATGCAGTTTGTTTTCGAGACTGCTCATAATTATTATTTTTCTGAAACAGAAGAGGAATAAAATGCTATGTCAAGTCAAATCCCCAATGTCTAGTATCAGTGAAATTGAAATTTACCAATCGTTTATCATCGTAAGGACTAAGTATTACTTTATTCTATTTGATTGTAAACACATAATGTCTCTTTGACCTTACCAAATGTTGATATCGCCTTATTACGTTACCATCAAACAAAATATGTTTATAATCATTTATCGTGATCTGTTTGACGCTTGCATGGGTAGAACCCTTTGATTTTCTTACAACTTTTTTATCAACTGCGTAAGCATGCATTTTTTCGGGAAGTCCTACAAATTTCAACATAATTGCGCCATGATTTTCATCTTTCATTAAGCCGGGGAGTTTTTTATTTACTAATGGAATTCCAAAGATATTTTCAGGACTATAGCCAGATGTATCGAATTTATCAATGTCTTCTTTAATGTACTCATAGATATCAGGAACCGAAAATGCGTATATAAGGCTATCTGTACCTGTGTACAAGAGCTTGGCATTATATGGAAACTTAGGTAGGATGTAACCATAATGAAAATTGTATAAAAAAGTTTTTGAAACGTCTAAAGCACTGAAGCCTGCATATATGGGTTTATTTAGATATACTTCCAGCTTGTTCATTTGAATGATGAGCATATCATTGCTAAATATTGTACAACTATCAAAATTTGGTTTTGATATGTAAGCACGAGCACCATAGCGACCATCCCATTTTGTTACTAAACGTATATCCTTATATTTACCTACATTTTCCATCAGTTTCCCAAAAACACTATTAATCATTAATTTGTAAAAATTTTTGTCAAATTCATTTTGACATTGCTGACGCATGATTGTATTTAATTCGATATATTTTTTTAACCATGGTGATTGCTGAAAACGTAATATACGATGCACTTTTACCAACTTTAATCCATATTTTAAATATACTTTCAAATTATTGTAATGAATTACGTAATTACGTTTTGGATACAATGTAAGTAATAATTTTTTTATTTTAGAATTTGGATCAAGCATGGGTGGAACCATATGTTCGGGTGCCAATGGTAGATCACTGTGATCACTATGGGATGAGATCACTATGGGATAGTCTAAATCACACTCGATTATGTAACCAATTTCCGAATCATCAGGATGGTTTGTTAAATCCAAAGTTTCAAAATTATCCACAAAAGAAAAATTACCAAATAGTAAAAATTCTGACATGGTTGCCCCATATAAGTTATTTACGTCGTAGTACATTAAATACACACTTTCGGAAGTGCGATCAAATGTTTCACCTATGTACTTGTTGGCTTTAGCATACCGATTAGAACATTGAGCCACACCACCCTTAATTCCTCTTTCGATAAACATTAGCATATCAATATCAGTAAATGGTTCTAACTTTACTTGTGTAATTTTAAGCATAGCATCTAATGCTAAACCGGGGGCTGTACAATAGTGGAGAGGATCAAGTTTGTAAGTACTTAAACGAGTTTGCCGGAAATTTTCGAAAATATCAGCTAAAAGTAGAACGTCCGTTTTCAAATACAAATCTGAGTACTCCCTAACGATCTAATATGAAATTTGTTCCAAACATTAACCGTATGTGCAAAACTGACATCATTGATTCCCTCACTATTTAGATGACTAAAAAACGCTTCCTTGGGAGGTGGCCTGGTTTCGTTTAATTTATCCCACGTATCAATATACTCATAAGGAAACACACCTTTGCGAACTAGTAAAGAAAATTCTTCTACATTGTTACAATCAGCTGTGGTAATAGCTTTTTTACTATTTTCCAAATAGTTTGATAACTTTTCAATACTACTACTCATAAATCTGAAAGAGTCAATAAATCTAAACTTAATTTTACTACCTTCTATTACTTTTGTTTATGAGCAGGAGTGAAATCGCACCGGGAATAGTAGACAATTCTCTAATGACGAAATGTCTATCATAAACTGACACATTATGAAATACAACCGGTAGGATGCGGGAGTCTTTATAGTTTAGGTTACAATTCTGATATGATGCTACTCGAAATGCTCCAGTAAAATGGTTATGTCCTCTAACCTTTATATCATTATCTATAAATGGTTTTTCGAAAATGTGACAAATCGTGGTGCTTTCAAAGTGTTCAACCTGATTGGGAGTTAAAGTTCCCATAGGAATTATTTTATTGATGATTTCGGTGCTCCAATGTGTAATACTTTGAAGCTCTTTAACAAACCATTGAATGCAATCATTTCCTCCATAAAGCCTAAATCGAGATAAAGAATCATTGTATGAACACTTTAAGTAGTAAGCAATGCTGAAGGGTATATGTTTGGAATGAAATAGAGTGTTACCCCCAAGTGATGTTAAATTTGTACACTTTTCTAAACTACTTTCTAAATCCGCATAAATTACAAACGGAACCTTTTCCTGAAATGCGAAATTTTTAAACTGCAGAAACATTTCCTCTGCGGTAGGCATCCTGGCTGAGCATTGATTAAGTTGATGGCAGAGAGTGACATGTTTTTGTAGAAGGCGATCTGAGGAAAAGTGGTTCAAGCATCGATAACAAATAAAGTACTTGTGCTCCCTATTCGATAGTTGTTTAGAAAAAAGAGCTGACATATTTTTAATCCACGCGAAATGATAAACAGTATAATTTTTTGTATTAATAGCATCAGCTGTAGAACCCGCAGAATGATAATTAGGCGAAAGTACTAAAGGATTTATAGGTTCCCTGACACTATTTTCATGATTTACACTTAATACTAGCGGTAATACACCTTTCCCCTGAATGCAATATAAATTAATGGAGAGGCTGTTTAACTTTTTAAATTTTTTTACATCATCTATTTTAATGGGAAAGGGAATTGAATCATAATTAAAAACAGCTCTAAAATGAGGAAAACTATAAACTCTATCTGAATGAAGTTGTCATCGTTCTTAACATTCACTAACGCATGCTTTACTGCTATGAAGTAAGGAACTTTAATGTAAGTCGAGAGGCCACATCTAAATGGAGTATAGCTATTAATATTCACCTTTAAATGTAAAACTTCGTGTAATGCCCAACCGCAATCCCTTTCGGAAAACCCCTCTAATTTTTTTTTTTAATTTGTAATAAACGTTATTGTTATACCACTCACGCAAATTTGTGGCAATATCGATGACATAATTTTTTATGGCAAAAGTCTTCAACTCGATAACATGATTTTGAGGTTGCATAAAATTGCAGGCTAAAGTGACATTGACCTTTAGCATCGTTTGTCTTAGCATTACTTTAACTTTTCGTGCAAAACTATTGTATGCATTTTGTAAAAAAATAAGAGGGTCCTTGATGTTTGCTATATTGACTATAATGCCTGTAAGTAACTTACCATTAAAACATGAATCTATAGAGTACCAACCTAATTTATGTGTACGTTTTTTAGTGACAATTCCACTACCTGTTTTCTTTGAAGCGTTCTTTAACTGTTTATGTCTCACAAGATAACACTTTAACAACGATAAATTACATTCAAGTTTAAGCAAATTTTCACTTGCTTCTAAATAAATTTTATTTTGAATTATATCTTGGAATAGCTTAATATTAGTGTTAATTATACGGATGTGCTTTACAAATTCATTTTTGGTTTTTAACAGTGGAATAGTACGTGTTGTTAAATTAACAATATCACTACTACTTGGTACAATCTCACTGATAGTTACCTTCAAAACTGTATCCAACAATGCAAAAATATGAAGCACACACGATTACACAGTCATGGACTTGTAGCAAATATTTTATTTATTATAACTGATATGTAAAAAAATAATAATTTAAGTAACAATAGAAGTACTTTAGGTTTACAATTACAAATATTACGAGTGCAATATACTGACTGGTACAGAAATGCTGTTTATCGGTTTATATAGTCATATAAGCCCCCCATTCAAGGTTAAATATCACAAACTTGCTATAACTTGTATTTGATTTTATGCATCATACAGAAATTCGACTTATATGGAAATGAAATGTGATACTTTTACACGCTTTACTTCATTGCTTTTAGATTGCGTTTACAAAAGTATTCCCAAGAGCATCAGTTCAGAAAGATGCAGATATTGCACTTTCTTTATTATTATCTTTAGTGGACGTTTACTGGTAATATCTAATAACCTAACCTTGCTGACATGGCATGAAATACCTTTTCATGTCTAGATTATGATGCATTCATCACCTTTGCTTGCACAGGTCAATAGTAACCACTACCACTTTTTTTTTGTACACGTTAACAAATTTACATGTATATAATAATAATAATTTTATTTCAATATTCAGTCGTTATATACATACCATACAGACAAAATGGCATCAAACAGCAAACGCTCACTACAAAAGAAGAAAGCCAACATACTGCAAGATTTATTAGTGTGGAGGTTGAAACAAGTTGAGCCACTTGTAGGTGAAAATGAGATATCAATCATCTCTATACACGACAGTGATGTAGAGGACGATTTTACAAGGTTTTTTGGAAAGTAAGTTTTCCTTGCTTAATGTATTGTTTTTATGTGGTGATTTCCTTAATAAATATATTATTAACCAAACAAACTATTTTGTAGCATCACGCCCGCAACCACAGTTGCAGCTTCACCACAACTACAGCCCCCTACACTCTTCCAATATGAAGTAATTGAAGCTTCACTACCACTACCACCACCGCAGCCACCTACACCCCTCCAATATGGAGCAAAAAATTTAGAATTAATATGACCGGTGTGTTTACCACCACCATCACAAGCAATACCTCAGGATCCTGCAGACTTGCAGCAATTTAAAATAAAAAGTGCTAGGTGGTTGCAGAACATTTTATCGACATATATTAACTCTGAAAAATCGGAAGTGGCAAAAGTGGAACGATTAAATAGTGAGTTGGCTGCAGCGAACAACTTACAAGTTGCACGGCAGAACATTAAAAATACACAAAATGCGTTAAGAATATTGGATAGTTTAGACATTTAAGTTAGTTTATAATTAGGTACTAAGTAGTCTTGTGATTTTTTCATTAAATATTTTTTTATGCTTTATTATTTTTCATTAACACATATGTAAAGAAGGTTAAGTTGAAGCTATAAGTGAAGAAAAGATCAAGTGTTAAAACTTTCATTTGAAACATAACCTCTAAAAATATGAATTTAATGCATAAAAAATCAGATATATTCAATTCCAGTATATCATTGGAAATATACATATGATTTTATATAAATATTAGAAGAAATAAACAGCTAAATTGATGGGCTATTTGATGGGCCCATCAATTTAGCTGTTTATTTCTTCTAATATTTATATAACCAACACAGCTATAAACATTTTCAGTATGATTTTATATATCTCGAATTGTTTGTGTAAATAGTGCGGACATTCAACATTTTTTTAATAAAAGATGTTTACTCTTATAATTATCTAGAAAAAGTCCTAAATGAAACGCTTTCCTGAATTTTTAAATTTTTTCCCTATTTCCCAGTAAAAAAAATATTTTTTTAACATTATTGCATTTTTGAAGTGACATTTTAAAATTGATTGATTTTTGCAACGAGCAATTACCAAAATTTTCAATAAAACAACACTTTAAACTGCATAAAAAAAAACAGGATAATGCAAGCATTTTGCTTTGAAAAACGCTTGTACACGTTACAAGACAGTCTATATTTAGCGCTTACATTACTCTGATTGTGCAATTATTAAGCACACATGCGCTAGTTGCAAGTTTTTCCACATTCATTTTTTTGAGAAAATGTGGAACTGCTATCTTTTGCGCTGTTATTTGTTTAGTCTACCTGCAAAAAATTAGAATTTTTTGGTAAAGGACTAAAGTGTTATGATTTATTCTTATGTGAAAGTATCAACCTTTCTTTACGTGCTAACCACAACTTGCTGTTAACATTTGAAAAGTTTTTTTTCAATTTTTTTTTAGTTTTGAGAAGATTTGGAACCGTTATCTTTTGCGCTGTTATTTGTTTAGTCTATATACAAAAATTCAGAATTTTTGGCTTAACGATTAAACTGCTATGATAAAAAGAGCATACTTATTTATCTTACAACATTTCACACACTTAAAATTGCTTACTTCTACTTAGCTAAGATAATGTTATTCACCTTTTCTTTGTAATATAAGTTTTATGTGATAATTATAAGGTTACAATGTCATTTCTTCCTACATAATTTGTATAATTTAATAAATCATTATAAGAAACTCGTTTAATATGAAAATTCAATTAAACCATACGGAAACTTATTTTAAATTGTCGTTTCACTTTTTTCACTTTTTCTTCTTCTATGCCTACACACACTTTATTTATTTTCTTTTTTTTTTCAAATGAATACTGTTAAAGTGCCTTTTCTTTATGCAATATAACTTGCACTACTGTAATTGCTTATTTACTTTTTAAAGCGCCTTTCATTCAAATTACAATGCCCCTTTATTTAATACTTTTCATGGCACATTCACTCGAAGTTGCATCATTTTCTTTTTTAGCTCATACAGCTCTAAATCTATCCTCAATTTTTTTAATTCCTTGATTAACACCTCGAGTCTTTTCTTTCTCTCATCAATACTTAATAATTCTTTCTTTCTTTCTCTTCTTATCATTCTTATTACTTTCACCATTACTACCAATAAAGTTTACTGAATCATGCAATCCCGGAGAAGCCTTTTTATTATAAACCTGCATCCTTCCAGAACTGCTAACCTACTCAAAAAAACTTTTAGATTTCTAAGAATGATTACCTTGCAACTTCTATTTTTAGCTTTGACCTTGATCAGCTCCAAAAACTTATATTTCCCGCCAAAAAGTTTGACCCTGAAAATTCTATTTTTAGATTTTCTATTTTTTAACTTTTCACCTTGACCTTTTTATATTTCTAAGAAATGTAATATGACACCACCGTAGGTCAATAATCTTTGACCTTGAAAACTCTATTTTTAGATTTATGATTACCTTGCAACTTCTATTTTTAGCTTTGACCATGACCAGCTCCAAAATTTTAAATTTCCCGCCTAAAGTTTGACCTTGAAAGAGCTCCAAAAGCTTCCGTTTTTCACCACCAGATGGCGATTGACCTTGAACTGGTCCAGAACCGGCCCCATATTACTACTGACAAAGAAATGTGTTTGTTTTTATATTAGTTGCTTCAAAGAAGGAAACTGAACTGTATTTATACATTTATTTTCCAAACAACACTCTTTTGAAAAATCTTACCTATTTCCGAAACTGTATACAAGTTATAAAGATTTAAAGACTCACGCCTATATGTTGCAGTAGTAGCTTCACCGGCCAGTGGTCCTCTTGGGGCTTCCGTCTTGCGCTGATAATGGTGGGAATGATAGAAAAACACACGCGGCTTGGTAAAACCGAAAAATTGCACTTTTCTTGTTAAATGCGAAACGAAGAATGTTCTAATCACGCTGCTTGCAGGAAACTTAACTTTCTTAACTTAAAGGAGGTTTTATGTCGGATTTAATAAGCACTAGGTTATTTAGGCATTTGCACGTTGTTGCAAAGTATGCAAGTATTCTCTGGAGTACATTTTCCAAAAATCAGCGTAAAGTCGCTGCACAAGCTGCCAGCAGGAGAGGCGCTTCACGTTAATGTTTGATAACTCTGGATCGGGAATTATGGAATTTAGAGGCTATAAGGTTAAGAAATTCCCCGGGGTGAGAGGCTCCAAATCATTAGGATCCGAGCTCCAGGCACACAAGGGGCGCGAATTTAGAACAGATTCTATCTGGCAAAGCAGAGTAGACAATTCCTCGAAGGTTAAGCGTTGTACACCAACTACAGTTAGCATATGCGACTTAAGCATTTTAACACCCAGACTGCCAAGCCGTTGAAATGAGGGCCCGAAGGGGGGCTATAATGCCAACGAAAAGATAAAGTCTTGACGGCTTGTTTGGCTAATGTAAGAAATTGGTTGGTGGCGCCAACAAAGTTGGTGCCGTTGTCGCTGTAACAAGTAGAAACGGTACAGAAGCCAGAAAACGGCGAAAAGCGGCAATAAAACTGTCTGTCGATAGTTTTTGCGTGAGTGTGAGTGTGAGTGTATATATGTATATATATATATATATATATATATATATATATATATATATATATATATATATATATATATATATATTTTAAATTGCTGTGTATGTATTTTTATCTCCAAGCTTATTAAAAACATAATTAACCTCTACATATATAAACATATTTCCTTTTAAACCGCTGTGCACAATATAGTTCAGAAATTTCTTCTTATAAAAGTATTTTATATCTGATCTAACTACGTCCTCTACTTTTAACTAGAAGAGTGAATATTTTCAAAATGATTTTAATTATTATTACATCTCATTAATTTCCATTTTATAAGTTAGAAGGTTGTGAAATTACACATAAATTTTATTGGTCTAGAGATATGCATGTAGTTAGGTGGTATAATAAGTAATATAGAATATACATTTCTAAGATGATACTTTTTATTAATATAAACATATTTTGTAATACACATAAATTACATCGCTTTACTAGAACACAAATTACAGCTCTTTATCTACCTTAACTCTAATTGATTGTAAACATACGTTTCTTTGACCTTATGTTGATATCACCTTACTACATCAACAGCAGACATTTAGCATGATCTGTGTGACCCGTTGACTTTTTCCTGTTTTATTTACATGAACTGTTACTTAAAACGAGTAAATTCAGTGTTCAAGCTGTTACTTTTAATTTTTAGTTGAGATCCCACCTAGTATATCTACCCTTTACGAATTTTTGCATGTAACAGATGTGATAAATAAAAGTTTCATATTTCAGGAGCAGTTGAAGTTATTTTATTTCAATAACAAGTAAAATTCTATATATTATCTTGATTAGGTTAGTTGAATGATATATTAGTAATAAGGTAGTTGATAAGAATGAAAATATTCATAAGCTTGAAAGTAACTTATCATTACTAAAGTGTTATCTCATAAGACTGACACCCAAGGAACGCTTTTAAAATAGGTGGGGGGGGGGTAATCTATAAAAGTTAATATGCAACCTATTGAATCATGTTTCAATGACCGGTTACTTACACGGATTATAGTTAATAGGAAATATATTATCAATTCATTATTATTTGTAATAATTAATTATTTATTGTATGATTCAGAATGCGGAACGATACAAATGAAAGATAGAATTTTAGTAGTCTTAAGAGGATGCTTTCTAACTGCAATTATAAAACACAAATGGGAGTATGAATTATTATTATTTTTATTAATTAATATTTATATGATTAATATGAGTTCGGAATGCGGAATGACGCAAATGAAAGATAGACTTTAGTAGTCTTAACAACTCAATGATGTAAAGGTTAAATTAATCTAATTGATGTGTGATGTGCATGTGTAAGTGTTTGGGTTTTCTATAGTAATAGTTTTGTTAAATTTAAAGAAAATATTCAGCTGAATCATGTAAAAAATTTGAGAATTTGTATTGTATACGAGGAAAACCTAATAATTCACTTCAAACATGTTATTATCATGAAAATTGCACTTAACATAAAACTAAAAGTAAGATTTTGAAAACGGAATTTACCAGTTTTAATTGTTTACAGTGAATAGGGCGGTTTAAGGTATTTCATTAAACCTTTTCCTATAGCAACCACTATCGTCTTCAACACATGCCCCGAAACAATTCCATGCTTATGTATTGTTCATCTATCCTAATATTGCTCCCGCAAAAATGAACACTGGTTAAAAGTAGACATACTTATAAATGTTTTAGCACATTTTTTGTATTTATTTTGACGCACCCTGGTCAAAGCATCCTCTACACTTCTACCACCCGGGTTACCTTACTGATATTCATTTCACTTCACAACTGTTTTTCCGCACATAAAAAAACGTGTACCGCTACTAGGAAAAAAATATCTACACTTAAACGTTATAGCATATTTTGATGCACCCTCGCCAACCACTACACCTGACACGTTAGGAGTCCTCGCTTAACCTTCATCCAAATTTGGGGGTGGTTATGCTAAGAAACAAAGTGTTCAGCTTAATCCATAAAAGATAGAAAAGAACCTCGGTTTACTACAGTTAGGGAAGGCGGTTATTACCTAGTTTTGGAGCAAGCTTGGACAGAGTGAAAACCAAAATAAAACCAGTATAGTCAGAGAGCCTGGTGAATACTATAACATCATGACTAATCCTTCCATCAATATTAATTCTGTTTTATCAATTAACTGGGATTTGCAAAAGAAGTGTGCAGCCCTCTATCGACTGTAAATGTTGTGCTGCTTGCTGCTTATACCACAGCCCAAGTATTGCTGAAATTGCACGAATATTTGGAAATGTTGGAATACAGAGTTAAATATTATAATACGGACTCGATCATTTACATATCAGTTCCGGAGCAGTATGATGTGCTACTAGGTCAATTTTGAAGTGAATTCACCTATGAATTGGAAGATGAAGGTGTTGGAAACTACATCAAAGAAATTGTATCACGTGGACCAAAAAATTACGCCTACAAAGCATGGTCCAGTTCTAAAGAATGTGACGTGACTATATGTAAAGTTAAAGGAATATCGTTATCGTATAAAACCGCACAAATAATCAACTTCGATAAAATATTGAAAATGGTCCTAAAAGAAGGTGAACCTGTCCAATTACATCTACACTAATAAAACGATCGGTTTACCACAACGTACTTACAAGCAACACGGCTAAACTCTACGGCCTAAACTCCGCAAGGAAATGCTTTCCCTCTGATGGTTCATCACATTCGTATGGCTTTAAAAGTGTAGGTTATAATAAAAGTTGTAAATGAACCTTTGCAATTATTCTTTTGTTCCTCATGTGTTAGCATATTGTGTAAGTATGTAACTACTATCTATGTTGCAAGTATAGCTTTTTTGTACCTAAAGAAGTCACATTACAGCTATATATTAAAATGTAATATTTTTTACGAATAAACACCTATTATGTTATGTTTTTTTACTTACACCACACACCCTGCCGTTGCGAGTGCGGAAGGTAGACCTGGTATGAAAAAGGTGGTTTGGGCACATTGAAAAAACGTCAAGAAACCTGGAAAAACGTCGCACAAACACCAAAAACTTAGAACGCGGATATGCAGATACATATACAGAGCCAATAAAAGAACCGTTTAACCTTGAATAGCTTGACTCAATTTAGCCAATACAAGAACCATTTATCTTTGACATACCTTTTAGCATAGACAGCAACCTGTCATTCTTCAACAACGTGTTCATGTTTCTCTCTCACATACAAACACCCGCTAAAACCTGATTTATTGTGTACAATGACCTTGAAAATCATGTACTTGGATGTGACCTTGAGGAATATATTTAGATGCAGAAAATATGTACGTTGACCTTGACCTTGAAATTTAAACGGTCTTGAAGCGGGGTGCGTACGTGTACGAATGACCTTAAAGGGTACATACTTGGATGCAGGTAATGTGTACGATATCCTTGACCTTGCAACCATATACTTATAATGTGGCCACCTGGCAGAATGTTCATGCAATGTGTACAATGACATTGACTTTGAAAAACCATTGACCTTAATGTGGACAATCTGCTCGGGAAAGTGTATTATTATTTCCAAAAGTGAGTTAAAAGTGGCAGTATATCTACTAAACTTTGACCCAGTCGTCATCAAAGTGCGGGTCAATTGCTAAAAGTAGCCAAAATTCCCACGTTTGACCTTGGCAACATTAAATATCGGGATATTTGGCAAAAATTCCCACGAGGTCAATGAACTTTGACCTTGGGGCATCAAAAACCAGGCATATTGCTGGAATTTTCCAAAATTCCCATGCGGTCAATTAACTTTTACCTTGGCGGCAAATATAAAAGGGTTTGACCTGGACAACTGCCGAAAAATGCCCAAAATACAATAGGTCAACTAAATTTGACTTGGCGGCAAATATCAAAGGATTTGGACGGGCTAATTGACAAAAATTGGCAAAATATTGTTGCACACCTTTCAGGATTTTCCCACGGTCAAGTGCCGCTATACCTACTAATACTAATGCAGGTTTCCCGTTTCGATAATATTCTTTTATAATGTTTCATTCTACGTGTAGGTTAGTATGTTTAAGTATTTGGATATATAACGCAGATGTATGTAAAGCACTATGTTCTAGTATTTTCGACTCAAAACATAGTATGCGACCAATGCCATTCTCTTTAGTAAAATCGATCTTAAATGAACTGTTTATCTCATTTAAGTGAGAAAATAAGATCTATCGTTGTCCGTATAAATAATTCCTATGCTGTTGCAACCGTAAGGTCCAACCAATCCAATAACGTATTTCTTCTTCAAATCTAGCTCCATCGGTAGATAGAAGTTGTGGCTAGCTGTTACCAACACCTTCTAAACTGAGTGTTATTGACATAACTGAGAAAATTTGAGCATGCACCGATTATTCATATAAAAATTGTAGGCATAGATGCCCGCAAATGATGGTATTAAATGGTCGATCTTGGTTGTAATTATAATAAATTTTACATCCCCTAAAGTAGTTAGTAACTTCGATTAGTGGTCGAAGATTACCGAAACTATCGTAATACAATACCTTTTTTTTATCATGCTTTCTGTAGCAAACCCTATGCGTACTTGGCCCGCTTTGACTATCTAAGTTAATAATTGTAGGTTCGTTTTTTCATGGTCATTTATGCTATCTCCAATAAAAATATCCCTAAAGTACATTTCTGTGTATTTCTTTAAATCAATATCTGTTAACGGTCTTTCGGGTAATCCATTTAATTTTTGGAAACGGTTTTAAGTATAATGCACCGCCACCAGATTTGTATGGTTTTAAGTGAAGTGTGCCGCCTTTCTTATTCCCGGAGCCTATAGCGTTCGATTCCAACATGCCATTATGGCGCGACGTCTCTTAGCCTCATTGACTGCTTTAGCAATTCCCGATGCACCGCCTGCTAAAGCATCGATGTCTGATAATCCTTCGAATAACGGAATAAGAAATGGTAAATCTCCTCTTTGTTTAGGTAGGGGAATTGTTCTAGGAACTTTAATGTTTCTTTTCCTCCTTAACTTTTTACCACAGGTTTTGCTGCTGAAAGCGCTGACATTATTGTATCTGTGAAATTTCCGTTAGCTTTCATTTTTTTAGCTATTGGTTTTCGTACATGCAATAAATTTCCACCATTGGGTAAAGATTTCTTCTTCTTCAGATTATACCGACGTTTACACCTCATTACAAATTTTCTCTTTGCTTTCATGGTGGTACCGGCTGCTAAAGCAGTTCGTCTACCTAATGTTGCGCCTGATGATTTAAAGCATTCCCAAGCGTTTTCCTCTATATGCTCTATGTCTAGTTTCTAACTCTCGGTAATCTGAGTAACTGACATGAAGTTTCACTGAGCATGTAACTTATTAATACCGGGGCTACCGCGTGCGAGTCGTTTCTATAACTTTGTGCCAGAACCACAATACTGGTAACCGGGTAAATGTAATTCAACCGGAAGTTTATTGATTAGCGTATTCACTAAACCACCACCATCTGCACCCTTTCGCTTCTTCCCTAACATTGTTTACCTAGATGGATAGGGTGGGGTATTTATATCTAAATCGAGATCACAAAAACAAATAATCATATAATTAATAATATAAATAATTATTAATAATAATACTTCTTTATTTTCAGTAAATTCTATACACTAGATAAGCAGGACGATAATAGAGTGTTTCCATTAAACATACAGTGTTATGTGAATTAATATTATACTTAGCATTTATAACATCTTGGATGTCTTTATAAATGTGATCGGCACTGTCATGGAATTCGTTCTCACGAAAACGTCGGTAGTCAACAACTAGCTGTATAAACTTTTCATTGAAACACACCAGACTGTAAGATTCAAGAAATTCCAGTCTATAGCTTATTATACGCTTCCAATTGAATTGTTCTGCTACATTATGGGTATTGAATGTGCACGAACAGCATTTTTAGTTTTCTATCATAACAGTTTTCAAAATTCTGTCATATCCTTTAATCAATTCCCAATTGTAATAAATACCAAGGTTGCTAGACAGAGATTCATAATGTTGATTATAGATTATATCTTCTTCTTCGTTTCTTGACCAATCAACTTGGTTTTCAATTTCTTGGGATAGGAAAAATTGTAATGTTATATGTGAATACCATCTTAGAAGTTCATTCCATTCATTCGTGTCTAATACCACATTGTTGCTTTGATCACAGTTGACATACCCCATACGCACTACTAGTGCAAGATGAAGGTGTGTACTGTATCCAATTTCAATATGTTTCACATGATGAGTATCGTTCGATAGATTATAACAAGCACAATCGATTAAGTATTCATTATCTGCTTGTTTATGCACTTCACCCTTATGTTGAAATGATGATGATTACCAGTCAGTGTTACGAGCAGAATAACCTTCATCTTGCTTCTCTTCATTTTTACTACTACTACTACTACTACTACCATTACTACCATCACTATTTTCACAAGATGAACAACAAAATGTTAAATTATTATTAATATTATTACTACAACGGTCTGGGGTATTCATATGTAACGGTGAACTTCTGAGTTTGGGTCGTTCCAGAAATGATTTTATTGCCGCTTGCAATATAATGGCTATACTTGCTCACAATTGCATTACGACTAAATACTGTTTACGAAATAATTCTAGTTACACTTAAGCAGTACACGAACCACTTAACCTTGACCTACTTTCATGAATCGACTCTATTTTCAGATTTCTAAGAACTGCAATACGATATCAACAAAAGTTTACCTTAAATAGTTTGACTCAATTTATTCAATACGAGAACCACATAATCTTAAAAATTTGGATTCTTACCTTGACATTCAATCATGGTTTCCAACACTACTTTTTAATCGAGCTAATTTCAAACACAAAAAAAAGTCATTTTTCTCGAGAACGGGCCAGAATTTGCCCAAACTAAATTTAAGAAAAAACCCTGGACGATACGGCCATGCCGACTTGTTTACATATATGACATCCTTCAGATCAATAAACTTTAACTTTGAACATGTATTTATTAGAAATGTAATATGATACCCTCACGAGCTGATTCTATGTTTAGATTTCTAAGGATTGTAATATGACACCTCTTCAGATCAATAAACTTTGACGTTGAAAATGGATTTCTAAGAAATTGATATGATACTCATGCAAACCTAGGAATTGAAAAATTTCTATTTTTAGGTTGGACCTTGACGTGTTCCCGAAATACTTGACCTTCAGTAGAGACATTAGAGGGGGTCAGAATCATATGATACTACCCTCATTTAGCAAATACAATAACTTATCCTTGACCTACTTATTAGCATGGACACAAAACCACTCATCTTCAATTTCTATTTCAACATTTCGCCATAACCGGCTATACGTACACGATGGCTTAACTGGCTTGGTCTTGACATGCTAATTTCTGTTAGTCAGAAACTGGCTATACGTACACGACAGATTAACTGTCTTGACCTTCACATGCAAATTTCTTATACTGCGGCGGGTCTAAACCTGAACCGACCATACGTACACGACGGATTAACTGACTTTACCTTGACAGAACCGACTCTGCGGAAATTTCCTATACGGTGAGTCAGAACCGGCACACTTGACCTTCGAAGGGTCACTTAACTTTGGCCTTGAACAAGGTCAATGAAATGAAAACAACAACAATCTAGCAACGTCGCATGACATTGAGATATGGCAATACTATGGAGTGCGCCAGAAGTGGGGTAGCTATACAGCTAGTCTAGTAACTTGTTTTTGTTTTTGTCTTAATTGGAGTAAGGATGGCGGAAGCTAGTTTCAAATCAACATCCTACACTTATATCTTTTTTTGTTTTTGTATTAAATCGAATAAGGTTGGCAGAGGCTGGTTTCAAATCAACACCCTAGACGTGCACATTATCTTTGTTTGTGTATTAATTCGAATAAGGTTGGGAGAAACTGCTTTCAAATCAACACTCTAGAAGTGAACATTGCTCTTGTTTTTGTATTGATTCGAATAAGGTTGAGAGGAATTGATTTCAAATCAACATCCTAGACTTGCACATTGTTTTTGTTCCCTGTGTTAAACCGAATAAGGTTGGCAAAAGCAATTATCAAAATTGAAAGTGAAAGTCGACTTGTCTGTCTTTTACGTAATTTCAAGGTCTGCTTGTTTTTCAAGTAATTAGCTAATTACGGGGTTTTTCCAAGTATATTAGAGGCCTTTGAATAGTGAAAGTATACTACTGCGGTTACATAACTGGGGAAATCAACAAAATAATTACTTTATACTAATGATTGGGAAAACCGTTAAATACTTTATCCTGAATTTTTTTCTATATTACTTTCGGACAAGAAAAAAAAAGTTTTCAATATTATCAAAATGGCTTTAATTACTGGGCCAGGACCATAAATACGTCGACAAGGGTTGAAAATGGCATTTACAAAAATGGCCAACAAAGCTTTCCTGTCAACTCTTGAAAACCCGCGAACAAGTTCCGGCGTCCTCTGCCATATGAGATAGTATTAGGACCCCCTTATTAGAATGCTATTTTAAATTTCCCGCATGTCCGTCAAAATTGTCGACAAAATGGCCAACAAAAAAATGGCAGACAAAACAAAATGGCTGCCACCAGCCAGAAACCAGGTAGCTCATCTGGATAGACTCTGTAGACCTATCAGAAGCCAGGGGTCGTGCCCTACCATCAGGCCGAAGTCGAATCAGATAAAAATCTTGAATCTTCATTCATTAGTTTAGAAAACAAATCGAAAAATCTTATAGGAATACTATTTAAAATTTAGCGCTTTCCCCGCCATAACAATTACAGGGCTCTACATCTACTTTTAAAAATATACTACTAGGTGGCGACATAATCGACCTCCATTATAGAAAGCATTCATTAGTTTTAAAAAATACCACTAGATGACGACATAAACAAAACCAACCATTCAGAACACAGTACCTCAAATTCGGGAAACTTCCTTATCGACAGAATACAAAAACCGTCTTTGCCAACATCAGCATCTTGGATTTCTGATAATGAGGCGAAGAATCGCATCTATAGCTGTTTCACGAGACAGAACCGGGCCCCCATTATTTCAAATTTCAGGTTTTATTGTCATAAAAGTTAAATCTACTTATAAAATATACCGCTAGGTGGCGACACTCAACCACAATTACGGAAAGCATTCATTAGTGTTAGAAAATACAACACTAGATGGTGAGAAAAACAAAATCAATCAGAATACAGCACCTTAAATTGAGGAACATTCCTTATCGGTAGAATACAGAAACCTTCTTTACTGACAATTGGTTTGCGTATCGGCTAAAGCTGTCCCCATTCTACCTTCGTTTTATAAATTTAAATCTGTTCACATAAATTTATTCAAATGGCACATAAAAACAAACTTCAGTGTAACTTATGTACAACTTATACAAAATTTAAATACAATTGCAGCCTCCCAAGATAATAATTATTTTTTCTGTACGTATATACTAATATACCACAAATTACAAAGTATTTTTTGATTTGCAGATTTGTGCTCGCAGCCATTAAAAAAAATCGTGGGGATACTGTATACTTACTAAATGCTAATCACAATGGGTTCATGCAACATGAATATTAATTCTGTAATAACTCGTTTAATCCGGTACATATACTGTAGCCGGCTCCTTAGAAGATGTTTTTTAACAAAAATTAATGCAAACTATACTTTACAGTTTTTCGAATTCTCACAAAGACAATGTTCCATTGATTCCTATTTTCAGCCTTTTCCTGCATATAATGATTTAGTTTTGAAATGGGCAAAGAACAGCGTTACACAAATTATGTACACTTTGTAGAAATACGATTTTCTCAATCGCACTTGTGTGTGTGTGTGTGTGTGTGTGTGTGTGTGTGTGTGTGTGTGTGTGTGTGTGTGTGTGTGTGTGTGTGTGTGTGTGTGTTTGTGTTTGTGTTGTGTGTGTGTGTGTGTGTGTGTGTGTGTGTGTGTGTGTGTGTGTGTGTGTGTGTATGAGTGCGTGTGTGTGTTGGTAAGTGGATGTGTGTGCATGTGGGTTCGTGCGTGCGTGCGTACGTGTGCGTCGATGTGGCTGTTATTGTGGTTGTGGGAGTGAGTGTAGGTGTCGGTGAGGGTATGAGTGTTGATGTGGGTGTGGGTAAGTGCGTGTGTTGTATATATATATATATATATATATATATATATATATATATATATATATATATATATATATATATATATATATATATATATTTCGTGGACCATATAGTTTTGGCGAAAGAGCTTCTGAGTTAGGTAGCTTCTTTCTGGTATTTTGTGGAATAGATGATATTTAATAATATAATTAGTTTTCAAAAAGAAGTTTTTGGTAGGGTCCTTTTGTAGATCACTATATGTCTGTGGTTACAACAGTTGCCTGCTTTTATGTTATTTATAGTCGTTCATAGATCAAATGAAGCACGACGCTTACGAATGGATAAGTTGCTCTTTGAGTTTTTCCTTTATGTTTTATTACGTTTTATATCTATTATAAGTTTTGTTATGAACGAATAAGTTCAAAAGTAGGTATGTAATTATTAATTAAAAATTATTATCTATTTTATTAAGTACATAAGTAAAAAATTTACTTCGAGTAGGATTTGAACCTACATCTATTTTGTTAGAGTAGCGCTCTAACCAACTGATCTATCGAGATATAAGCCCCAATCGACGTAAATTTATGTATGTGGAACTGATATAAATTCTAAATATTGTCATTATATTTCCTACACGAGGTAAACTTTTTAATTATGTATTTAATAAAATTAATAAAAAGTTTTATATCTAATTTCATTCGCAGTATCACTATATAAATATTTAATAGAACTCTCAACAGCGGAAATCATATCTTCAAACGGTACTACTCTTGTGTGATCAGAGAGGTTTATAACTGCTTAAGTGATTTTTTATTGTCAATGGATTGTCTGTTATATTGTTGCTTGAATAATTTATCAAATTTTGCTTTTTGACGTTTAGATGAAGTGTCAGAATTTATATACATACGCTTAAAGGTTAATGAACCAATTTTATCTCAATTCTCTATTTAATTTAGATGAGATTTTTAAATGTAAATATGAGAGATCTCTATTGGTTATATCCAACTAATTCCTAGTAACATGTGTTTGATTACGCATAACACTGTTTTTTCTATAATTCTATAATTTGTTATTCAAATCTATTTTAAAATAGCAGAATTTTGAGATCTCTTGGTCTCCGCATCGTAATAAAATCGTTAGTGACGATAGTAATCGTGCTTTGCGTGTCCTTAGTTTTTCAAATTGTCTAATGAAACGATGAGTTTCCTCCTCATAAAGGACCGAAATATGAAAATGAAAACTTTCATCATCACTATACATAATTACGATAGTTGGTTTTTGGGTTTTTTAATGGTGTATTTTCCTATTTATGTTTCGATAACAATTACAGTTATCGTCCTCAGTAGATTTGAAACAATGTCATAAACTGACCCTAAAAACCTTTAGTTTGTGTAGAAATGTAGATAACACAATTGGTATTTGGAGATATGGAGAAAAGCACTACATGAATTTTTATTTTCTATAAATGGTATTCATTCAAGCATTCCGTTAAATTTTAGATGTTAATAACGTTATTACACCTGCTAAACATAACCATAAAGAAAAACTTAATACTGTTGCTACTTTTCTTCCTTTTATAACTAATATTACACACGGAACTGAAAAAATCCTAATTAATCATGACATTAGGACTGTTTTTAGACATGCAAGAAAAATTAAAGAACATTTAAAGTAATCCAAAGGTGTTTCAAACTTACTGTCATCTTCGGGAGTATATAAGTTTATCTTGTTCCTGAGGAAAAGTATACATTAGAACCAAAAACGTAGCTGACACTTGTCGTGAAGAACATATGAGATTTTATAGATTAGGTTAACTAGAGAAATCTGTGGTAGCTGAGCATGCTTTAAATAATTTAGATTGTGACACTCAATTTGATAATATGGAAATATTATCAATACAAACTCAGTGTTATGCCCCTTGTTGGATTTTACTTTACTTATTTCCACTCGGCGGTGGATTTTGTGGTTAAGCCGTTAACTAGCTTGTGTGAAAGCTGGAGTACATATATTCAGAAAATAAAATATTAATATTTATGTTCACAGAGCAGGTTAACATAAAAAGATTCTGGAAAGTAAAATGGAATTATATAAACTAATAATAACAGAGTAATGGTATAAAATGGTTAAATTGAACAATAATTTAAATAACTAAACAGTGATTCGGCAGTGGTCTCTTCAAAGATGCACCTGTGGGTTAAACCATCATCCACGCCGCCTGTCTGGTCTGGTTGCTGGCGAGTCGATCGGGCTTGTCTAGGGAACTCTTATTCTTTTTACTGTAAGCACAATTAATACTAAGTTATTTTTAATTGTACATAAACAAGAAAATGGCGGAGCTGTGTTTGTTATGCAAATTAATAATTGTGTGGTTCTTCAAGCGTTGTGTGTAATAATCTGGTTTCTGAAGAATTAATTGGACACTTATACCTGATGGGTAAGTATTATTTTGATATTGTTAGACTAAGTCGATAAAAGTGTGGGTTGAGGTTAGCTCTTGTGGCTGTCTGCCGGTACTGGTTCAAAAGAACATTTGCAACTTAACTTTTACAAAATAATTTTTATTATTGACTGTTACAACAATAATCCAAAATCTTCCCTATCAAGCTACTCTGATCTTATCATACATCTAATTCCAGGGTTAAAACAAAAATAAGTCACAAAATCAAAACATACAAAATAGAAATAAACACTAACATTCTCCAACCCCAAATGAAATCTTCATTTCTTGTTAACATCAAGTATACATACTTTGGATGTAGGTCGTCTGTAAATACCATTTTTCGTTTTCACATCGGTAACTCGAACTTTGCCGCCTTTTTCTGGGAATACTGCTACGATGATACCCTTAAGCCATACATATCTGGGAGATTGATCGTCCAACTTCTAAATTTTTCTGATCACTATACCGCTTTGAGCTAATGCGAAGGATTTACAAAATACTCCTTGATCCATCTTCTCCAAAATTTGTTACTAAGGTCCTGGATGTAACGCCACTGCTTTCCCAAAAATTTTCATAGGTGATAAAATCGCATCGGTTGAGTTGTAATGGGGTCCCAGTAAGAAGTGATTTGGAGTAAGAGCTTCTTCATCTTGATTTTCCAATGAAATATCCGTTAAAGGCCCGGAGTTTACAATATTCTCTATTTCTAAAAATGAAGTGTGCAAGATTTCTTCATGAGGACCTTGTTCGTATAAAATTGTTTTTAATCGTCTTTACAGAAGGTATTAGACGCTCCCATATTCCACCCATATGTGAGGCAGTTGACGGGTTAAAATTCCATATAATGCCTATAACAGAGAGCTTATTAATTTTTTTCTGATTAAATTCGTTAATTGCTGTTCGTAACTCCTTTTCGGCGCCTTTAAGATTATTACCATTACCACCAAATATCTCGGATGGATAACCTCATCGTGAACACATTCTTCATATGGCTATTATCGTTGAATCAGTGGTAAGGGAATTCGCTATCTCAATACGTATGGATCCGACAGTAAGGCAAGAAAATAACACCCCGTACCGTTTCTCCCTTTGTCGCGCAATTTTCACTAAATAGGGACCAAAGTAATCAATACAACAAAAGGTAAATGGTTTGACATACGGTGTCGTACACGGGCAGATTTCCCATAATTGGAGAATTTTGCAGAAATAACATTGTCTCAATACTTTATTTACTGTTACTTAAACCAATGATCCAATATTTTTGAGGTAATTCGTTAATTTGGGTTCATTGTCCTTGATTATTAAATTTGTTGCGATACAATTTAACAAGTAACTCTGTAAAACCGATTTTTAAACGGTAAAATTAGAGGGTTTTTTCAAATCCTAGAAGATCAATATCAACTCTACTCCTCATTCTCATAATACCAGATACATCGGACACAATTAACCGTTTTAGTAGTTTTACTTACAGAGTTATTATTCTTAAATAAATCAATTTCAGTTAAAAGTTCTATCAATTGTATAGCTCTCCACCATAATTGCTCAGCATTAATAATTTCTTTACTATGCAGATACTTAGTTTCTAAATAACGTTTTTTTACACCGATCAATAATTCTTAAAACCCATGCAGTTGATCTAATTAGACGTAACCAACAAGAAAATCTTTTTGAATCTGTTAAAATATTGAGTAAAGAAACTGCCAAGTCGGCAACAGTCCCAACAAATTCTTTTTTCATGTCACTAGTTTCTAAAACGTCATGTACTTTTTTTGCTGGCCACAAGGTAACCGGTGTAGATAAGAATTTTGGTCCCGCTAACCAAGATGAATTTTCAATTGAATCAATCCTTGTAGCTTCATCTGCAGAATTAATCTTAGTGGATACCCAACACCAGCTAGTTCTATCTCAGGAAGTTCTAAAATTTTTTGAATTCTGTTAACTACAAACTTGTTAGAATGAATCCAATCAAGAACAATTTGGGAGTCAGTTCAAAGCTGTGTCATTAATTGGTACTTCTAAAGTATTTTTTATTCGACTTACTAACATACTACTCATAACAGTAGCTTCCAACTATAGACGAGGTATAGTCATCCTTTTCAAAAGCGTTACTTTACTTCTTGCAGATAAAAGTGCTACCTCTGTGCGCTTATAACTTTCTGTTCTTAAATAAAAAGCGGATGAATATGCTTTAAAGCTAGCATATGAAAATTCATGCATCTGAATAGATGTAGCTAGCATAAGGAATATTAAGTGAATAACACCGTGGTATTTTTATATTATATTAGTTATAAGCTGTACTCCTTCTAGCTCCAAATATCTTGTAGTAAGATTCGACCTTTAATTATAATATTGTCTAAGAGCCCTAAAGGATCGAACACGCTCATAACCATTCGAAGAACCTCACGCTTTGTGGGTGCAGAATCGTCACCGAAATTTTTGGCAGATCCTGCATTTAAATTTAATTTAAAGCTAAATTTATCGCTTTCGGGGTTTCAATGTGTTCCCAAGACCCTTTCAATAGGCAATTTAGAATGTGAATTGAAATCTTTTAATTTGGCTTGTCTTATATCGACAGGCAAAGTTAAAACTATTCTTTTTAGAATTTGACGCCCAGTGACGCCCAGTTACAAATATGAAAACCGCCCAGATTGTGAATATAAATAACTTCTTGAATTAATCTTAGTACTTCATCCCCTGAGTCACAACTATCTAAATAATCGTCAACGTAATGTTTGTTGACTATAGTATGGGAGGCTTTCGGAAACTCTTCTTTAAATTCTAAAGCACTCTTGTTTTTAACATAGTATGCTAACGATGGGGAACAGGTTGCCCCAATGTCATTACCTGCATTTGATATACAGAGGGTTCCTTTATTTTGTCGAGCTCTAGCCACAAAATGCATTGTGCCCTTTGGTCTTTCTTTATAACTTTCACCTGGTGAACCATTTCTGCTACGCCTCCTTTGTCTAAAAGTCCAAAGCACTTGTACCAGATGTGCCAAAGAAACTAGCCCCGATAGAAACACCTCATTTAAACTTAGTGCGTGTGATTTTTCTGCGGCGTCAGATACCAATCTCAATTTACCAGGTTTGTTGGGGTTGAAAACTGTAAAACGAAGATTTTCCCGATTCTTCTCGTAATTCTTCATTGATTATTGGTCTAAGGTATTCTTTTAATTGGTAATCTTATATTTTTTGGCAATAAGCTTTGGGAAACTCTGGATCCCTATCCATTTTTCGCTCTTGGCATTTTAAGCGATTGAAAACAGCGATTTTTGCTTTCAAGCATAATTATATTACCATTTTTCCATAATAACCCTGTCTCAAAACGGTTTTCTATTCTATTAGTTTTCTTCTCCATAATCGATAAGGGTATTTGTCTTCATTTGACATAATATGGTGCCTATTTTCAGAAAACGGTTCATTAAGATATAAAAAGTACAATAAATCATCTGCAAAAATCTAGAGCTTTCAACAAACCTTTTTGACATTGTTACATCGTAATTATCTGTACCCATTACGATTTTGGTTGTACATAATTAAATGAGTCTATAGGAATATTTGCAAGATGCGGTCATTGTCTGACCAACAATTTCCTATCTAGAGATTATGCAGGTAGGTTTAAATTTTCAATTGTTCGAAAATCTTTCAATTTAAAAACTTTAGCTGCTGATAATTTACCACTAATTCTAAATGGGATTTTACGAGAGCTGTTGTCAGTCTGATGTCCATTCCTCTACTGCATGATACACTACTATCTATTAAAGTAATAGTTGATCCTTCATCTAATAATGAATATATTAGTTTTGTACCAAAATAACTTTCTAAATATACAGGAATGGTTCTTAAATTAACCTGAGAATCTCGAATCTGATGAATTTGTACTGGATCTTGAATGGGAGTATTGTCTTATACATGTTGTACCTCCTTATGTAACATCTTCTTCCTTATACCTTTAAATACAGGGTTAAAACAAAAATAAGTCGCAAACTCAAATCATACAAAATAGAAATAAACATACCTCTTGAATACCGATTCCATTTTGTACTAATTGGTGTACTAGTCTATAATTTCATAATTGAATTGATCATACAAGAGGTATGACGGTATGTAGTGCGGCGATACAAGTGTGTGAATATTAGTATACTTGTCCTTCTACAGCGAAAACACAGTAGCAACGCGACACCGTACCTTATCGATATCGTCGTTTAGTATTTTTTATAATTGACTTTATACTAATTATTAGTTAATAACGGCAATTTGCAGTGCTTGTATCTAATCAAAGTGTGTGAATGGCGCCGGTCCAGCAAGTGGTCAAGAACAGCCCAAAACGTAAGTACCAGATACTCTTTTGTGAAACAACTTTTGACGGTTCAATTAATTGATTTTGTTCTATTTTAATCTATTATCTACAACGCACTATTTAATTATAATCTTGAGATCAACAAGAACAGATTACATAACCTATAACTACCAAATGGTCCATGTACCTGTTATGTGACTATATTTAGTGATGTTGAAATTACACATTTTTTATGCTACCATCTTGTTGAAAAAACATTTGGAAGACGTTTTTCAGGAATGTCTATGTTTACTTTTTGAAATGCTAAGAAAGAACTACAGCTGATGTTTGCCACGTCAAATATGACTTCCATTTAACAAAATGCAAGTTTATATTATTGCTCAAAAACCGCACCTCCTAGAAAAACTCCAAGCACGCCACTGAATTAGAAACTTCGCAATCTATAAGTACCGTTGACGAAATATATTAGTATAATAGTATTAGGGAGGGGTTCAATGGTTCTAAGTAACCAAAATTTCATAACCACACTCCCATATAAAAGCCATGTTAAAATTGGACTATGGCATGCATTTCTGCACAAGTCGCTCTGACCATAGTTTTGCTCCAATTATGGAGTTTTGTGTCTCAAAGTGACCCTAAGAACATGCTACGCCTCATATGCCCAGTTTTAGCAAAAAGTATAATGTTTCAAGCTGTCTAGGATGTGTCAAAGTGAAAGATACTGTTTTCTTGCGATATTTTGCGATTCTTTCAAAATTACAATAGAAAGAGCATACCTCAGTTCGATATTGATAGGTATAACTGCTGTAAGGGTTCATTGGGGTCATTTTCAGATATAAAAGTGAACAATCCGACCAATACAGTGGTCACAGCGGGTTGTGCAAGAAATGAAGTCCGACTCTTTTACAATGAGGAGTGAATGATTGGCGTACTAGCAGGAAAAATTGTCATTGCATGACAACTCTTTAGTTCAGGCTAAATTTTCTCGTAAATTGCTCTCAATGTTTTTCTAAAATTGCAGAATTCATCAAGCAAATTCGTAGTGTGAATATTTCTTCAGTGCAATGGGCCAACGTAAACCAGGATCGGTGCGTGCAGGTGAAAGAAAGGTGCCTAAGAAGAACACCAAACTGGTTAGTCGTAAGAGAGCTTTGGAGGCCTTCAAAGCGAAGCAGTTGCTGCGAGCGGAGAAGGATGAAATCACCTACAAGCATCCATGTTTCATAATCCCAAAGAAGGGGATACATTTTCTTCTGAATTTGGCTGTGTTGTACGCGAGTGACGATTGTGACTGTGCAGATAGGAAGAATCCTTTGGTGAACCTAGAATGCCTATCCTGTGAGTCCACATTCAAATACGACCCGATGCAAGACTCGACATTATCTGTCAACGAGGCACTGACTTGGGGACTGTACGTTTCTGGTTCAAGTTTTCAACAGGTATTATGTAGCTTCACTATGAATTCAAGCAATTAACTTTTTGCCACTGATAGGTTCGTTCGTTGTTCACTACCTTACAGTTGCGCTGCTCAAGCTTCCCTACGTTTCAGAAGAGTGAAGAAATTATTACCCAAATTACCACTTTGACAAGTAACCACTTCGGCCATTTCACAGGTCATGACCGTAATACTTCTCCGGCTAAATATGTCGATACTATGCTAAGGAAGCATACGGTGATACTTTTGTGAATATTCTGTGGCTATTGTCCGCTCACTCTGCATAAAATTGCACTGTGTCCCATTGCCCTCTTATTGTCCTCAAGAAATATCGCCCCGAACAAGTACGAGTCCTATCTAAGCTCTGTTCGACCTCTATGTCTTCTGGAGAATTTCCTTCATCACGGAAGTTAACAAATGCTCAACCTTGTAAATAACTTTTAACCGTGTACAAATCATAAAGGTTCTATACGTATACTTCTACACCCATGGATACAAATCTTAGATACTTAACAGTTTGGCTAATAACAAGAAATTTGGAGTCTTTTGCTCAGTTGTAGATTAAATTGGGCCAGATTTCTTAAAATTATCGGTTTGCCTTGTTAACCAGAAAATATTTACATGTACATAGATATATTCGCTTTAAAATTGGGGTTGCTTCTTCCTTAAAATAATTATAAAATAATTGGACGCTAACTTGTTTTTAAATATGGAATAAACAAGTCAACCATTATACAATAAAGTTAAAAGAAAATGTCTACAACAAGTTTTATTAACACAACCTATACGTAATTATAAACAGAAATACCTAAAGCTAAGGTTAGTAACGTTAAAAAACTAAGAATAACTATTAATGTTGTGAGTAATTAATAGAGTGAGAATACCTTATTATTGGACACACTGTAGATAACGAAATGGATGCATATGCTGAATCAGCGTTTGAAAAATTGATGCATAATATTACTTCTGGTTGAAAAAAATCTGGATTTGTATGCTTAATAATTACCAAATGACTAAATTTGCAGGATTAAGGTGTTTTGGAATCCCACTTCCCTTTAACGCAGGTGATTATCACACTCTTGATTAATCGTACAAATACCGTAAATTGGTTTAACAGTAAAATAATTAACTGCGTAGATGTATATAGCGTGTGAAAAGTATCAGTAAAGATGAAATTAAAGTAAATATTAAAAATAAAAAGTGCTTAAAAAAAGCAAATAACTTTAACATAATAGTTTTTTTACAACTTACCATACAATTATATGGCCCCTTTTTTAAATTTAACAAGCAATAATGGACACTACATCCACCTTCTTAACTCAACCAAAACGACACTAAGGTCTTTGCGCATGAACATGTCTGAAACTCGAACGATATGCGTATTAGCTCTAATTAAATTGCATGCTTTTATGCAATTAGATATGCAACACACGCTGCACAAAATGCACGTTAATTGCCTACATATACGTAAATTTTATTACTAACGTAAAAAGTTTGTTACGCCCTATTCCCAAAAAAGACGATAAGACCGATACCTCGAACTACTGACCAATTTCCATCACTTCAATTTTGTCTAAAATCATGGAAAAAGCCATCAATCAGCAACTGACCTCGTTACTTGAAACTAATAAACAACTTAGTGACCACCAATATAGGTTTAGGCAGCGTCGTTCAATAGGTTATCTTCTTTCATATATTCAAGTTTAGAATAATACATTAGAACAATCCGGAGAAAACAGTTTTAGTCGCCTTAGATATCTCAAAGGTATTCACCAAGTTTGGCAGCTGTTTACTTGACAAACTCACCTCGTTTCGGTTAAATCGTACGCTCATCAACTGGGTTTCTAGTTTCTTTGATAAAAGACATTAACGCGGGCACGCTACAGAGATGATTTATAGAACCTAAACTTTTCCTGCTATACATAAATGACCTTATTTCTTCAACAACTAATCCGATTCATTGATTTTCTAACGACAGCACTCTTCATTGTAGTTTATCTCAGACTACTCAAGTGGTAATCTACCTTCCATTCCTGAAGGTATTAAAGCTGAAATGACAATTTCAATCAACAAAGGCATTCAATGTATTCTCGAATGGGGAAGCAATAATCTAGTTAAGTTTATTGCTAACAAAACTCAGTGTTGCCTTGTGTCCGCCAAAAAAGTTCGATCATTTCCTGTTGTAAGTATGAATGGCTCAGATCTTAAGTTTTCAGACTCTATTACTCTGGTGGGTTGACTACCTTCTGTCAACTACCAAAACAGCTATTTTTGTATCAAATAGCTAAAATGAGGTTTTTTTAGGATGAATTTGTTGTTTCCACACGAGGCGTCAGTAGACCCCGGAAGAGCAAATGAGTTCTAAAAAACCTATTTTAGGTACGTGTTAAAAACGATATTTGTTTATTTAAGCTCTAAAATCTTCCTAGAATGTCTAATTTTGTTCGAATAAAAGTACCAGGTACTTGATACAAAAATAGCTAATTATTTATATTGACTGTTATTTTAGTTTACATTGTTAGTGTTAACAGAGATTTGTAATATCTATATTACTTAACTGTACTATTAGAATTTTTTTAAGGTACCTAGTTTTTTAGGCAAATTCAAATGATAGAACTGATAAATAAAATAATTTTTAAACTATTGTCCGCTGAATTATTTAAAATAACATAAAATGGTTGTCATAACGACTACAATTTCAACCAACAAAGGTAACGTAGCCTTGAATAGGAAAGTAGTAATATAGTTAAATTTAATACTAACAGATATCGGCGTTGCGTTAAATCGGCCAAAAAAGGTACGAATCAGTCAGATGTTAAGCTTTCAGACTTTTTTTCTATGTTAGGAACTGTTGTATCTTCAAATCTATCAATTGCTATAGCAGATGCTCGTAAAATAGTATCTTTTACAGGGGCAGTACTTTACCTTAACTATATTACAATTCCCACCTCTGGCTTACTGCTTCCAATATGATCTCAACATCGGTGATCTTATTCAAAAAAGAGCAATTAGCGTATAAATTATATTCTTTGATACCGTCTGAGTTCGAGTCAAATTTAACAGCAATTTCCTGCCAATAACACGTATGACATAAAAATGATTAACCTAGTACAAGAAGGAATGACTGCATTAAGAGCAAAAAAGTAGATCAATATACATCATATAAAATTCTAAAAATAACAAATGTAGTATTTAGATGCAACAACGTAGGAATTTTTAGACAAGTTTGAAAATAATTTACCAAGAGAGTACCGTTAGTTAGAATATCCTGCAGACGATGATTTGGTGATGGAAATATTACCACTTGAACTTTATTGATATGTAAGAGAATTAGTTCTTGGGAGTTCGCGTAGTTACATCGGTGTGTGTAAATAAGTAGTTTTATGTGCTTTCAGTATATATATATATATATATATATATATATATATATATATATATATATATATCAGAAGCAAAAGATTAATTGTTAAAGCGGTGTATAAAGTAACTTGATAAATATGTGGAATGCCGAACTTATCGTATTTTCAATCTCAGGGGCTAGATAGTAAAATACTTCAAACCGATCTCAAACGACATCTAATAATTTCTGTAACGTAAATTAAATAGTTGCATATCCCTACAGAAAAGTCGAGTGGTGTTAATGCTGGAATTCGAGGTGGTCACTCTATTTCACCTCTTCAACCAATCCACTTGCATGGATAATTTCGGTTTTAACCACTCTCTCACACGGTGGTCAAAATGCGGTGGGGCTTCGTCTTGCTGTAATAAGTTACTTTTATCAATCAACAAATTTACTTGGTCATTTAGTTGGTTTTACAAAGTACCAACAATTAAAGGTTCGATAACGTCATCTAAAAGTTCCAAATATTTCTTTCAATGAATACTTGTCCAATAACAGCGTTCTCTAAAATCCCAATTCAAACATTGTTTTGGGAATGACTTTCAAGAAAAATATATGGAGTTGTATCATCCCAACAGCGACAGTTATGCCGATTGACTAATCCATTTAAAAAGTTTGTCGACTCGTCGCTAAAACAAATACCATGAATTGAAGTTTCGTTGGAGTTAATTTTGTGCCATCATTTCACAAAATTCAATTCTACGATCGGGATCATCTTCATTTAGTTCTTTCAGAATATGTATCTTATACAGGTAAAATTTGTGCGTATGAAGAACGGTATGTACACAACCCACGGAAAGATGTATGGAGGCTGTTACTTTCATAATGGATGATGTTGGATCCATAGCGAAATTTTTCATAACTGTCAATAACAGCGATATCTATGTCTGAATGATCGATAATTTACTAATAAAGACTACAAAGTGAATACTGTTTTGTAATTGTCACCATTTTTTTTAATCATCATTATTGGTTTAAACTAATACAGGGGGGTCCAAAAAATCCGTTGTTGGATTTAGGTATCACATACTATCCCAAGTCATGTGACCTTTTAAATGAGGTATGACGACATCTAAAGCCATTTGAACAAATTTGAGGAGTATCTCCAGTTAAAAGTTGACGTGTTTCGCCATTTCTTTCTAACACGGCGCACTTCTGAAACTTTAAGGATGGGTCCTTTTCAAATGAACACAGTATAGTATTCATAGTAAAAAAGTAAAAGCAAAAACAGAATTATGTGTTAAGTATAATAGTTGAAGCTATTACAAAATAGAATCTGTAAAAGTGCATTAGGTGCACGTGAAGTTGCTTCAATGCAAATGGAAAGAAAATTATTAATGAATTGAATGCAGAAGGGAGAGGTATGTGATAAACAGTGTGTAACGTGCCAATTCTTGTCTATCGTTACCTTAATTTAAGTTTCGAAATTTGCATTATTATTGATAAATATATACATTACATTAGTATCTTTAGGCATTTCTTTCTTCTTTCCATTGTTAAATTTTTTATATCTCGATATTTTCTCTTTAGTCTACATAATTACGAACGTGCTTGTGTATGTATTTTAGACATCAATTTTAGTTTTATGCGCAACGTGAATTGAACACGATTACGCATTTCCGTAATGTGTTTGTTATCGGTCAGTACCTTATTTCTTTGTTGCGTTTTATTCCCTTTTATAAGCCATGTAAAGGCGTCTAATTACCCTAATAATATATTTACTAGGGAATAAGGTAAGGACAAAGAGTAGTAACAAGGAAACCGCTTATCTTAAGAAAAAGCTTTTATTTTAGTAAATTTCCGTATCGCAAAAGCATGGTGAGACGTCACGAACGTTACTTGGTTAAAATGGCAATGATAATGCAATGTCATCTTTATGAACATAAATGGAAATACCTTTGTTTTGCATAAATCACATATGCTGTTATATACAGTCTACGTTGGTCGTTCTAAGCAGAGTTTTGTCGTACAAATCTGAGTTAGTCGTTTATACCTTTCTGTTATTTTAGGGCCAACATTTTCTGCCAATTACCTAATGTTACCATATGCTACCGTTCGTCTATTTTTATGTTGAAGAAAGATGAAAGTTATAGTGCCTTCCCGTACGTTTATATTTCGTTTATTTGTACGTTAAATACAAATGGAAATTACCTTTACATTATCATATATTTGTCTTGGAATTGGAAGTGAAAAATCTCAAGCTACAGTTCGTTTAAGACAAGATTAAAATATTTATTTTGTACAAGTACTTATCCTTTCAGCGCAGTTTAACTAAATAACGAATCAGTTAGTGCTATTTTAATACGGTTAAAAAAAGGAACAGGTGAGTCCTCCTCCTAAGATAAAAACATTCGAGTTCATAATACATTACAACTGTAATTTGTTGACGTAGGTCAATATACGTTTCATTATTGAATACATGTTGGAATTTTAAATAAACATAGATTATGAGCTTACGTACTGTGTTTAATTTAGTAATTTTAAGATCGTAAGGCTTTACGAGAAATATCGTTTTAGTTATTTTATGCTGATATTAATCAGACATTTTGCTTTGTTAAATATACACTTAAATACAGTTGTTTAGTGCTTAGTCACATTACCTGTTATGGTTTGAGATACAACCTTTCTCAATTTTTATTGTATTTTAATTATTAAACCTAGAAATTGAGTGGTGCCCAATAAAACAAACGCTAATACTGTTAACATCTATGGAAAAATCTCTGCTTCCCTCACACCTGATAAATAAGTTCTCAAATACAGTAAGTTTGTAGCTCACTGAGATATACCGTGGCGCAATTTACCTTCATAATATAACAAACAACACGCCAAAATTTTTATTTGTTATATGTGAAGCTTAAGTTATACCAGCTAAAAACGTTCTAAAGGTCAAATGTTAATTCAATGGTTTATATACTTTTAAATACATGTAAATTACGATTTCTTTCTAAAATTGGCTTAAAATTAAAATAAAAGTTATATAGTCGTACTTATTTAATAGACGTAATCATTCTCTAGCTATTCAGAACAAATCTAGAATTTAGATTATACAATTTAAGAAAAAAATGTTATTAAATTTGCTTGTCTTCACTGTACTTGTTGGGGTCACTTCATCAATATTACGTAAGTAATTATTAATTAATTTTTTATGCTATTTACATATTTTTAGCAAACTCTTTTCCAAAATGCTCTTTAAGTGATCCAAATTTAAACACATGCATTTTAAATTCTGCAAATTCTGCACGTCAACATATACGAGATGGAATACTAGCAATTGGGTTTCCTTCCATTAATCCATTTAGATATCCTAATTTAATAGTGACTCACTCTTCACCAATAAGTTACTTTCAAGTAAACTTCAATAATTTGGAGTTTGACGGATTGTATAATTACGAAATAACAGAAATACAGTAAGTGCTAAGCATTAAATTGTTTATGTGAGTAACAGAAGTGTTATAGTTTTGATTCAATTATGGAAAGGTATACAGGAAATTTTGTTCTTCCCAATTGGTCCTTTCTCACGAACTATCATGTAGATGGTGTTGTTGCACAAATTCCATTACATGGAGGTAGTACCGCTCAGTGTAATTTCTCACGTACACATTGTCATTTTGCAATAACCCGCAGTCAATATGGTTGTGATAACATAAATTTTAAACTTGGAATGAAAATAGACGATTTAGATGTAAGGTTAGAGGGTATAGTAAATGAAGGTATATTATTCAACTTGAGGTAAATGATACCATTGCCTAACATGTTTCAGAGCTAACTAACGCACTCCTAAGAGGTATTTCAACAATAATAGCTCAAGAAGTTTCTCCGGTCTTTGAAAAAATGTTTGAAGAGGTTGCAAAACCTTATCTCAAAACGTCATGCAGACTAGTTTCCCTAAACGATTTATTTTCCCCTTAGTGTACTAAGCAGATTAATGAGCTAGGATACACTAATCGTATGGGGTATGAAAGGACTACTGGCAGCTGTGTTTAGTAAGGAAACCATTGTAAAAATATTATCTCATACACGTATTGTATTATGATTAAAATTATCTTGGTTCTAAATCCCTTACTACGTGTACAAATACGGAAGCTTTTACTTTCCAACCTACCCATACATATGTAGATAAGCAAGTTTTGCAATCTACTATTTTTGATCAACGCTAAGTTGACCTATTAATGGCAGTTTCGACACGACGAACCATGATGTCTATGTGGGTGTGTAAGTGTATGCATTTGTGTGTGCATGTCCGCGCGTGCGTACATACGGGCATTCGAGCTCGTACTTGTACGTGAGTGTGTGTGTGCGTGTGTGCGTGTGTGCGTGTGTGCGTGTCTGCGTGTGAGCGTGTGCTCGTGTGTGCGTGTATGCGTGTGTGCGTGTGCGCGTGTGTGCGGATGTGCGTGTTTGCGTGTGTGCGTGTGTGCATGTGTGCGTGTGTGCGTGTGCGTGTGTGCGTTTGCGTTTGTGCTTGTGTGCGTGTGTCCCTGTGTGCGCCTGTGCGTGGTGCAGCTGCGCGTGTACGTGTGGTGTGTGTGTGTTTGCTGTGTGCGCTGTGCGAGTGTAGCGAGTGTGCGTGTGTGCGTGTGCGGTGTCGGTGTGTGTGCTTGTAGTGTGTGTGTGTGCGCGCGTTGCGTGTCGTGGTGCGTGTGGCGTGTGCGTGTGCGTGTGCGTGTGTGCGTAGTGCGTGTGTGTCGTATGTACGTGTGTCGTGTGTGCGTTGTGCGTGTGTGTGTGCGTGTGTGCGTGTGTGCGTGTGTGCGTATGCGTGTTGTACGTGTGTGCGTGTGTAGTGCGTGTGTGCGTCGTGTGCGTGTGTGCGTGTGTGCGTGTGTGCGTGTGTGCGTGGTGCGTGTGTGCGTGTGTGTGCGTGTGCGTGTGTGCATGTGTGCAGTGTGCGCTTTGTGCATGTGCATGCGTGTGCGTGTGTGTGCGTGTGCGTGCGTGTGCGTGTGCGGTGTCGTGTGTGCTGTGTGTGCGGTTGATGTACGTGTTGCGTGTGCGTGGTGTGTGCGTGTGTGCGTGTGCGTCGTGTGTGCTTGTGTGCGGTGTGGTGGTGTGTGCGTGTGTGCGTGTGTGCGTGTGTGTTGCGTGTGTCTGCGCGTGAGGCGTGTGTTGTGTGTGCGTGTATGCGTGTGTGAGTGTGCGCGTGTGTGCGGATGTGCGTGTTTGCGTGTGTGCGTGTGTGCATGTGTGCGTGTGTGCGTGTCGCGTGCTGTGCGTGTTACGTTTGTGCTGTGTGTGCGTGTGTCCGTGTGGGCGCGTGCTGTGCGTGAGTGCAAGCCCGCGTCGTGTGTGTGTGTGTGTGTGCGTGTGCGTAGTGTGCGGTGTGCGTGTGTGCGCGTGTACGTGTGTGCTTGCTGTGTGTGCGTTGCGTTGCGTGTCGAGTGTGCGTGTAGTGCGTGTGTGCGTGTGTGCGTGTGTGCGTGTGTGCGTGTGTGCGTGTGTGCTAGTGCGTGTGTGCGTGTGTTTGTGCGTGTGCGTTGTGCGTGTGTGTCGTGTGTGTGCGTGGTGTGTGTGCGGTGTGCGTGTGTGCGTGTGCGTGTGTTCGTAGCAGTACGTGTGTGCGTGTGGGCGTGCTGCTGTGTGCGTGTGTGCGTGCTGTGTGCGTGTGCGTGCGTGTGTGGTGTGGCGTGTGTGCGTGTGTGTGCGTGTGTGCTGTGTGCTGTGTGCGCGTGTGCGTTGTGTCTTGTGTGCGTGTGTCCGTGCGTGCGCTTGTGCGTGAGTGCAAGCCTGCGCGTGTCGTGTGTGGTGTCGTGTGCAGTGTGCAGCTGTGCGTGTAGCCGCGTACGTGTCTGCTTGTGTGTGTGCGCGCGTTTGCGAGTGTACGTGTGCGTGTGCGTGTGTGCGTGTGCTGTGTGCGGTCGTTGCGTGTGTCGTGCATGGTGCGTGTGCGTGTGTGCGTGTGTGCGTGAGTGCGTGTGTGCGTGTGTGCGTGTGTTGGCGTGTGCGTGTGTTCGTACGTGCGTGTGCGTTTGTGGCGTGCGTGTGTGCGTGCTGCGTGGTGTGTCGTGTGCGTGTGTGCGTGTGTGCGCGTGTGTGTGCGTGTGTGCGTGTGTGCGTGTGCGCGTGTGTTCGTGTGTGCGTGTGTGCTTGCGCGTGTGCGTGTCTGCGTGTGTCCGTGCGTGCGCCTGTACGTGTGTGCAAGCGTGCGCGTGTGCGTGTGTGTGTCTGTGTGTGTGTGTGTGTGTGTGCGTGTGTGTGTGGTGTGTGTGTGTGTGTGTGTGTGTGCGTGCGTGTCGTGTGCGGTGCGTGCGTGTGTGCGTCGTGCGTGTGCGTGTGCGTGTACGTGGCGTGTGCGTGTGTGCGTGTGTGTGAGTGCGTGTGTGTGCGCGTGTGCGTGTGCTGTGCGTGTGTGCGTTGTGCTGTGCGTGTGCGTGTGTGCGTGTGCGTGTGTGCGTGTGTCGTGTGTGCGTGTTGTGCGTGTGCTGTGAGTCGTGTGTTGCGTGTGTCGGTGCGTGCGTGTGTGCGTGTGCGTGGTGCGTGTGCGTGTGTGCGTGTTGTGCGTGTGTGTCGTGTGTGCGTGTGTGCGTGTGTGCGTGTGGTATGGCGTGTGCGTGTGCGTGTCGTGTGTGCGTGTGGCGTGTGTGCGTGTGCGTGTGTGCGTGTGGCGATGTGCGTGTTCTGTGTGCGTGTGTGCGTGTGTCGTGTGCGTGTGCGTTTCGTTTGTGCGTGTGTGCGTGTGTCCGTGGGCGCCTGTGCGTGAGTGCAAGCTGCGCGTGTGTGTGTGTGTGCGTGTGTGCGAGTTGCGTGTGCGCGTGTACGTGTTGCTGTGTGTGCGCGCGTTTGCGTGTCGTGTGGCGTGTGCGCTGTGTGCGTGTGCGGTGTGCGTGTGCGTGGCGTGGTGCGTGTGCGTGTGTTGTCGCGTGCGTGTGTGCGTGTGTGCGTGTGTGCGTGTGTGCGTTGTGGCGTTGGTGTTCGTACTCGTGCGTGTGGGCGTGCCTGCATGTGTGCGTGTGGCGTGTGTGCGTGTGGTGCGTGTGTGCGTGTGTGCGTGTGGTGCGTGTGCGTGTGCTGTGTGCGTGTGCTGTGTGCGTGTGTGCGTGTCCGTGCGTGCGCCTGTGCGTGAGTGCAAGCCGCGCGTGTACGTGTGTGTGTGTGGTGGGTCTGTGGGTGTGCGGGTGCTGTGTGTGTTGTGTGTGCGGCGTTTGCGAGTTCGTGCGTGCGTGTCGTGTGTGCGTGTGTGCGTGGTGCGTGTGCGGTGCGTGTGTTTGTGCGTGCGTGTGTCGTGCGTTGCGTGTGTTGTACGTGGTGCGTGTGCGTGCTGCATGGAGGTTTGCGTGTGTGCGTGTGTGCGGTGTGCGTGTGCGTGTGTGCTGTGCGTGTGGTGTGCGTGTGTGCGTGTGCTGTGTGCGTGTGTGCGTGCGTGCTGCGCCTGTGCGTGGCAACTGGCGTGTCGTGGGGTGTGTGTGTGTGTGTGTGTGTGTGCGTGTGCGGTGGCGTGTGCGCGTGTCGTGTGTGCTTTGTGTGTTGTGTGTGCGTGCGTGCGGTGCGTGCGTGTGCGTGCGTGTGGCGTGCGTGTGCGTGTGTACGTGTGTTCGTGTACGTGTGCGTATGTGCGTGTGTGCGTGTGTATGAGTGCGTGTGTGTGCGCGTGTGCGTATGTGCGACGGTGTGTGCGTGTGTGCGTGTGCGTGTGCTGTGTGCGTGTGTGCGTGTGTCCGTGTGTGCGTGTTTGCGTGTGCGTGAGTCAGTGTGTGCGTGAGTGCGTGCGTGCGTTTGTGCTGTGTGCGTGCGTGCGTGTGTCGTGTGTGCGTGTGCGTGCATGAGTGCGTGTGTACGTGTGTGCGGTGTGTGGTATGCGCGTGTATGCGTATGTGTGTGCGTGTGCGTTTGCGTGTGCGTGTGTGATTGGCGTGTGGCGTGTGCGTGTGTACGTGTGTGCGTGTGCGTGTATGCGTGCGTGTGCGTTTGCGTTTGTGCGTGAGTGCGTCCGTGCGTGCGCTTGTGCGTGTGCAAGCCTGCGGGTACGTGTGTGTGTGCGTGTGCGGGTGTGCGCGTGTCGCGTGTCGTTTGTGTGTGTGCGCGGTTTGCGGTACGTGTGGCGTGTGCGCGTGTGTGCGAGTGCGTGTGCGTGTGCGTGAGCGCATGTGCGTGGGCGTGTGCGTGTGTGTGAGGTGTGGTGTGCGTGTGTGCGTTGCGTGTGTTCGTACGTGCGTGCGTTTGGGCTGTGCGTGTGTGCGTGGTGTGCGTGTGCGTGTGTCCGTGTGTGCGGTGTGTGCGTGTGGTGCGTGTGTGCGTGTGTTGTGCGTGTGTGCTTGTGTGCGTGTGCGTGTCCGTGCGTGCGCCTGTGCGTGAGTGCCTGCGCGTGTACGTGGTGTGCGTGTGTGCGTGCGTGTGCGTGTGCGTGTGTGCGTGTTCGTGGGCTGGTGCGTGGTCGCGTGTGCGTGGTGCGTGCGTGCGTGTGTGCGTTGTGCGTGTGTGCGTGCGTGTGTGCGTGGTGTGCGTGTGCGTGTGTGCGTGGTGCGTGTTACGTGTGTGCCTGTGTGCGTGTGTGAGTATGCGTGTCGTTGCGTTGTGTGTGCGTATGTGCGTGTGCGGTGTGTGCGTGTGCTGTGCTTGCGTGTGTGCGTGCGTGTGTGCGTGTGCGTTGTGTGCGTGTGTGCGTGTGTGCGTGTTGCGCTGTTGCGTGTGCGCGTGTGCGGTGTGGTGTGTGTGTGCGTGTGCGGTGTGTGCGAATGTGCGTGTTTGCGTATGTGCGTGTGCGTGTGCGTGTGCGTTCGCGTTTGTGCGTGTGTGCGTGTGCGTGCGCCTGTGCGTGAGTGCAGCCTGCGCTGTCGTGTGTGTGTGTGTTGTGCGTGCGTTGTGCGTGTGCGGTGTGCGTGTGTGCGTGAGGTTTGGGGCGGGGTGGTGGTGGGTTTGCTTTTTTTTTTTGGGGTTGGGGTTGGCTCCACCTTTTGGGTGTGGGGTTTTGGCGGGTTTTCTGACGGGGTGTTGGGGGTTGCGTGGCGGGGGTGCCGACGTGATTTTTTTCTTGCGGTGGTGGGGGGGGGGTGCTTTTTTTTTTGGGGTCGTGTGTGTGTGTGGTGTGGCGGTTTGCGGTGTCGTGTGGTGCGCGCTGTGTGTGTGTGTCGCGCGTGCGTGTGCGTGGTGCAGCCGCGTGTGGTGGTGCGTGTGTGCGTGTGCGATGCGTGTGTTGTGTACGTGGCGTGCGTGCTGCTGTGCGTGGTGGCGTGTGGTGCGTTGTGTGTGCGGTGCGTGCGTGCGTGCGTGCGTGTGCGTGGGTGAGTGCGTGGTGCGTGTGCGTGTGTGCGTGTGCGTGTGTTCGTCGTGCGTGTGGCGTGTGGGCGTGCCTGCATGTGCTGTGTGTGCGCGTGTGCGTGTTTTGCGTGTGGCGTATTTGCGTTTGTGCGTGATTGCGTGCGTGCGTTTGTGCGTGTGTTCGTGCGTGCGTGTGTCGTGGTGTGGGCGTGGTGCGTGTGTGCGTGTGGCGTGTGTACGTGAGTGCGTGAGCGGTGCGTGTGTTTGTGCGTCGTGTGCGTGTGTGCGTGTGGGTGTGCGTGTGCGTGTGCGTTGCGTGTGTCGTACGTGCGTGTGCGTGTGGGCGTGCCTGTGTGGCGTGTGCGTGTGTGCGTGTGCTTGTGTCCGTGCGTGCGCCTGTGCGTGAGTGCAAGCCCACGCGTACGTGTGTGTGTGTGGTGTGCGTGTGCGTTGTGCGATTATGCGTGAGTGTGCGTGTCGTGTGTTGTGTGTGGCGCGTTTGCGTGACGTGCGTGTGCGCGGTGCGCGTGTGTGCGTGTGTGCGTGTGTGCGTGTGCGTGGTGCGTGTGCGTGTGTGCGTGTGTTTGTGCGCGTGCGTGTGTGCGTGCGTGTGTGCGTGTGTTCGTACGTGCGTGTGCGTGTGGGCGTGCCTGGCGTGTGCGGTGTGTGCGTGTGTGCGTGTGCGTGTGCGCGTGTATGCGTGTGTGCGTGTGCGTTTGCGTTTGTGCGTGAGTGCGTGTGTCCGTGCGTGCGCTTGTGCGTGAGTGCAAGCCTGGCGTGTACGTGTGTGTGTGTGCGAGTGTGCGATGTGCGCTGTGGCGTGTGCTGTTGCTTGTGTGTGCGCGCGTTTGCGTGTGTGTGTGCGTGTGGCGTTTTGCGTTGTGCGTGGTGCGTGGTGCGTGAGCTGCGTGAGTGCGTGGTGCGTGTGTGGTGCGTGTGTGGCGTGTGTGCGTGGTGCGTGTGGTGTGTGCGTGTGTGCGTGGTGGTGAGTGCGTGTGCGTGTGGGCGTGCTGCTGCGTGTGCGTGTGTGCGTGTGTGCGTTGTCCGTGTGTGCTCGTGTGCGTGTGCGTGTGGCGTGTGCGTGTGCGTGTGTGCGTGTGTGCGTGTGTGCTTGTGTGCGTGTGCGTGTGTCCGTGCGTGCGCCTGTGCGTGAGTGCAAGCCTCGCGTGTACGTGTGTGTGTGTGTGGTGTGGTTGTGGTGTGTGTGTGTGTGCGTGTCGGTGTGCTGTGTGCTGTGCGCGTGTGCGAGTGTTGCGTATGTGCGTGTGCGTGCGTGTGCGTTGCGTTTGTGCGTGTGCGTGTGCGTGTGCGTTTGTGCATGTGCGTGTGTGTCCGTGTGCGCGTTTGGTGGCGTGTCCGTGTGGCGTGGCGTGCGTGTGTGCGTGTGCGTGGTGCGTGCGTGTGACGTGTGTGCGTTGCGTGTGTCGTGTTACGTGTCGTGTGACGTGTGTGGATGCGCGCTATGCGTGCATGTGTGCGTATGTGTGCGTGTGCGTGTGGTCGTGTGTGCGTGTGTGCGTGTGCTGTGTGCGTGTGTACGTGTGCGTGTGTGCGTGTGTGTGAGTGCGTGTGCGTCTGTGCGTGTGCGTGTGCGTGTGTTCGTACGTGCGTGCGTGTGCGTGCCTGTGTGCGTGTGGCTGTGCGTGTTTTGCTGTGTGCGTATTTGCGTTTGTGCGTGGTGCGTGGTGCGTTTCGCGTGTGTTCGTGCGTGCGTGTGTGTGTGCGTGTGGGCGTGTGTGCGTGTGTGCGGTGCGTGTGTGCGTGTCGTGTGCGTGAGTGCGTGTGTGCGTGTGGGTGCGTGTGCGTGGTGCGTGTGTGCGTTGCGTGTCGTACGTGCGTGTGCGTGTGGCGTGCATGTGCTGTGTGCGTGTGTGTGCTTGTGTGCGTGTGTGCGTTGTCCGTGCGTGCGCCTGTGCGTGAGTGCAAGCCCCGCGTGTACGTGTGTGTGTGTGCGTGTGCGTGTGCGAGTGTGCGTGTGTGCGTGTACGTGTGTGCTTGTGTGTGTGCGCGCGTTTGCGAGTGTACGTGTGCGTGTGCGCGTGTGTGCGTGTGTGCGTGTGCGTGTGCTGTCGTGTTGTGCGGTGCGTGTTGTGCGCGTGTGTGTGCGTGGTGCGTGGTGCGTGTGTGCGTGTGTGCGTGTGTGCGTGTGCTGTGTTGTCGTGCGTGTGCGTGTGGTGGTCGCTGCTGTGTGCGTGTGTGCGTGTGTGTGCGTGTGCGTGTGGCGTGGCGTGCGCGTGTACGTGTGAGAGTGTGTGTGTGTTTGTGTGTGCGTGTGCAAGTGTGCGAGTGTGCGTGTGTGCGCGTTTACGTGTGTGTGCTTGTGTGTGTGCTTGTGTGTGTGCGCGCGTGCGTGTGTGGGTGCGTGCGTGTGTGCGTGCGTGTGTGCGTGTGTACGTGTGTTCGTATGTACGTGTGTGCGTGTGTGCGTGTGTGCGTGCGTGTGTGTATGAGTGCGTGTGCGTGTGTGCGTGTGTGCGTATGTGCATGTGTGCGTGTGTGCTTGTGTGCGTGTGTGCGTATGTCCGTGCGTGCGCCTGTGCGTGAGTGCAATCCCGCGAGTGTACGTGTGTGTGTGTGCGTGTGCGAGTGTGCGAGTGTGCGCGTGTGCGCGTGTACGTGTGTGCTTGTGTGTGCGCGCGTTTGCGAGTGTACGTGTGTGCGTGTGCGCGTGTGTGCGTGTGTGCGTGTGTGCGTGTGTGCGTGTGCGTGAGTGCGTGTGTGCGTGTGTTTGTGCGCGTGCGTGTGTTTGTGCGTGCGTGTGTGCGTGTGTGAGTGAGTGCGTGTGTGCGTGTGTGCGTGTGTGCGTTGCGTGTGTTCGTACGTGCGTTTGCGTGTGGGCGTGCCTGCATGTGTGCGTGTGTGCGTGAGTGTGCGTGTGTGCGTGTGCGAGTGTGCGAGTGTGCGAGTGTGCGTGTGTGCGCGTGTACGTGTGTGTCCTTGTGTGTGTGTGTGTGTGTGTGTGTGCGCGTTTGCGGGTGTACGTGTGTGCGTGCGCGCGTGTGTGCGTGTGTGTGCGCGTGCGTGTGCGTGCGTGCGTGAGTGCGTGTGTGAGTGAGTGCGTGTGTGCGTGTGTGCGATGCGTGTGTTTGTACGTGCGTGTGCGTGGGGGCGTGCCTGCATGTGTGCGTGTGTGCGCGTGTGTGGGTGAGTGCGTTAGTGTGTGTGCGCGTGCGTGTGTGCGTGCGTGCGTGTGTGCGTGTGTGAGTGAGTGCGTGAGTGCGTCTGTGCGTGTGTGCGTGTGCGTGTGTTCGTACGTGCGTGTGCGTGTGGGCGTGCCTGCATGTGTGCGTGTGTGCGCGTGTGCGTGTTTTGCGTGTGTGCGTATTTGCGTTTGTGCGTGAGTGCGTGCGTGCGTTTGTGCGTGTGTTCGTGCGTGCGTGTGTACGTGTGTGCGTGTGGGCGTGTGTGCGTGTGTGCGTTGCGTGTGTTCGTACGTGCGTGTGCGTGTGGGCGTGCCTGCATGTGTGCGTGTGTGCGTGTGTGCGTGTGTGCTTGTGTGCGTGTGTGCGTGTGTCCGTGCGTGCGCCTGTGCGTGAGTGCAAGCCCACGCGTGTACGTGTGTGTGTGTGTGCGTGTGCGTCTGTGCGAGTGTGCGTGAGTGTGCGTGTACGTGTGTGCTTGTGTGTGTGCGCGCGTTTGCGAGTGTACGTATGTGCGTGTGCGCGTGTGCGCGTGTGTGCGTGTGTGCGTGAGTGCGTGAGTGCGTGTGCGTGTGTTTGTGCGCGTGCGTGTGTGCGTGCGTGCGTGTGTGCGTGTGTGAGTGAGTGCGTGTGTGCGTGTGTGCGTTGCGTGTGTTCGTACGTGCGTGTGCGTGTGGGCGTGCCTGCATGTGCGTGTGTGCGTGTGTGCGTGTGTGCGTGTGTGCGTGTGTGCGCGTGTGTGTGTGCGTGTGTGAGTGTGTGCGTGTGTGCGTGTGTGCTTGTGTGCGTGTGTGCGTGTGTCCGTGCGTGCGCCTGTGCGTGAGAGCAAGCCTGCGCGTGTACGTGTGAGAGTGTGTGTGTGTGTGTGTGTTTGTGTGTGCGTGTGCAAGTGTGCGAGTGTGCGTGTGTGCGCGTGTACGTGTGTGTGCTTGTGTGTGTGCGCGCGTGCGTGTGTGGTGCGTGCGTGTGTGCGTGCGTGTGTGCGTGTGTACGTGTGTTCGTATGTACGTGTGTGCGTGTGTGCGTGTGTGCGTGCGTGCGTGTGTGTATGAGTGCGTGTGCGTGTGTGCGTATGTGCATGTGTGCGTGTGTGCTTGTGTGCGTGTGTGCGTATGTCCGTGCGTGCGCCTGTGCGTGAGTGCAAGCCCGCGAGTGTACGTGTGTGTGTGTGTGTGTGTGTGTGTGCGTGTGCGAGTGTGCGAGTGTGCGCGTGTGCGCGTGTACGTGTATGCTTGTGTGAGTGCGCGCGTTTGCGAGTGTACATGTGTGCGTGTGCGCGTGTGTGCGTGTGTGCGTGAGTGCGTATGTGCGTGAGTGCGTGAGTGCGTGTGTGCGTGTGTTTGTGCGCGTGCGTGTGTTTGTGCGTGCGTGAGTGCGTGTGTGAGTGAGTGCGTTGCGTGTGTTCGTACGTGCGTTTGCGTGTGGGCGTGCCTGCATGTGTGCGTGTGTGCGTGAGTGTGCGTGTGTGCGTGTGTGCGTGTGTGGGCGTGTGTGTTCGTGTGTGTGCGTGTGTGTGCGTGTGTGCGTGTGTGCGTGTGTGCGTGTGTGCGTGTGTGCTTGTGTGCGTGTGTGCGTGGGACCGTGCGTGCGCCTGTGCGTGAGTGCAAGCCTGCGCTTGTACGTGTGAGTGTGTGTGTGTGTGTGTGTGTGTGTGTTTGTGTGTGTGTATGTGTGCGTGTGCGAGTGTGCGTGCGTGCGTGTGTTCGTGCGTGTGTGCGTGTGTACGTGTGTTCGTATGTACGTGTGTGCGTGTGTGCGTGTGTGCATGAGTGCGCGTCTGCGTGTGTGCGTGTGTGCGTATGTGCATGTGCACGTGTGTGCGTTGTGCGTGTGTGCGTGTGTGCTTGTGTGCGTGTGTGCATGTGTGCGTGTGTGCGTGAGTGCGTGCGTGTGTGAGTGCGTTTGTGCGTGTGTCCGTGCGTGCGTGTGTGCGTGTGTGCGTGTGTGCGTGCGTGAGTGCGTGTGTACGTGTGTGCGTGTGTGCGTATGTGAGTATGCGCGTGTATGCGTATGTGCGTGTGTACGTCTGTGCGTGTGTGCGTGTGTGCGTGTATGCGTGTGCGCGTGAGTGCGTGTGTGGGTGTGTGCGTGTGCGTGTGCGTGTGTGCGTGTGCGTAGTGCGTGTGCTGTATGCGTGTGTGCGTGTGCGCGTGTGTGCGAATGTGCGTGTTTGCGTATGTGCGTGTGTACATGTATGCGTGTGTGCGTGTGCGTGTGTGCGTTTGCGTTTGTGCGTGTGTGCGTGTGTCCGTGCGTGCGCCTGTGCGTGAGTGCAAGCCTGCGCGTGTACGTGTGTGTGTGTGTGTTTGTGTGTGTTGTGTGTGTGTGTGTGTGCGTGTGCGAGTGTGCTAGTGTGCGAGTGTGCGTGTGTGCGCGTGTACGTGTGTGTGTTTGTGTGTGTGCGCGCGTTTGCGAGTGTACGTGTGTGGGTGCGCGCGTGTGTGCTGTGTGTGTGCGCGTGCGTGTGTGCGTGCGTGCGTGTGTGCTTGTGTGAGTAAGTGCGTGTGTGCGTGTGTGCGATGAGTGTGTTTGTACGTGCGTGTGCGTGTGGGCGTGCCTGCATGTGTGCGCTTGTGTGGGTGAGTGCGTGAGTGTGTGTGTACGCGTGCGTGTGTGAGTGAGTGCGTGTGTACGTCTGTGCGTGTGTGCGTGTGCGTGTGGGGGTGCCTGCATGTGTGCGTGTGTGCGCGTGTGCGTGTGTGCGTGTGTGCGTATGTGCGTGTGTGCGTGTGTGCTTTTGTTCGTGTGTGCGTGGTGTGTGTGTGTGTGTGTGTGTGTGTGTGTGTGTGTGTGTGTGTGTGTCCGTGTGTCCGTGTGTCGTGTGTGCGTGTGTCGCGTGTGCTGTGTGCTGTGTGCGTGTGTTCGTGTGTGCGTTTGTGCGTGTGGGCGTGCCTGCGTGTGCGTGTGTGCGCGTGTGTGGGTGAGTGCGTGATGTGTGTGGCGCGTGCGTGTGTCGTGCGTGCGTGTGTGCGTGTGCGTGTGTCGTACGTGCGTGTGCGTGTGGGCGTGCCTGCATGTGCGTGTGTGCGTGTGTGCGTATGTGCGTGTGTGCGTGTGTGCTTGTGTGCGTGTGTGCTGTGTGTGTGTGTGTGTGCGTTTGTCCGTGTGGCGTGTGTGCGTGTGTGCGTGTTGCGTGTGCGTGTGTGCGCGTGTCTGTGTGCGTGTGTGCGTGTGTGCGTGTGTGCTTGTGTGCGTGTGTGCGTGTGTTCGTGTGTGCGTTTGTGCGTGTGTGCGTGCGTCCGTGTGTGCGTGTGTACGTATATGCATGTTTTCGTGTGATCGTGTATGTGGGGGGGGGGGATGCGTCTGTGTATGTGTTTGTGAGTGCGCGCGTTTGTGTGTGTGATTCGGAAATCCGTACAATGTATCCTAGTAATTAATTACTATCAAAACTTCAATGAATGTTATCGCTTGCACACTCCTTCTCACTCCATTAAGATCTCCCTATAAATACCCGTCCACCGACATTCCCAAATTATTATTGTTACGATTTTACCTCTCATTCCTGATCTATTTAATCCTGTGAATGTATAATCCTGAATTTACCTGAATATGAAAATTATTGACTCTTGTCTGTTGAGCCGTTCCAAAACTACCTGCTCTCCGGACCTATTAGTCCCTACTCTACGCTACCTAATTCTGAACCTCAAGCTAACCACCAAATTGTAATCAAGAAGTAATCTATTGGAGGGTCCTTTCGGGGTTCACTATCGCGACGGGAGTGTATAATGATTGCGGAGAGACGTCATTATTACTGACAGTGGTCTCTGCTTCAGATAAATGATAACTTCTCGATACATCCCTAAGTTATAACCATCTACCCTAAAAAGATAGTTAGCTAAAAGTCATCTTTGCACGGTCCTCTCGGAGTTTACTACCATTCGCGGAGTATGTAAAGATTACGGAGAGGCGTCATTATTACTGAAGGCAGTCTCGGCCTCGTATAAATAACAGCTTCTTGTCTACCCTATCATTCCATAGGTACGATAGTATTGTTGATCCGTTCCTTTCGTAGTCTGTTACCACGAGGAGAGTGTCAGGAATTTCAGGGTGATACTAGTACCATTAGCGGTGGTTCAGGCCCCAAAGAAGGTAATAATTGTACGAGTAAGACCGGTTCATATCCACCAAATCCGCCATTATCCAACACTGCCACATCTCACCACCATCAGGTCTAGTCAATACGCCGATTACAGTCACATATCTCTCTTTCCAAAATTATTGAGAAATCTCTCTCCTGTGATTTCATTACCCTACCAACAACCGAACCATCATCCTACCAGAACACCACCATCATTCCCATACATATCAACCACCAGCCACAGGCCTTCAGCACCTAATTCTAAGCGCCACTAGAAATTACGTTCGTTTGTTCATACCTTTTCTTCTTTATAACAGCGTCATTTACAAATTATCCTTCATTAATTACATATTGTACAAATAAAAGTAAAAGAACAGGTTCAATTTGCCCGAAATAATTTAACTCTAAATTTCTACACCTAAATCACCTTCTATTAATCATGCATTACCTGCAATCCAGTTAGAGTCATAAAACCCTTATTCCGATTATTTGAATTGCATTTGTGATCTAAATAGTCAGGTAGCACACATAACCTATTACCTTGTTCCTACGATGACTTCCTGAAATCCTGTAATCCACAAGAAATGTTTCCTACGCTTTGTGTATTATTCCCACCGAAATTGATCATTAGTACTTCCGGAACAGGTATTTGTGTTATCATACACGTGGATAAATTTAATATTTAAGCAACACCGCCCGAGGAACTACGGAACCAGCCGCCCGCATAAACAGACCCCGTACTATGCTTCCAAATTTCTCATCCGAAGTAACCAGAGCCGCAATAGTAGGATTAATTATGACTACTTTTAAGTATTCAGAAGTCTTGTTTTGTAAATTATTATAAAATTAATAATAATTCTTAATCGTTTTGTTAATGTTTGAATGCCATTATTTCATGTTATTTTCCTTTGATGGCTTTATTTATTTCATATCAACATCTCTTATAATAAAATTGTTAAAAATTAATCTGTTTACAATTTCTCTATAATAGACCGTACACTCAAATAGTGCAATTAGCGAACCTCCTGAGGTTTCAAGAGCAACTAGTTACAAACATAAACTGCAGAACTGAAGCAGTTTACAGTTTCAACCATTTCTTTTAAGATTTTAACTTCCTGTGCGACATGTTTATGTATTTCTATTTGATGCAATTTAATTATATAATTAGATTACTATTAATTAACTGATAAAATGTATGTAAAATCGGTCACTCGGAATATCTTGAATTATTAAATTTAGCTTATAAAGGAAATTTTTTGGAAGAATAACTTGACCGTATAAGAAATTCACTGTAACATCAGTTACTCTCTTAAGCAAATCAATAATTTCATTAAACATATTACACGTCTTAGTAGCGAAAGATTAACAGTTTGATATAATACTGATTGAACTGGATTTTACTTGAAGCTCCATACGACTTGAGTAGAAATAAAAAAAACACTATTTCTAAAGTTTTACTATGTTGCTTTAAATCAATAACAATACTTTCGGCAATACTGTGTCTTCATCAGAATGAGTACTTATAACTAAATTTACAGACAATACATATGTTTTTATACAACAGTTAATGAGTCATTACGTAGGGGGGAGGAAGTTAACCAGTTTTTTAAATTAAGTGAATTGTATACATACAATTGTTCGTTTAATAATTGATCTAACTATTGTCTTTTATTACTTTCTAAAGCTTCTAATAAATATAATTTTTCATTTTCGTTCTGAATTTGTAAAATTTCAAAATTACTATTAAAATTATTGTTTTCTGTGTTTAAGTGTGAGACACAGTTTGATATATTGTTATCATATTGAAAAGCACTAAAATGTTCACGAGTTTTTAAAACTTCTTCCTGTTTGAGCGATATAACATTTATTGCAATTACCACAATTTAACTTATAAACTGCTGACTCATCTCCCCTACCAGTGTTTGGCTTATTATTTTTTTCAGATTTACCTAGTGTATTGCTACATTTAAGGCTATATTTAAAATAAGTTTTCATAATTCGTTTAAAATTATTTTTGTGGATACCTATATATGATAAAAAACAAAATTCATTGCTAAAATTGGAATATTAGAATATCTGTATTTATCTCTTATCTGATTATATAATATTTTATTTATGTTCTCTTCATGTTACTTATCCGTTATTTACTGCTATTTGTTTTATTAAATTAAGTTCTTTCTGAAAGTTAGATTCTGATAAAGTAAATGAGGTATTAAGAAATTTGTAATAACCCATTAACTGTTGTACAAAAACACATATACTGTAGATAAATTTAGTTTAAGTAATTTGATGAAGACACAGAGTTGTCGAAACAATTGTTGTTGATTTAAAGAGATATAGTGAAAGTTTAGAAACAGTGTTTGTTTAATTTCCACTCAAGTGGTATGGAGCTTCGTTACATAGTAGCCAATTCAATCCGTATGTTTAAAGTATCTGAAACCAGATATTTCGTTCTATCGTATTTTAAGTTTATTTTACGATGCAGAATGCACACAAATAAAATTTGCTTTTATAATAGTTGTTGGAGAAAGATGTACTACATAAAGTTAAAAATCAGCCAAAAAATCCCATCTGCAACTAAAGCACAGAAAGTAGTAGCAATAAGATGGACCATCGATGACCGTAAAGCTCAATATAGGGAGAATAATGCGGGTAGCACATTGATACTTGTAATACCTGTATAAGGACATATAAGGCCTTTATCTACTCACATGTAGGTGGAGCCACACTGTTTCAATCATACGTAAAGTTTCTATTACACTGATAAGTCAACGTGAGTGACAGACGAGAATTTCGTGAATTCGTTGTGGTGGAGTAAATTTTCCTCTCGAAAGATAGACGTTAATCAGAGTGGGAGACTTGCCAAAGTAACACATGCGTTGAGTGCCGTGAATACACTTTTTAGAGTCTAACATATTTTCATACAAAATTTCATGGTTCGTTTATGTTAATCTGTATAAGTGAAAATGGAGAAAAGGGAGAAACTGGTGCATCATCCACAAAGGCACATGAATATACATCTCTACGTATCAATTCTAGTTAAAATTGTAATATTTTGTAGGAAAATAGTTCGTTCCTATAAAAAAAAACACGAGGAAGAGCAGCATTGACGAGGATGCTATTAGCTCTGCAATACCACATGTTACTATTAACGGGCTGTCTATAAAAGGAGTTGCTGATAAATACAATTTGGAAACAACAACATCGGATAGAAAAGAAGAAACCACAAGCAACACAAACTGAGTTCACTTCAAAATATTACTCCTAGCACGTTTTCAATACGACTCAGGAACAGTATCTTAACGAATACATAGTAAAATGCAGTAAAGTGCACTACGAATAAACTCTGAGCTGTTTACCGAAGATTTAAACTATATTCAGACATTTATGAATGCGACACAAGAAAGGCCAATTTTATTGATTTCTCGTGATAATGGTATTATGTACTTATCACTGCCACCTCATACCTCTTATAAGCTCCAGCCATTACGTGTTGGAATCTTCGGACCTTTTAAAGCAAAACTGGAGATTGCCAATGTCAAAATTGGCATACTACATACCACTGACGAGAAAAAAACATAATTAGTTCTTTCTCTTGAGACAAATCCACTTGGCGAGAATACCGATGATGCTAGAATTGACTCACCCGTTCCTTCTACTTCTCACAGCGCAGTAACAGCAGAAATTGTTATGTCGTTCTCAAAGAGCAACCAAATTCAGACTACTAAGAGGAATGTCATAGAAAGAGGAAAACCACGCATTTACAATCATTCACCTGAAAAAGCTAGGCTAGAAGAGTTGGATAAAGTAAATCAAGGGAAAATCATGATAAATGAAAGACGAGGAAAAGTGAAGAAACTCCACAATGCCAGAAGATGACTCGGTCTTGCTGAAGATGTACAAAAGAAGAGAAAGCACCAACCGCAAAATTTTTACTCAGAAAGCTTTTCCAGTTTCCAAAGTGATTCAACAGTCTCAAACTTTACCTATCTCTCTCTGGTGATGAAATTAATGATCACCTAGAACCAGTGGGAGCAAATAATTTGAAGAGACGTGAATTTCTCAATTGTAAAGTGCGAGATGAAGAAGGCCGTTGCTAATACTGTAGCTAAAATTATCGAAGAATATGAGGATAAGGAATTCTTGGTCTCGTAGTTTAATTACCAAAACCTTCGGGAATGTTTGTCTTCCCAACCAATGTTGATGAAGGCAACGCATACTTTCCGACATCATTCTGAACTTATCTCCGCCAATAGTGTCAAATGCTACCAGCAGAACAGCTTCCCTTTAGTTATATTTGAGTTTCTAAATATGTAACATAAGTCCCCATTAATAGTATCAATGTACCCCATAGCTGGAGAACATAGATACGTTTGTAACAAATTATTGCAAAGGAATAGAAAAAGTATAAATTGGCTCGCATAACTTTTAGCAATACAGGATTAGTTGATCTCCATATACTTCAGATTTTCACTGCTTTCCAATATTCCTATACACTTTTGACACTTTTAAAAAAATGGTATCAATGTGCCCCGACTCCCAGTACTAAGAGGGATGCAACTAATGTGTTTTTGAAGGTAGTACGTTATTACGTGGCCTATCTAATTTAAAGTTTAAATGTTTGCATTGTAATTTTTTTTTAAATTATAAATATTAGTAACACTGAATTCATGCCACAAGAGACAGACTTGCTTTGTTCTTTGTTATAATTTAACCCTAGTAACTAAAGACAGTTTAGAACAATTAAGAGCTGAGGTAGTTAGCTATAAACAAATTAGTAAACTTAAACTCACTAATACTTTCCAAAAGATGAAGAAACTAGTAACTACAAATAATTCACAAATTAAGTTAGGAAGAAATCTAATCGAAAGTATTCAAAATATAAATATCCCAAAAAAATTAAGGTCCTAAACATGTAGTATGGCAATATATATTAACAAAAAAAAAACGTTAGTCCCTTTTTAAAACAGGATATTTTAGATATCTTAATCGTACATTTCTATCAAAATTACTTTGAATTCGGTAACGATATCCTTATCTCTAAACAAGCTTTTATCGTGGGAAACCCATTATATTCTTTGTTAGCGCTAATATGTATAAATAGTTTGAAAAATCAGTATACATAACCAGTCGCTTAGTAATAATTTTTTATTTTGGGACAGATATGTTGATGATATTTTTTCAATGTTTTACAGGTTCTATGATTTTAAGAAATATAAAATAGGAATACATGTAATATTTTACAAAAAGACTCTTAAATCTAAATAACTTCGAAAGCATTAGGGTTAGGTATAGAGAAACCAGATATCGATTGAAACACAACTAAATAAGCAATTGTCTCACTTAAGAAAATACATGGCGATCCATTTAAGTAGGCAAATTTTTTAGATTGAAATTACATAAAATTCAGCCTTAAATATCTGACACCCTGTATAACATTAAATTTTTTTTTATTATAGCTTTTAGCCGATGACTTTCGTAGTTTGTAGTCCAAATTTTATTAGATTTAATCTACAGGTTACATAGTTATCCAGCTTTTACGAAACCTCTGTATTTTGCAAAAAAGTGAAATATTTGACCAGTGGTAAGATTTAGATATAAAGAACTCTGAATAATCATGAATTGTAATTGACTGTACAAATTAAATTTGCTAAAAAAATTGGAAATTCAATTTCAAAAATACAGGTTTGTTAATTAAAAACTTTTTGGAACACCCTGTATATTTGAAAATATTTTTAAAACATGTTTACATAGACTCTCTAGATGCATGTATAGAAATTTTCTAAAAAACCGTTTTTCCCAAAACGACCGAGGCGATACTGGTGGCGTACCCTGTACATAAATGTCAGCGTGGTCGGAAGTTTACATTTTAAACTTTAAGAGGACATAGAGGGGCTTAAACTAAGTAGACAACTTCTTATGCACATTATATATATCTCGCTTAATTTCCGTAATTCTTGAATTTTGGAATTTTTTTTTAATAATTCAAAGACTGTTGTAGGTACTGGCTTAAAATTTTAGGAGGGATTATTCTTTATTGTTTCGCGAAGTCTGGCCTTGATACTGCCTTCAGTGGCGTCGCCATAGAGTGTGAGAGCCAAATTTTTTTCTAAACTATGTTGCTTTGAAATTAAGTTTGATTCAGAGCAAAAAATGTATTATTAAATTTTTTCATAGTGTTTACTTTCCGAGTAAAAACATTATACCACGAACAAGGCTTATCGCAGAATTATTTACGTTAAACTTAAACATACAGAAATTGAATCTATTTCATACTAATACGAAGTATACCCCTCAAGGTCATCACATTGTATACGTCTAAGTACATGGTTTTTCAAGGTCGCTCACATCGCCTACCTCTTCTTCAAGGTCATCGTACACATTACCTGCATCCAAGCCCACTAACAATATCAAGGTTTTCAAAGGGCCCACGCTGCCTGCGTATATTCTGCCTGCATAAAAGTATATTCCTCAAGTCATTGAAGTAACTAGATTTGAAAAAGGCACTAGAAAAGTTACTAGATTGGGTTTAAAATGTCATTGACGCTCCCGTACAGATTGTCTACTTCAAGGTCACGTGGTAGAAAATAGTCACTCTCATTGTCAAGGTTCTTAACGTACACACACCCCGCTTCAAGGTCTTCTTAGGATTTCAAGGTTACGTATAGGGATCAACCTTTTCGTTTTGTCAAGGTCATATGTTCAAGGTTCAATTGATGGTATATAAGAGGATGCTCTTCTATTAAGAAATCAAGGTCGATTCTAAATCAAATTTTGATGGAAAATTTCAACGTTCATTAATATTTTCAAGGTCCCGCCCCATCAATTCTAGGAAGTTCATTCTGTCTCAAACCCTGAGGTGTCCTCAAGGGGTATCATACAGATTGTTGTCGATTATAAGCATTTTCAAGGTCATCAAGCAATTTCTGGAAGTTTACTTTGTAAGGTCTTGCCCCCCAGCAAAGTGCATTTACCTCAAGTGGCTCCGTTTCCCAAATACAGATAGAAGTTTCCCAAAGACAGATAGCCGTTTCCCAAAGCAGTGGAGCTGTTTCCCAAAACAGACAGCAGTTTCGAAACACAAGTAGCAGTTTCCCGCCATTTTAAGGTCACACCTTTGAGAAAAGAACAAAGACGATCCTTTGATCTGGCCGAGTTAGGGTCATAATTCCTAAAAATAAATTCTTTTCTAGCTACTCCCACCATTTCAGGGTCAATGCAGAAATCAATGTTTAACAACAAAGGCGATCCATTGTTCAAGCCGACGCTTCATAGTCTATGCTCACAATTTTCAGGGGTCACACCTCTGAGAAAAAGAACAAACGCGATCCATTGTACTGGCCGAGTCATAATTCCTAAAAATTGATTGTTAATTCTTAGAAATCAATTTTCAAGAACAATGGCGATCCATTGTTCAAGCTGACGCTTCAAGGTCAAGGATACATAAGCCGAAGTGTGTTGAGATCAGTCGGTTAGTAAGTTGTTAAACATGGAATTAGCAGGGTTAAACTAAAGCACCTATTGCAAACTCTATAAAAATGCGTGTGACCTGGAGATATCGAAAAAGCATAAAGTTCTTAATGTGACAGTAATTAATACGAAGTATGGCGAACGTATAGTGTTAGAAACGGAGGAGTTTAAATGTGTATTACCTCAGCAACTTTACAAGTATTTCAAAGAAGAAGAAAATCGAATTGAAACGATGCTAAATACAAAGGATGTATTCATGAGTAGTTTGGGTGCAGTCGGAAAAACAACAAACATAACATTTAGTGCCTCCAACCATATGTAAACATGCTCATTTCGTAAATAGTGTTTAGTCGTAGTGCGGTTGTGGACAAGTAGTCATACAAGCAGCAATTAAATCATTCCTGGAACGATCTGGAAGTTCACTGCCGGATACTTCATTCTACTGTAGTAACAATATGAATAATAATTTAACATTTTGTTGTTCATGCTGTCAAAATAGTGACAGCAGTAGTAGCAAAAATTAAGGGAATCTGGATTAAGGTTATTTCGACTGGCCACCATTTCAACATAGGGATGAGGTATATAAACAGGCAGCTAATGAATACTTAATTGATTGTGCTTCCTGTAAGCTATCAAACAATACACATATTGAATTAGGACACAGTATACACGTTAACTTTCCACCAGTAGTGTGCATGGTATGTTGCAATTGCGATAATGTGGTATCAGACGTGAAGGAATAGAATGAAGATGGTATTAATATGTAGAAATACAATTTTTCCAATCCCAAGAAATTGAAAGCCAAATTGATTAGTCCCATGTAAACGAATAAGGTATAATCCATCAGCAAGATTACGAATCTCTATCTAGCAACCTCGGTGTTTATTACAATTGGGAATTTGCCACGTGTCTAACCACCACGCTGCACAAAATAGGAAGAACGAGTGAGCTCGGCCAAAACTCAATCGACCGTTCTCGTCCAAACAACTCGTAGTAAGGAGAACAGCCAATCACCTCATGTTTTGCAGAACGGATAGTATAACCGATCTTAGCTAAATTTACATCCCATTTACGTTGATTCCGTAGTGGTGTAGGAAGCTATTAGGGTTTTTAAAACTCTGTTAATTCTCTCCGTAGGATTCGCTCTAGGGTGGTATTTGGCGTTAACGAGAATAGTGGTTCGATAATCGGAGCATAATTTCGTAAATTCTTTAATGCGAAACTGCACACCATTATCGCTAATGATGTACTGTGGAGTGTCGAACATAATAAAAATATTGTCTTACACGACTTGACACACGGGAGAAGCGGTAGCATGACATAAGGGAAACAAACAAGCAAATTTAGTAAAGGAATCGGCCACAACTAACACAAAGTCATGTCCTTTGGAGGATCTAGAAAGAGGACCGACGATATCCAGACATAAGATTTGCCAAGGTTTAGTAGGGTTAGCTCTAGGTGCTAGAAAACCAGGTGGAGCAGACTGTTCGACTTTATGCGCAAAACAGATAGCACATTGCCGAATGTAGCGAATGTCATCTGCACGGAGTGCAGGCCAGTAACAATGCACAGCAATCCTAGCAACAGTTTTATAACCCCAAAGTTCCCGGAAGTTCGAAGATCGTGGTCTTATGAGATAATGCGTTTGCGTTGTTCTTTAGGAACGACTATTTTCCAATTAGCCGAAGAAGAATCAGAAGGAAAAGATTTGGAAAGTTTATAAATTAAACCGTCCTTTATAAACCAAGAAGGAAATTTACTAGGAAATTTAGAGATACGAGAGATTGTTTTCAGATATCATTTATCTTGAACATGTAAAGTAACTACAGAAGTCGAAGTAGGATTAATACAGTCAATACAGTCAATTTTTGGTACAGTTCTCGATAGAGCATGATGTACAAGGTGTTCTTTGCCTTTTCGATAAATAATAGAAAAATCGTGTTGCTGCAGGCGAATCGCCCATCGACAGAGACGTTTAGTAGGATTTTGCAATTTATTCAACCATATTAAAGAATAATGGTCAGTAATGACAGTAAAATGAGAGCCCTCAATGTAAGGACGAAATTTCTCAATAGTCCTTATAACAGCTAGGCACTCTTTTTCAGTAGTGGAATAGTGATGTTCAGCCTTAATTAATGATCGGTTAATATAACTAATTACTTTATCGACAGCAGGAAATTGTTGATAGAGCACAGCAACGATACCAAAATCAGACGCATCCGTTTGGATAACAAACGGTTGTGAGAAATCGGGACAAGAAAGGATAGGAGCTGACACTAAACATTGTTTCACGGAAGTGAATGCCGTTTCGCATTCGGAAGACCAGATAAATGGAGTATACTTTTTAGTAAAAGAAGTTCAAGGTTTGATAACTGAAGAAAAGTTAGGTATGAAGCGACGATACCATCCCGCCATACCGACCAAGCGACATACGTCCAAAACATTTGTCGGAACAGATATAGAACAAACTACAGACTAAGAGTCCATCTTTATTTACAACACACCCTAGGTACTTGAGATCAGAGCGACAGAAATGACATTTATCTTGTCTCATGATGAGACCTGCAGAAGACAAACCTTGAAATATTCTTTCCAGAACTTCCAAGTGTTTTTCAAAAGTGGGTGTAGCCAAAAAAATATCATCAAAATATGCAAAACAGTAAGGTTCTAAGTCTCCCTCCAGAACTCTTATCAATTAACCTTTGTAAAGTAGCCGGTGAATTGTGTAGGCCAAAAGGCATACTAGTAAACTAAAAAGTCCACGTCCAGGGACGGTGAAAGCAGTCATAGGTTTCGATTCGTCCGACAGAGGAATCTGCTAGTAAGCAGAGCGAATCACTAAACTAGAGAGATAACGCGCATCGCGTAAACGATCCAGAATGAAAGAAATGTATGGTAAGGGAAGGGCATTCTTTTCCGTTACCGCAATAACTTTACGAAAGCCGACACAAAAGCGATAAGAGTCATCTGTCTTTTTGACCAAGACAGTCGGACTAGACCAAGTATTATTCGAAGGTTCTACTACGCCTAATTGTAGCATATTGTCTAATTCAGCATTAGCCACCGGTTGTAAATCAAGAAAAAGTGGATAATAATGTTGTTTAATTGGTTCAGTATTAGTTCGAATTTCATGATGAACTAGAGTAGTACATCCTGAAGTAGCAGAATTTTGAAAAGAGTTATCAAGTAAGGTTTTTAGAGCAGACTGTTGACACAAAGGAAGATCAGAGAAAGAGCTTAATTGTTCAGAAGAAATAGTTGCTATACAATTATCATCACCAAATGTCCACTGCTCATGTTGAAGATCAGGGACTCAGTTACTCGCTTTCCAGAAATCTACACCTAAAATTAATTTATGAGGTACTTCAGGCACCACGAGTACGTCTAGCATAATTGTATTAGACCCCACAGTTATTGGTAAAGTAAGTTTACCTAATATATAGCGAGCGTTACCATTTGCGAGAGTACAAGCCGTAAACGAAACCACGGATAAATATAGACCTAACCGTTGCAGTATATGCCAACAGGCATTTCCTATGATAGTGCGAGAACCACCAGTGTACAAAAGACCTTGAAAAGTATTGCCGAAAATATTGACGTTCAGATATGGTGGTTCATCATTACGAAGGCTAGCAAAAATGTAATTAAGAAGGATACGACGAGAGTCAGGTACACCAGAAAAAGCGGTTTCCGATATTAAAGGTAAGATGGAATCCTCTCCTCGGCTAGAAGATTCAGTAACTAGTTTCCCTGTTTAGAGACACACACTGAGCAAGTAGTTTTTGTAAATCCAGACTTACCGCAGCCATAATAATGTTTATTTTGTGGATATGGACAACATGGTCAAGTACGCCACTCCCAGAGCAATTCCAGCAGCGAAGAGTAACAGTATTTGAAGGTATGCTATTAGATTGACAAGTTCGTGAAATAGTAGTAGTATTGGGTTTTCCCGATGGTGGTCGAGAAGAAGTAGTAGGTTCCAAAAGTTGAGAAGTTTTCTTTGAAGGTGTAGGTTTAAAAGATTCCAAAAAGTATTTATTCTGTTCGATCTTTTTCCCTAAGACTATTAGTTGTGGAAGCGTAGACACATCAGTTAAAGCTAAAGCATTCTGGTACAAAGGCGTTACGTTACGGCGTACATAATATATTTTTTTATGGCCAGGAAGTAGAATAGAAAGTCGTTGAAAAAGACTGCATGACAGCTACATAGACACTTATGGTTTCCGAAGAACCCATAGTTCTAGACTTAATCTCATCCAAAGGTAGAAATTCGGTTTTAAGTAAAGTGACCACATCTTTCCAGGAAGATAATTCGTGTTTACGAGCACGATACAGTAATAAAGCTTTTCCCTTTAATCATTCAGGGATAACCGAAAACAAAAATTGGTGAGTTAAACCGCGAGAAGCACTTAACTCTTCAACACGTGTCAGGAAGTCAAATAAAGAAGTACTGTGCCAGAAAAAAATAGACCCAACTTAGTTATAGAAAAGTGGCTTAAGGAAGGAGTAAAAGTAGAAGGTGGGGTACCCTGAGGCACATCAACATCGTTATCTGAAGCGATTAACGGTGTTTCTACGTCCATTGGTTCGAGTTGGCCGTAGAATTCGCAGAAGGTCTAGCTATTGGTGAAGAAACCGAATCAGAAAGTGTAATACGTTTACCCTTTTTCATTTTTTGTTCCAGGCCCGTTTTAAAATTTTGTTTTGACTAAACATTGATTATTTTCCGCGAAATTTCAGTTTCAGAAGTAGTGATCATTAATTCACATCGCCTTTGTGCATGTAGTAATAACATACTCAGACGAAGAAAAGCAGCCGAAGTGCAGTCACCAAAAAACGAGTCGATGCCGGTATGTAATTACCGAAGAGCATCTTTTAAAGCAATTTCATCTTCCGCGAACGGAATCTGATGTGAAGTAATGGTAAGAGATTTATTAGCACCAAGTAATCTCGCGCTACGCACTGATTTACGTAAAGACTCGACATTAACGTTACAGTCTAAACCCCTAGATAACGATTCGTACATCAATTCAGCCTTCATCAGACGATTTACATCAAAGCGAAGTGTGACAGCCATCTTTGTAAGATACTACAATACACGTTGGCGTGTTGGTGCCAAATTTTACACTAAGCTAAAGAAAAAAAAAATTTTAATTAAACAAAAAGAACCAAAATTGTTTCAGTCAAGCTAAAATTTTATCGTATTCCAAAAATTGGCCTGAACATTGGTGGCCAAAATTATACTAAGGAGAAATGATTAAGTGAAGCAAAATAACAAAATCGTTTATGTGAAGGAAAAACGTTATCGTACTTCAAATCTCTGCCCCACGTTGGACGCCAAAATTTATGCCACGTTTATAACCACCACGCTGCACAAAATAGGAGGAATGAGTGAGGTCGGCCAAAACTCAATCGAACGGTCGGAAGACCGCAGAGCACTGCGTTGTTTTGGAGGTATCGATAATATAGTTGGAGTGAGAATTTGGTTGGAGAGGAAAGAACCGAAATGGACGCCACAAGCTTTAAAGTGAAAGAAAAAGAAAAGAAAAGGATTCTTATTCCTTGGAAGAGGAGAGACTGTAAAGCTTGAACCAGGTAGTAAGTAATAGGAATAATAAGTAAGTGAACAATTCCCTCAACAAACGTAAATTTATTTCATTTCTGGAATTCCCAACAAAGGAGGCAATAAGCCAAATATTATTGTATAGCTATATAAACATGAATAATAAAACGAAGTAAATTATATACAGTATGTACGTTATTCCCACAATTCACACATCAAAAAATAAAATATAAATTAAAATAAGGGCAAGTCGTGAACTTGCACTTAGGTCGCCAAAATTTATAAAAAGAAATTAATATAAGTTAAAATAAGCTTGGCGAGGGCAAGTCTTGAGCTTGAATTTAGGCCCACAAGAATTTATAGTTTAAAATACCAAAGCAAACAATACCCCTTCCATCCGGCGCAAGACCTTACGTAGCTTAGCCTGAAAAGGCCAATTTAGTAAACTTTTTAAATCAGTTACTTATAAGAAAGAAATAATTAAATAATTCAGCTTGCTTTTCGTTTAACAAAACTGAATACAAACCCCTTCTTGATTAAGTTACATGAATACAATTGGAAAAGCTTGTTTAGTCCCAATTTTATTTCAAGAAACAAATAAAATAGTAATTAAGAAATTTAAAATTAGAAACAGAAATTGGTCCGAACAACCTTATCGATATTCGAGTAAAGAAAATAATATTATAATTTGAGCTACTAAGTAATGTAAATAGCACGATATCTCGCTCCAACAATTAACAGAATCAGTATTACATCTAGTATACATAAAAAGTTACATCTGGTATAAACATAAAAGTTGCAACACTGCTACTGCGTACGACCAAATAACTAGTAGTACAAAAGTAATTATTCAAAATTGTGGGATATAAATGAGCTGTCTAAGGGCGTGACACATAAAGCCAATATTAACAAAAATTATTCAAAATGTTGACTCTTAAGGACGCGTTAAGGTCTTAAAGAATGATTTAATGAACATGTAGCAGATCTACGTGGGAAATTGTGTTGAAATTAGCTGAAATCAGGTGTCAAAATATCGCCGAACTTATACTACAGGTAACTATCTTTATCTATATTTAATTTCACTGTAGACAATCGTAACTAGCTGAAAGCAATTTAGATAGGAGTCTTATTCAGAGGTAAAATGTTTGCCAACTACTTGTTAACCGAACTAAGGTAGATGTACTTCTTTTCGCTGTAGAAAGCAATTTATTTATACATGCAAAAAAAGAAAGAGCTGACCTGTGTTTGAGAATGCTTATGCGTTTTCCAAAGCAGCCGAGAAACGAGCAAGCAATCCTCAGTATGTGAACTACAGATCGCAGTTTATCAGCAACACAAACCAGGCAATAAGCCAAGAGGTACAGAACGGATACTCTTGTTACAACAATCAAGACAACCAAACGTAAGCATTCACTTGGATGTAATCGTAAGGGTACAGTTAGATGGATGCTTCAACAGAAGGGAACGTAAATATATAGAAACCAAGGTTTGTGGAAACCCAATTTAGTTGCTAAAACGAAAGTAAAGAATGAAAACGATGATTATTTAATGATAACGTGTTACCTCTAAGATCGAATACGAGAGGTAGTTTAAATGCCTTAAACAAGTTGTTAGAATTATTTCTTTGAAGAAGTGATGTGAAATTATTTTGTGTGTGAAACCTGAAAGAGAAGTTCTAATTATAACGGGGTTAACAAGATCTAATGCAGCTTATCTCTGCATTCTCACCTATAGTTTATTAGCCAATGAAAATGATTCAAACGCTTTTCTGCATCACCGGGATACAAATTATGGGCTGGTTGTAATTGGTGAGCCTTCCTGTGGTCGCGACGTAATACACGTAGCACTATAGATCTTGATAATCTTAATTGTGCTGAACTGCGAGAAGTTAAACTTAAGTTGCCATCAAAAGTATAAAGAATTTTTGCTATTCGTGTCTTATAATATTCCTTCGATCTTCATTTCCGTTTTGTTTATCATATCTCCATCCCCTTTCGCAAAAAATGCGATGTGTATTCAATAAAAACTTGATAGCTTAGTTGTCTCCTATTTGGATAACTCCTTCAATATTCTCGAGCTGCCTGTTGAGCACTCTATCGTAAAATCGCTAGATAAAATGAACATCTGCATATTATTCATTACCGAATAACCTTGGAATTTCTGGCAAGCGAACTATAGTTTAAAAACTGCCAAAATAAACAAATTCACTGACAACCATGTTTCATTTTTGTTGCCATAGTTACTACAAGCTGCTACTGTGATTAATCATAGTTTTTAGGAGACAGCTAGTTTTGAATTAAATCTTTTATTCTGTAACGCCCTTCTTGACACTTACTTTAATTAATTCCACACAACAGGTCGGTTACCCGACAAATTAAAATTCTACTATGTGAATTTAGTTATAATACCTCGACTAGCTACAGGGAGGCGGGAGATGGTTCTAATTTTAAACTCATATAACTTTTAAAAAATCACGTACTAGCAAGTTTTTATACATATATTAAAATAAAAAGAATATTCTGGTTGACACAAAATAAACAACTCTGGAAATATAACTAAAATCAAAATGAATATAAAACAAAACAATATGTTCTGGTAAGTAATGTTGACGTTAAACAAAAATCAAAAAGAGCAAATTAAAATAAATGGTACGTTCTTCTACGGGGTTCCTTGTGGGTAGGCCACCAACCGTGACAGCGGTCATTGATGGTTGCAGCCTCGGGCGTCGAGAGGTCGAACGGTGTCTAGGGGAAATTGGTTTCCTTTCAGTTCCTTCCTGTAATCAGCATTAGTTATTATAGCTTTTGAAAATATAAACATAGAAATGTCGTTGCCGGTTTAAAGTGAACAATGTTATAAATGTTCTTAATATTACCTGGGATGATGTTTATATTTTAGTTGTATTTTGGAAATTATTATTTTAATTAATAAATTACATGTGAGATTGGGGTTAGCTTTTGTATACCACAGCTCCATTTCGGTAATGGGAGTAATTACTTGAGCTTTGATCAGTTACTAGACATAATTTTATACGGTGGTTTAGCGTGATTCAATCTAAATGAGAGATTAAATTGTAATAAGATTAGGCTAACATCACTTGGATCGGGACCTTGAACTACTGGTCTCATATACATAGAGACAAGGGGTTCAAATAACGATAATTGTTTCTTATTCTATAATTATTATAAATATATACAAAAGGGGGAAAATAGTTACTCGAATGTGCATTAATTCATTCGTTTTACTTTCACTTAAATTGTGTTTGTGTGAGTATAAGATTTTGCACCAGATGTGATGTTTATATCACTGAAGGTCAATAAAACTTAATTTACATTTATTATTTGCATAAACAGGAACTCTATTGAATGTTTACTGATTCTAATCATTCAGGGTTAATACGGACACTCCAAATAAATACAATTTCGTAGGTAACACAGAAGGTTTGGTTTGAGAATTCGGAGGCAGCCAAGTGTAAAAACTTTGGCTTAACTAGTGACTTCTGCTTGATTCTAGTTATTTTAAAGTTTATATAAGTAGAATGTTAAGGAAATCTAAGATGAATTGCTCCGAAATCGCTTCAAGAGCTGGTCACGTTTGATATTCTCAAACTGGGAAATTTTCTGAAGAACACGAACAATAATAAAGAAGCGGGTTGAAGAGAAATTCTGCTAGAAATTCTACAAAGAAGTGTTTTGCAGAACAGAGCGACGATTTACATTAAAACTTTCACTTTTATACTTCACGATGAAGTGGGGTTGGCAAAATCAGGTGAGAGAGATTTGCACATATTAAAGGGGGAAACTGGTGCTTGCGCAAAGGTGTTGTTAAACTGAAGTAAATTGAATAAATTATTATTTACAACATTATCTCAATAATTTTTAGAATAATAATTTATTTCTTACTCCTTTTTCTGGTTAATTACAGTATTATTTTTACCTCTCTCAACGGAAATCTGGGCTGTTATTGAAGTATTCATAGAAAGTTTATATACATACGGAAATTAGTTAACAAGAACGGAGTACCTTATAATAATTATAATTTGTACACAGGGATTAAAAATTGTTATAGTGAATACGGAACGTCTTGTATTCTCTCCATCGTCAATTGGAATGTAATTTATATCAGTTTCAAATACGTAAACGCAGATGTGGTGTGAGAATGTAAGTCTTTCAACTCGTATATTAAATGGATTTTACTTTAAAATAAAACAGGATAATTCTGGTAATACGTCGAATTATTGAGGGTAAGGTTTTAATTAACCTGGTGTTTCAGACGGTTGACCACCCTCAGACGTGGCTTTAAACCTCGTTGTATATAATCCTTTATTATTATTTAAGTATTAGAACAAATTTATGAAAATGTGTTTTCATTTTCACACCCTCGTACCATTCTTGTTTATTTCCTTAGCAATTTTAAATTTTCCATAATTTCCATAAAAGAGTGCCTTTGTAAACTTGTGCGTTACTGCACTATCATAGATTACTACGATCTACGAATGTTGAGAAGTAATGAAATACTATAGCTGGTATTGTTTTATGAATAACCTGAAAATTAAAATTGAAGGTCGTACGATTGAATATATTAAGTAAAGCTTAAGTTAAAAATATTCAGATTTATCCCTTTCTCTGCTTATTTATTCCAAAAAAGAGAACCAATCTGATAGAGGCTATTCAAAAAATTTAGACTTAGGAAAGTTTGTCTTATTTGACAGATCAATTTTCTATACTGAGGATTTAATTTTTTGTTCAATTTTACTTTATTTTATCATCACCTTATCATTAATAAAATAAACCTTATTCGGTATAATAAAAAATGCATTTTTGTGTATCCAGTACGTAAATTGCATCAAATAACTATTTAGTCGTAAATACAAATACAGGGTATTCCAACGAAAATTTGATCCCCCCAGAAACTCAGAAACCAAGAGTTTCTTCAAGATTTCAAAAACACGTCAAATTTCATTGGGAAGGGACGAATTTTGTAAAATTCATACCAAAATACAGCGCATCAACCATTTTTTAAATAGCAAGTGTGGGCGAGTGATAAATCATTTGAAAGGTAATTTATTTCTCTACACAACATTGCATTTTTTTTAATTTATGAAATAACTGACTTTGATAACTAATTATTTGAACATCAACGAAAATTATTAACGAATTAAATGTTCGAAATGACCTCTGCTGACCTCCATACAATGATACAATCTACCTGAAAATCGTTATCACCCCACCAATGGGTTAAAAATACAATGTTTTTGTAAAACTATTACTTTTTGCTATGGTAATCTTTTAAATACAAAAAATAATGAATCGTAATTAGCTACAATAATCTGTCTGATTAATCAGTAGTTGAAAATTCTCAAATCAAATGTAACATGATATTGGCACTTAAGAAGGTAATTGGGATTCATTATCTTTTTGTATTTAAAAGATTACCAAGTGATATTTTCACAAAAACATTGTATTTTCAATCCATTGGCGGGGTGATGACGATTTTCAGGTAGATTGTATCATTGTATGGAGGTCAGCGGATGTAATTTCGAACATTTAATTCGTTAATTTGGTGAAATTTTAAGTTTTTGTGTTATTACTGATATTCAACAAATTAATTAGTTAAATCCAAAATATCTTCAAAGTTATTTCATAAATTAAAAAAAATTACAATGTTATGTAGAGAAATAATTTACTTTTCAAATGATGTGTCACTCGACCAACTTGCTATTTAAAAAAAATTGGAGGTTGATGCGGGGCTGCACGGGGTTGCATTTTTGGGTATGAATTTTGTATAAAAATTCGTCCCCTTTCCAGTAAAATTTGAAGTGTTTTTTTTTAATTTTGAAGAAACTCTTGGTCTCAGAGTTTCTGGGGGGGTCAACGTTCATTGGAAGCTTTATGCGAAAAAAAATACAATATAAAGTAAAACATAACTTCCCCGTAGATATTCTCTACAACGAATACAACATTCCTTCCACGGTAACAATTATTAATTTTATTTTCGTGTTGACTTTGGTATTTTTAGAGTTTAGAAGTACGTACGATATAAGTAACCAAACGTAAGTTAGAACGCACTTCTTAATACTCAAACAACACGTAAATTCGTTTAATTCGTAATCTATAATTTGATATTCTGTATACATGAAAATGTATACTATGTATACACTGAAAGTCAACGTCTTTTTTTGTAATTTGGCATATACCTGTGTTATATTATTATTTCGACAGTGGTTTATTTATGGTAGGTGTGAAAGCGTAACATTTTGTACTGAAGGTTACAAGCTCAAAACACCTGTGTTTTGGAATTAAACATTAGTGCGATTGATTATGGAACTATAGGAAGTACGGTTAAAGAATATAGAAGAAAATTTTCTGAATAAATGGGACTAAGACCAGAAATATAGGTTTTCAGGTCCGCTGAATCGAATTGGCTTTTAGAATACCGGTGTGTGTATATGCGTTCGTGCTTGCGTGCGTGTGTGCGTACGTGTGTGCGTGCGCGCATGTGTGTACGAGAGCGCGTTCGAGAAGGCATGAAGTCGTGCGTGTGTACGTATGCGTGTGTGCACGTGTGCGCGTGTAAGTGTTTGTGTATGCATGAGTGCGTTTGAGTGCGTATGCACAACCTCGCAGTTATTCGTTGTGCTTCTCCGGAACAGTTTTTATTTCAAAGAAAAACGTGAGCTAAATGTGCTTCGCTCAATTTTCTAACAATACATTTTTGTTTCTATCTCTAATAATTCTTTCTTCCTCCACAATAACAAACTGGTGCATTTTTATTACGCTTTCGACTAATGGTAACATGTTCCCTTTGTTCAAGTCGTTAGAAGTCATCTTTTTGTTGGACATTGTAGAAATATAATAACGAAATTAAAAATATATTAGGTGCTTTAACGGTTTTATTTCCTTTTGTTTTGTAATTTCTTCTTGTACAAACCGATATAAACTGACCGTATCACAAACCTGTTTAAGCACAATTGCTCATCATAATTCCAATGAAAAGTGCCTTTGCTTTCATTGTATTCAGTTAAACAATTAATTGCTCTTAGTATATGATAAAAAATAACGGTTTTCAGGTTCACTGAATGAAATTGTCAAAATCAGGTGTGTATGTGCGTACGTGCGTATTTGCTCGCATGCGTGTGTGCGTGCGCACGTATGTGTGTGCGAGAGCGCGTTTGTGCTTGCATGAAATCGTTCGTGTGCACGTGTTTGCGTATGCGTGTGTACACGTATACGTAGTGTGCAGTGTGCTTGAGCCCGTGTGTGCACTCATGCACAACTGCACGGTTGTGCATACGAACGAGTGTTTTAGCGCGTAAGCTCGTATGCATTTGTGCGTATTCGTGTACACGTGCATGTGAGTTTGTGAGTATGCGCGTGTGCGTGTTTGAGTGAGTGCGTCTCTACATTTTATAGCCACTATCTCACAAAGAAACTTTCCACACCTACTACACTGTAAAGAGCCAGCATTGTTCAAAAACATTTAAATTTTTCTACGTCCGAGCCCCTGTTCAACAATCAATCGCAACCCGATGTCAACCAGCAGATGCCGTACACGCTTTCCGCGGATCCGCAATAAGAACCGCGACGCGCCACCGAAGAAAGAGAATCCGGTCCGCATGTGGGTCGCGCTTAGTCGTGTTACTTTGTTCCGCCGACCTGTCGATCTTTGTGTTTGTCATTATATTCATCTTTTTGCATCATTTGTCGAGGTGTCTCGACAACTCGTTCTGAATAATCATTTCCATATAACCGAACTGCTGGTCGTTCTAATCTGAGGTTAAAGGTACGTAAGTTTTTTTCCACAGTATTACACAATACTCCGATTGAACGATGCCACGCCGGGCTGAATCAATACCGACTCTATAACAAGGCCGCAGCTCTGAATTGTGACGTCACGCATTGGAGGCCGGTCATGAACCAAACCCTTGTTGCATCCATTCGTTTTTAACGGGAAAACGAAATTTCAAACAAAAAACTGTTTAATAAATTTGAATACTCCTAAATATGTATAACTTATTACTAAAATTTTATAATAAAATGTGATGAAGTGGACAAAATATGCTAATTTGAATTAGTTAGAGTATTTAATTTACGACTTTTTCCTTTTGGCAACCTATCGTTATTCTTTTACAGTAATTTTGAATAAAGTATTTGTGGTAGAGTTTATGATTATTAGAGCAATGAAGTCTTTATTATGATCTTCACAAGTAACAAATTCGTTTAAAACTTCGTTGGCAAATATAAAATTTAAAACATATTTCGATATAAAGCCACGCTTATTAGTTATACTTAAAAATCGTCCTCAAAGTCTTGAAGTAATTTATTAAATATTAAATAGTTATATAACACTATATTTACGGCATCTGGCTTAGGATAAAGTAAAGCACCTCGACTAATATTTCTAATTAGATTAAAATTATCGTCTACAATTAATTCATCTGACAAAACTAATGTATTTTTACAATGTTCACATTTCACTCGTTTTGAAACTATGTGGCAACAATATCCAGCTAAGTAAGTAATAACAGGCATATCATCATTTACGCTATTTATATCTGCTTCATTAATACAAATATTGTGATTAAAATTATAATTTGATTCTGTTACTGTAGGAATATCTATATCATCGTGGAATGAATTTATACTAATCACACAAATGAACTTGAATGTAAACTAAGCACTGAACGAATTCTAAGACGTTTTTCAGTTTCATATAATTGTCGAATAGATATATTATATTGTCCTCCAGCTAATTGTCTGTATTTACCAAACCTGTCCTCGAGACAGTGTTGAAATTTTAATAAAATATAATTCATTTTAAATCATCAGTGCAATATCTAATAATTTCTAATAAAGCATAAGTTGTATGAGTTAAAGCTGTATGTGTTTGCGTGTCAATTTTGTTTTGTATTGAAGGATTTCCATATATCTAACCACTCTAACATTTTATTTAAGTGAACTAATTTTGGATCGTCTACTGGATTACTATATAGGTTCTTGATAAATATCATTTAATCGTTTACCTTTAAGAGGTGTTTTGACATTTACAATTTTCCACCAGATTAATATAATATCTATAAAGTCAGATGTTGATTTGGATTGTTAATATAAGCTGCAAATGTTTTTAAAGCTTCTACTACAAACGAATTAAATACATTTAAAACTAATTTACATTTTGTCTCTAAATTTGAGGGATATAATGCTTTAAAGTTAAAGTATGAAATTTTAATAATTTACTATTCTCCATTTCATACAGCTTTTAACAGATTGAAAGCAAGCTTCTTCTTCACTACCTGTATTCCAATTTGGATAATTGAAGGTTTGCGACGGTTTTGAATTTAGCCAATTATTTCGAATACATTTTAAAATATGAACTGGATCAAATAAATAAAATAATGGTCTATTGATGTCACATGGATGTTGTAAACAATACTAAGTATATTATCTTTAGAAAAGTGTTGCATTGCTTTACTATTTATAGCATTATTGTCACTAATAACACAAAATACTTTAAATCCAATTAATTCTAAATTAATTATTACAGTTTTTATAAAATAAACAACGTGTCATGTGTCAACTGCGAAATTGGTGCGATATGAACTACTTTTAACTTTAGATGAAACACTAGATATCATAAAACATATGCGCATTTGCTAAATTAGTATTATTAGAAACCATGCCGACTACATTGCCACCTTTATAATCTAAGTACGGTTTAATATGTATTTCATCCATAAGCAAAATTATGTTTTTCATTGTCTTTTAAATACTTAATAATAGTTTTGGCATATACTAGAAATAAATTACGTTCATCTTTACTTGGTTTTAAATGTGAGTTGCAAACCGTTTTGATAGTTTCGGTGTGGTAAAATTAAAAGTTATAATGTCTTAAAAATCTGTATGCATGTGGACTAATTGTGAATAACAAAGATGATAGAATCATAATATTAGCTGAATAACGATACCTTTCTTAGACATTGTTTGTAATTTTAGTTGTTCTCCAATTAATAACAGGCAATCATTAAATGAAAACCGCTTAATACATCCGAAAAGTGGAGCAACAATTTTTTAAATTAGTTTCATTATGTTCTTTAGATTTCAAATTATCCGTACCCAGTGACTCTATATGATCAAATAAATCTTTAATTTCATCAATATTATTTGAAATAAATGGTGTTTTAATATTATTATTATCTAGTGAAAGAAATACATATCTCCTGGCCATATAAATAGGTTTCTACTTTTAAATCAGAATTTATAGTAACTGCATAAGAAATTATTGGCCCAGGTGAATATATTATTTGATAAATTGTAATTTTATCGTCATTTATTATTTTATGCCAATTTAAATTTAGTAATGGTTAAAAATATGGTGATAAATTCTTTAAAACATGAGTAATTTTTGGATTGTTCAAATTTAACATTTCCTGCATATTTAGTTCTATTGCCTGTTGCAAGTGTAAATCATCTAAATCTTTTAATTTTTCATCTCGACTTTTGCGATTTAATATATTTTTTAGACAAATATCCAGGACAATTAGGAAATTGTGAAGGTACTGCGTTGGATTTTAAACGAGGGATTTTGAGAGGCACTGTTACAGATTGCCCGTTTTAGAATCCTGGGCCGATATATTTTAATAAAGTCACTATCTTTAAAATGTAATTGACACACCTTCGTATATTTTGTGTTAACAAAATTTCTCCGTGGAATACGACAGCCATCTTTGCACTAACGGTGCATTAGATGAAAACTAAACACGTGTACACGAGGGCCACTTTATAATTTCCTTTACAATTGGGCACACAACACTTATTTGGCATTTTAAACTATTTCACTAATACTATTGTTAATAATGATTCACTATCTACTTTTAATTGGGCAAGACTTCTGCAAAATAAACAAACAAATGGTATACAACGTATTCAAGTGCAAACTGAACACAGAGAAGGTGCAATGTGCATTTGCGCTATACTACGAAGTCGGAAGTGCATTGCGCCGTATGGCCTTCTCATGCTGACGTCACAGGATCCTGACGTCAGAGCACTGCGGCCTTGTTATAGAGTCGGTATTGGCTGAATGCCCGTAGTTATCTTTCCTTTACTCCGTTGGAAATTGTTGCTTTCATTCTACCAACCACCGGAAGTCTCATTTACACAGCGCAACGCTGTATTTCCAGATTCTTGTAAATTATCCTTCACCCAACATCTATTACACTACCTAACACCAATACGCCACACACGAAGCAATATAAGTAAAACCAGAAGTGCCAGAAACCCGCAGACAACATTAATGCCAGACTCCGCTTGTAGATCACATCGTCATCCCCCAGTTCTATGAATACGCTCCGCGCTTACGTCCGGGAGTTTCACATTTAATCTCGCCAAACGTGAGGAACCGCTTCAATATCCGATCGCAGTTCGCGATAAATCCGTCTTAAAGGAGTAATCCTGCTTTAAGAAAACCGTGTACGTCCTGATTGCTCATCGCGATAACCCAAACTTGAGGAGAAACCGTACCAGTAAAACAAGTTAGTTTATCCCGTACCTGAAAATATGTAAACTAAATTGTTAGGTAAAGTTTAAAGAACCTAATAAGTGTCGTTATTGAACACAGTCCTGACCTAGCGCCACCCTGGTAGCTATTCTTGGCGCAATCAAAGCACAAGGAGTTAGTAAGCATCCCGCACCCAGAATGTAATACGGAAGTATTCATTTCATCCCAAAGAGTTTGATGACTCGAAAACACCACCATTTCCGTCTTTAATACAATTCTCGCTAATTACTAAATGTAATTAGACAAAAACTTGATGCAGCATAATTAAGATTCTCCTGTATTCCTGTATATAGTTAATATAAACCATTAGTTAAGAAAACGATGTACTTTTTAATTAGTTTCGTGAAATCTTCGTTTGTAAATAATAAGCTGTAAAGTTATATTTAATAAAATATAAAAGTACGTTACATAGAAATTAAAGGTAGCCAATTGCATTTATTCACTTTAAAATCCTGTATGAAAGCAGACCAATATCATTCTAATGTAAAAATCGCATGCGAATAAACTATACTTTAAATTATTGATTTCTGGTTGACCTTCTAGCGAGCAAGCGCGAGCATTCACCCCATTGTCAATCTAATCAACCTTGAAATACCGTTGGGATAACTGTGCGTAGGAAGCCGTGCAGCTCCTATTTACAGGGCCGACCTTAAAACTTTTCAATAACTTTAAAAAGTCATTTGGCTAGGATTTTTGTTGTATGTGCAAAAATACGAGTACCAAATAGGTTATTTGAAGGAAGTATTAATTCTATATTCTCAGAAACGTCCCAGGATTGAGTAGCAGGAGGACTGGAGCACAGAACATACCAAGACCAGGCGTCCCTCTGAAGATTTCTTTTATTTATTGGTGTACATAGTTATTCAGTATTATAAAATTGTTTTTCGTAGGTTAATATAAATATAAAGCCTTTATATGACTGTAATTCAGTGTGTACAGTGATCGGACCAAGTAGAAGTAAACGAACCCCCCTTCTTATTAATTTAAATCCGATTAAGCCAGCCTGAGGCAAATTGAAGTAAAATCCCTTTATTCTCAAGAAAGGACGTACCAAAACCTTACCATTTTCTACAGTGTATTTAATCAGAAATCTGAAACCATTACTGTCACTATATCCCAGTTTGCCCAACTCCAACTTTTCATTTAACGTGTGGCGTTGTGTGAACGCCTTTAAGGTGACAACCGTTTAGCTTTCCGCATTTTACGGATCCAGTTATTGGTTGTGGTTCAGCATAGTTTGTAAAATGCTTTTAAAGTATTAATTGCGCTTTATGTCTCTAAACATACAAATTGTTGGGCAGAAAGGTTACAGTTTATTAGATTTATTCTACAATGCAAATTACACGTTTTTTATCATGAAATTATAATACAATATATTCTAATTATTGTGTTTTTACTTTACTTGTGAATAATATGCAATTTGAATTCAATGGTTGTTTAAATTTTCCTGAGATGTGGTGTAACAATAATTAAAAACACAGAAAATGACGTTAATAATTATTTTATATACGCACAATAGGTATGAATTATATATTTTTCAGTCTATTTGTAGTTTACTTCTTTACATTTCATCTAAAATCCCCAATTTTCTTGTATTAACTAATCTTGGAAAACACGTTGCTTGATTAAATTTGGCAAAACCTACAAGTTGGTATTATAATGATAAAATTTTGACGTTTATAAAATATTTTAAGTATGCTTTGTAATAAAAATTGTCAAATTGACAGCTCGTGGCTTTACTTGTTTTAGTTAAATTATACGAATTTACATATTCTGTTCTTTGTTCAAAAAAGCTAAATATTAAAATATGTGTGTAATTTGAATTTGTCTCGTGAAATATATGTCGAATACTGAGAAAAATTTATGTCCAAAATTTTCGATGGTGATAATATTCAAGTTTTTGGGCATTTCGCTCATGACATTTAAAACCACTCGCCTGACGGCTCGTGGTTTTGTTAAAATGTCATTCGCGAAATTGGCCCTTTCTCCCATCGCAAATTTTGCCGACTTTTTATTATTATATTGATTATAAAAACCGCTTTTAAATTTTGCGGAAAAACGGAAATCATTTACTCGTCTTACGTCGCACCCTGCAGATCTACCGGCACCAAACGTCATTAGAACCTAGACATTTAGGTCATAAATGCTTATATGAATCTTGGATGTAATCAATGTCAAGTTTTTGAAATGATATGTGCGAGATATTTATCACAGATATAGAGACAGACACGCACACGGAGACGCGTTCGCATACGCACACGCACACACACGCACACACACAAGCACACGCACACAGACACACACGCGGACACGCACACGGACACTCACACTCACACTCACACGTGCACACATACGCACAGTTACACATGCACGTACACTAACATGCATACGCACACGCACATACACAGTAACGGAGCTATTCATGTAACCAAAAAGTGATATTTACTTAGAAATCTATATAATACTGGGAACATTAAGGGGTTGTTACCTGGAAATTCACGTGACTAACACGTATATATTTCCTGTATAAATTTCAAAACCAACATTTCATTAAGTATATGTTGGCTCTGATTGCTATCAATTTAGCTACTTAACAAGGTCAAAACATAATTCAAAGTTAGTATATGGTATAAAACTTTTAGCACAAAGTCTTAATTCTTGCCGTAAATTTTATAATCCATCTCTTTCTTAACACACAGTTTTTATATGTGTTATCGCAGTAAATGTTTAGCGTTACTTTTCATTTCTTGAAATATCTGTTATTGTGTCAGCGAATGCCTTTGTTGTACCGAATGTCAAAGCTTTATATTGCTTAAGCTATGAATAGTAGAATACCAACTTAAAGGTATTGTATATCCCTGTGAATAGCTAACTTATATTTCTTTAACCTATAAAACATGTATTATACTTGTATTTTACTCGTTAACCTTCGTTATATGGTTCATGATCAAAATTTGTTCGTTTAATTGAATTCAATAGAGTTTATTAAGATATGCAAAACATTGTGTTATGTTGGTGGTACGCTCCCCAGGAGTCCTCGTCCTCTTTAGCACGTGGAATACGTGGTTGGTGGGTTAAATATAATGCGATACTATGTGCTTATCCTGGGGAACCAGTCTCCACGTCGGACTTTGATTACGTGTGAAAAGCACCACCTCTGAACCGGGATTACTTCCCACAGGTCCACTGCAGTTTTAGCCCAGCCAATGCCTCTGCCACTTTGCGGATGGCAGATAAGGTCTCCTCCACATTGAAACCGCCAAGAAGGTCTACTGTAGAGTCAAACTCTAAAGCGGGTTAAGCAGGAGGGATAACGACAACTTTGCTTGCCGCTCGGGCGTAACTCACGTCGCTCCTAATCCGCACTGCAGAAACGCTGTGCGTGGGGGAAATCATGACACCGGTGATACTGGTCGATGCCAGTTTTCTATCTTAGGTCTTCTACGTCACCCGGAGGAGGGCGACGTACTCTAGCTCCCGGATTTTCTTGTTATCCTCTTCTGTTGTTATCTTTACCATCACACGGGGAGCGTGCGTCCTCGCTGATCATTCTGAAAACAGAAAGACCTTTAATACCTTGTAGTTTCAGTTCTGAGTTAACGTCGATTGCATTTACTTTAGAACATCAACAAGGCAAATCAAATAACACTTTAATTTTAACAGTTATAATATTTATACAGTCAATCTGAATTTTCAATATATACGAGTCAAAACATTCTGACTACAATATTTTTTTACTCACACAATAAAGGCTTAAAGTAGCTGCTTATAGATGTCTTGTTCACAAAGTCGTAAGTATATCCTTATATAAGCCTAATTACAGAAAAAGCTTTTATTACCTAACGCTTAGCGAAGAATAAACTTGATAATGTAAGCATAATTGCATTTATTGGAGCAAAAGAAGCATAAGCAAGTATACAAGCAAGACGATGTAATGTGCATAATTACCATATTTAACTACACCATCAAAACAAATTTCAAAGATGATGAAACAACAATTATAATCAATACAATGAAGCGTTTAGAAATTTCCAACACCTTTCAACGCTAAGAACAAAACAATATATTCCCAAAACGCCGATCGTGATGAAAATTCTAACGACAATTTCGCTGACTGCACCTATTCCGAATAATTTCAGTATTGCACCATTACTCCAAACGTGACCAAGAAAGCCGGCGAACATTCCGACGAATGCGCACATTATGGCCAATTTTTATGTTGGACCATTACGTCGACAATGACCAAAGCGCTGAATTCCCAAAGCGCCGATAAGATTATTTCATGTCCACAATGTCGAAACTTTTATTAAAATAGGAGCATTATCTGTCGTCACCAGTTTTTTTCATATTGCAATTAGGTAATCTAAAATGGAATTAAAATTGAAAGAAAAAGGTTAGATTTGTGCGGTGTGTAGTACTTCATTGACTTAGTAACATATTTTTTAATGTAATTTATTTAATGTAAGTGGCTGTAGATATGTGGACACGTATACAAATCCATACAAACTTCTGGTTATGCACCGTTGTGCAATCGTGTTATATTGATAGTCTAGCAACGTGTCCGTCTCTGCAGATCAATTTTGTCTCTACCTATATCAGAGTTTACTCTCTAAGTGATGCAGCTTTTTTGATTGTGTACTATTATGTCAACTTAAATAGTTGGTATTGTGTATATGTTACAGAAATAACTTTTACAGTCCAGGAATTAATTAATTGGGCGAGGTTTATTATGGGTAATTTCTTTTTTTTATTTTTTATTTTAACTAAGCTTACGTTATTTAATGGTTCTTTTATTATTATTGGGTCAAATCTATTCAAATAAGCTGTATTAAAAGAAATTATTAATTAATAATTATTTCGGACTCTGTACCTCTGAGAGTAATTATTAGTAATAATGGAGATAATATCTATGGTGCCAAATCTAATGACTTACAATCTTCTAATGAAGACAGCAATAAGTATTAAATAAGAACAATTTAGGGGGTAGCAGCTACTAAATTTTTCTTATTGTTTTAATTAATCAGCCACGATAACGACATATTTGTGATGACTTTTATTAAGACTATAAACCTATCTTTTGTAGTTTCTGAGAAAAAAATAATTTTTGGAATTTTATTAATTGAAAGCATACAAATTAAATTAAATGTTCAAATGTTTCTCCATCATTTTCTACACCGTTTGATAACGCCTAATTAATGTAACACTAGTTGCCGCTCTTAAAGTTTCTCGTGGTATGTCTGCACAAGCAATTATAATTTTGTTTTATAACTCCTCTACACCTCTAGAAAGTGTTTCATACACTACACTCTTTAAATGTCCCCAAAGGTAGTTAGGGACTAAGGTCAGGAGAACGAGCTGGCCACATAATGGGACCATTTGTACATATCATCGTTGCGGAAACACTCTACTTAGATAATTTCTCACTATTGCGCTATTGTGCGCCGGTGCGCCATCCTGTTGAAAGTACTCACTTGCCGCAAAACATTTACATCTTCAAGCAAAGGAGGCAGTTGATTTTCAAGAAAATCCAAATAGCGTTGGCCTGTTAAGGTACAATTAAAAATATGGGCCAATCAATTTGTCATCTATCATTCCGCACCATACATTTATGTTCCATCTCACTTGGAAATTGGTTGCTCTTACCCAATGAGGATTTTCTGACGACCAGTATTGGGAATTGAGGCGATTAACGACTCCATTGTTTGAAAAATTGCTTTCATCATACCACACGGTACGACCTAGAAAATTAGTGTCTTGCGCATAATGTTCCATAAAAACTCCGGTGATAAAATTAAGTCTGCGATCTTGATCTCCTGCATGCAGTCCATGTACCAAATAAATTTTAAATGGTTTGTATTTATTAGATTTTAATATTTTATGGACAGAACCAACTGATACGGCACACTCTGCAGAAATAGATCTCACAGACACATGAAGATTATAAGCTACACCGACGGTGTGTGCATCCGTTGCTGTCTTTGTGCGATTCTCGCACTTACGATGAGGAAAATGACCGGTTCACCTCAAAATATTTGCTACACGAACAAATGTATTTTTTCCGGGATGGCGTCGATCGGGAAACCTGGCAGCATACAATACTTGTGCAGCCCTTGCATTTTTTCTACATTCACCATAAATTATTACCATATCAAAATATTCTTCGTTAGAAAACGTAAACATAATTATGGAATTTGAAGATGCACAGACGATTTTCAAAACTGAAACTATAAACAGACAAAAACTTGAGAGACACTTCATTACGCGTTTGTTTTCATGGCATGATAAATGTTTCACATGATTCTTAATCAACGACTGTGATAAGTTGGTCCCCTTACAATTTAGTGTACAGCGTATCGCATTATTTCGGCGTTATCTGCATTATTTTGTCGAAGAACAATTTTTATATTTCATTTGGTATAAAATTTGTTATTTTGTCTGTATCACTCAAATTTATAGCACTTCCTGAAATTACGTTTTTGTGCTAAAATTCCAAGGATTATTTTTTCTCAGAAACTACAAAAGATAGGTTGGTAGGAGTCTTAATAAAAGTCATCACAAATATGTCATAGAATCCAAAATGAAATAAAAATAGGGCATTGCATTTAAAAATTGAAGTGAGATAGCGCCACCTGGCGGTGATGGGCGTTGATTCAAATCTTTGTGCCAACAAATGTGCGCCCTTGGAAGATATTTACAAAAATATTTTCATAATTTAAAAATCTTCATCCGCTCTCGAGATATTGCACTGTCCCATTCCTCGCTGAACACGCTGTATATATGTACAGGGTCGTCCCAATTTTATGCTCATACCTTCGAGGGCGTATTCTACTTTAAAAAATAATATTAAGTTTTCGATATAAACATATATCCAAAAATCCTTCGTTTCCAAGATACAGGGTGTCAAAGTTTTGTAAAATTTTTCGATTTTTTTTAATAGCTTCCACAGTTTTTCAGATATTTGTTTGAAATTTGGTAAAGTTATTACCTTATCAAGAAGCATTAATTTGTGTATTTTAAATTTTTAAATTCTACAGGGTGGTCCATTTTTGGGGGTGTCGATACCTTAATCACCCATAAACTTTTTTGTGGTACGCCCTGGTGTATTTTAATTGAAGATTAAGATTTCTTATTCAATTTAGAAAAAAATTTGTCTCTTGAGTTTTTTTCGTAAAGTGCACGATTTTCGAGATAAATGGGAAAACTGTTCAAAAACATAGGAATTTTAGTTTACCGCTTTTTCACATTTTTCTCAAAAACAATGCGTTTCTCGAACAAATGTAACTTATGAAGAATTGTTTAAATGTAATTGACATACCAAGTTGTTTTCTTAAGTCAGTGTCACAACCCGAAGAAGTTTGGGGGGAAAAGAGGTTCTGAAACCCAAAAAAATAGGACACCATGCTAATAAATCTGCGAAGATAATTAGAGTAGGCTATGATGCATAGCAATCATTTAATATCTAACATTTTTGACAATTTAAAACGTAAACAAGGTTTAATTGCGTTTGCGTGTAAACAATTCAGTTGAATTTATTTAAGTGTTTACGTGTTTTTTAAAATGCCTAATGTGTTTACAAACGCCGAATATGCGGACATACATTTTATTTACGGTTTCACTAGTGGAAATTCTTCTGAAGCGGTTAGGGAATATCCTCGGAGATTTCCCAATAGAAGACAACCTGACATAAAAATGTTCAGGGAGGTACACCGTCGATTTAGAGAAAGTGGTTTAAAAAAAAACGTAAGATGTCATGATATACGGAATGACAGATATAGACCTGAAATATTATGTTTGTTTAACAATAATGATCGCTTAAGTTCTCGTGCTGCTGCAAGACAACTGAATGCTCAAAACCTACGGGTATCCAAAAGTAAAGTTTTACGAACATTGCATAAGGATAACAGAAAATCATTTCACTTACAACCCGTGCAACATCTAAGGCTTGGAGATGTTCTAAAACGAATTGGATTTTGCAACTGGATTATAAGATCGGTTGAAAGAGACAACTCATTTTTACGGAAAATATTGTGGACGGATGAGTCCACATTTACTGGCCGAGGGGTAGTAAACTACCATAACCTCCATGTTTGGAGCAATCAAAACCAACATCAAATCAGGCCGCGGTCATTCCAGACCGAATTTAGCTTAAATGTTTGATTGGGAGTCATTTATAACATCTTGTGTGGTCCATTTTTCCTTCCCCCCGGGTAATTCACAATTATTTTTGAATTTTCTTGAAAATAATTTGCCCAATTTTTTGGAAGATGTTCGGCTAGATTTAAGGCACGAAGCTTGGCCACAAATGGATGGTGCACCAGCACATTTTGGAAGAAACGTACGCGAATGGTGCGATATAAATTTTCCGCAAAAGTGGATAGGATGGTTAGGAAGAGATGTGGACCATGTACCAGCAATAGGGCCAGCTGCGTGGCCGCCTAGGCCTCCCGATTTGACCGTTCTCGGCTTTTTTGTGTGGGGGTATCATAAAGACATAGTCTATGCTACTCCAGTTGATACAGAAGAGCAGCTACATACGAGGATCGAGGAAGCATGTGAGACCCTGCGCAATAGACCGCATCAATTATCCGATGCTGTAAACTCAACATATCGTCGTTGCCAAATTTGCATTAATTCAAATGGATTTCATTTTGAACAAAATGTATAAAATTTTAAATAATATGTATGTACATATTTATTGTAGTTAATTAAATAATTGGTGTTTGTAATTTCGTTTACTAAAGTTAAAAAATCTCGAAATTCGTGCACTTTACGAAAAAAAATCAAGAAACACTTTTTTTTCTAAATTGAATAAGAAATCTAAATCTGCAATCAAAATTCACAAGGGGTGTACCACTAAAAAATTTGTGGGGGATTAAGGTACCGACACCCCTAAAAATGACCACCCTGTAGAATTTAAGGAAATTTAAAATACTCAAATTAATGCTTCTTGATAAGGTAATAACTTTACCAAATTTCAAATCAATATCTGAAAAATGGGAAGCTATTAAAAAATCGAAAATTTTAAAAACTTTGACCCCTGTATCTTGGAAACGAAGGATTTTTTGATGTATGTTTATATCGAAAACTTATATTATTTTTTAAAGTAGAATACGCCCTCGAAGTTATGAGCATAAAATTTGGACCACCCGGTATATATATTCTAATATAAGGTGGTGTAAATCGTAGTATTTGGTAATCGTACAAATTTTAGATAATATAATAATTGAATAAGAGTGAAATAAATGAGTGTAAAAAGTTCTCCAAAACAAATCGTTAAACTAACTGGAGATACTAACCATGTACCAGAAATAATTCCTTTGTCCCAGTCGGTAGATTAACATAGGGTGGTTCATTCCTTTGATATGCTTAATTACCACAACTTCTGCTAGATTACTTCCACTGAACATAAATAGAAAAAATTGCAATGTAACACTAATAAAATGATCTCGGACGCCAAATTATTTTTAATAATGCTCGGAATAACTAAACCGAGTTTTACAATAAAAATTAAAAAAAATGTAAAAAATAAAAAAATATACAGACTATGTTTATTAACAGTTAAAATGATAGAGTTATATAAAATATATCTTAAAACTAGTTATAGACTTAAATTATTAATTAATCGTTAAAAATTAAATACCTATTACAAGATATAATACATCTTCTTGAGTACCCCTGGTATTATAAAAAATAATGCATAAAGGCAAACCCAGGTGACGTAATCCTTGTGTCAATGTTGCGCAATATATTGCAACAACAATGCTTTTATGTTGTCAATCACACCAAAACTGGAATTTTATTTCTTATAAATTTGTCTTCATGAAATGGAATAATCCGTTTATTGCATTTTCTTGAATTTTTGAATGCAAATTGCAATCATAGAATGAAAGCGTACGCAACAGTAAAATTAAATGCGTACTTAAAATGTGATTAAAATGTAAATCAAAGTAAAAATAAAAGAAAAGATAGTGCCATCAAATCAATGGTACTATCACAAAATTTAGGTGGAAACCCAAAAAATGCTTTTACCAACACAACATTCATCAGGATGTAAAAAAATGGATGCTTTGAAATTAGATGATGTAGCCGTGCGCGAAAAGGTTTGCGCAAAGAATTAAGTCAACGATGACGCATTGCGCGAACATATTGAGCAGAAAATAATTTAAAGTGGGAGTATATACACTTAAGAAGATATGCACTTAAGTTACACCAAAATGCAAAATAAATTGCCTACCTCATAGCTATAATGCAAAAATAACCAAAATTTTTCTTATATTTACAACTGAATGAACGAAAGACCTAAATTACGGTATATTTTAATACAACTCAAAATGGGTTGTTAAAAATATATATATATATATATATATATATATATATATATATATATATATATATATATATATATATATATATATATATATATATATATATATATTAATCTGCAAATGAACATGAACGTCGGGCCCGCCAGGATGTTTAATCTTGCAGATTAAACAGGGTATTTTAATAATGTTAATAATGTTAGTAATTTTATATTTAGTAAAAAGGCGCTTAAATGAATAAAACATGACCTACTAACTAGGTCAAACAATAAAACACGTCATGTAAAAAGTTGTATATAAAGTGTAAATAGTATCAAATAAATCAGTCTTTGAATGAATCTCATTTTGTTCAATTACTCAACAGGGTTGTGAGGTCTAGTCTACAATTGATACGAGTGACGGCGTATCCCTCACATTAAACCCCAACTAATCATTCTCTCTAATCAGAGAATTGAACATGGTCCTTCGAGCCACCAACATCGGCAACCAGTAAACTTAGTCATGGTCCTTCGAGCCAACAACATCGGCAACCAGTAAAATTAATTACTATTGAAGACATCATCTACCACCAACAGCAGCAGCTATTGAACATCAGCCTATTGAAGACATCAACACCACCAGCTACATTCAATTCACCACCACCACCGCCAAAAGAAGTTACAGCAGCAAGTCTACCTCTGTCAACTATAAGGATTTACGCCCCTTATAGGAAAGAAGAAACATATCGAAAGTGGGTAAGAAAATCAAGCTTTATAAATAAGAAACAACACAAGACTCAAAGTGAAAATGGAGAAGATAAACAAATTGGCCAACACCCAAAATGAAATTGGCAAGGCTATGGAGAAGATGTTTACAAATATGAAGAAAGATGCGGCGGAAAGAACAAGGTGTACGTTAATGAACGTAGCAAGGCATTGGAAACATGGTGGGAAGATGTGAACAGCACACATAATGAAATATCCAAACTGCAGATAGATGATCATGACTACCACACGTCAGAATACTTTAAAAATTGGGTAAACTATATAATCACATTAGAACTATCTGACAGAACTGGAAAAGAAGCTAAGAACCACCTCGCAAGAAGACGATGGGATCGATAAAGAACAAGAACAGCGATTGAAACGACAAGAGATCAAGATACAACAACTAGGTGCTCTATTACAACAAGTAGAAGAAAGATTGAAGAAAGAAAAAACACGGTCCAACTTAAGTTATGGCAAGACAAGATTCAGCGCCAATGGACTGCAATTGAAGACCTGCACGAACACATCAAGGTACATGAAACAAAACATCAGGACAACTATTTTTCAAACAGCGAGTTCGAGAAAACCGAACAATGGTGTGACCAAATAAGCATCGAACTCGGAAACAAAATACAAATGGTTGGAGATAAGACATGCAGCATCAAGATGCCAGAAATAAAGCTACCTATGTTCAGCGGTGGCTATGAAAATTGGATGACATTCCAAGACCTGTTTGAAAAAATAATACACTCCAACAAAACGGTGACAACAATAGAAAAAATGCAGTACCTTAAAAGCAACGTCACAGGAGAAGCATCAAAACTAATCCAACATCTTCAAATAGCAGAATGCAATTACAAAACAGCATGGGAAATTCTCGAGAGCAGATACAATAACAAACGGTTAATGGTAAAAGTTTTAATAGACAAAATTCTAGACTTTCCCACTATCCAAGAGCAAGATGCAGGTGCAATAAGGCGTCTGCATGACACCACTTAGTGTCTGGAAGCAATAAAGAACCTAGGAGTAGAAACAACCTCCTGGGGTCCTCTTATTGTCCACATAATAGCAAGAAAATGGGACGCAGAGACAAACAAACTATTCGAACAATCGCTGAAAGCACCAAATGAAATACCACTAATGGAGGAAGTAATGGAATTCCTCAAACTAAGATTTCAGTCAATGGAAGCGATGTCCCAGGCAAGAAAGTCACACCATACTACCACACGAGGACAGCCCCAATGGAACCCCCAGTGGCAGAATAAACGGCAAGCATGCGTCTACTGCAACCAATATCACAAGTTGGGTGACTGCATCAAGTTCAAAGGGTTGTCAACACAAGCCAGGATCACATTCGTGAGAGAAAAACGTCTATGTTTCAATTGCATGGACCACAGTTCCAACATCAGATGCCACGCAATACGGCGGTGCACAACGTGTCAGTACCCGCACCACATTACTGCACCAGGAATACAAAAACCTGCAACACACCAGCAAACAAAATCGGCAGCACGCATCAACCAAAGGAAGGGCATGCAGCCCCGAAAATAGAAAAAAGAAGTTTTATTAGCTACAGCAATTATCAGAATAAAGGACATCTTCGGTGAATTTCACATGTTACGAGTATTAATCGATCCAGGGTCACAGGCATCATTCATTACTGAAGATTCTGCACAGCTACTAAGACTACCAAGGCAAAAGTACATGCCGAGATCAGCGGGTTAGGGGTTCTACACCAACCAAGGCAACCTCAAAATAAACATCCAACTAAAACCTTTACATCCAAGTACCTTCACACTAACCACAGAAGTTATAGTGCTAAACAAGATCACGGAGAATCTTCCCATGAAGCAATTCAAGTTCGACAACAGCCAGTGGACAAACCAAATATTGGCAGATCCCACACTCGATAAACCGGGGCCAATAGATGTGCTTCTGGGAGCTGAAGATTACGCAAAGTTAATACTAGACGGGGTGAAAAGAACAGGCGACGTATTAGGTCAGAACTCAGAATTAGGATGGATTTTGTCAGGGCAGATCTACAATCCTAAAAAAGAAGAAGTGACGATAGTTAGTATGGTGTCACGGGAAGAAGAAACGCAATTAGAAAAATTTTGGGAACTCGAGGAAATTCCAAGGACAGTGGAAATGTCCCAACAAGATGAAGAGTGTGAAGAACATTACCAACGAACCACGGTGAGGAACCCGGATGGAACTTACACAGTAAAAATACCATTCAAAAAAGATCCAGACACGTTGGAAAACTCAAGACCATTGGCAGTCGCAAGATTACTACAGCTAGAGAAGAAATTTTTAAAAGACAACAAGTTGAAGACAGGTTACAAAAAATTCATGGACGAATACCTCCAACTAGGGCACATGAAACTAGCCACCAACCCAAAGGAAGACAGGGTGTACATACCACATCAGGCAGTTATGAAAGAAACCACTACAACGACCAAACTGCGAGTAGTATTTGACGCATCATCTAAGGACTCCAACGGGAAGAGTTTAAACGAGATGATGCACGTAGGGCCAAGATTACAACAGGATCTATGGGACCTCTTAGTAAGATGGAGAAAACATCGCTACGTGCTCATGGCTGACGTAGAGAAGATGTACCGTCAAATCAAACTTGACAAAGAAGATTACAAATACCACTATCCTGTGGAGAACCACACCAAGGAACCAATCAAAGAGTACCAACTTACAACCGTTACATATGGAACAGCTTCCGCACCTTACCTGGGTAAGGACATTACAACAATTAGCCCAAGATGAAGAAAACAATTACCCGCAAGCATCAGCAGTAACACTGAAAGATTATTACGTGGACGACCTGTTAACTGGAACCACCACGATAGAAGGCCAAAAATTTTACAGGAAGAATTAATCACATTATCAGCGAAAGGAGGATTTACGTTAAGAAAATGGGCAAAACCACAAAGTTATGGAAAGAAAAAAAAGGTCGGAACCACTGGATATCCCAAAACAAACAAAATCCCGGGTGAGATGGCTACCAGATCAAGACACCAATTCAAGGTAGCACTCAACAACAAAGCATTAACAAAGAAGCATACTATCAGAAACAGCAAAATCTTCGACCCGCTGGTTCGTCTCCATCAGCCAAATAAAATCAAAATTATGGTAAGCCGATAAATTAAAATACCGAACCCATCCCAAAATGGGGAAGTTCAATAAATTAAAAACTTAGAAGAACTAAAAATTTCCAAGATAAATATTCCAATGGAAAATTTCCCACCCACCTTTGTTCCGCCCCCGAATTTTAATTGCCAAAATTGCATAAACTTTTGGGCCCAAAAATTTTTTAATTTTAAAAATTTAAAAAATTTTTTTCTTTGGGCCGCGACTGGTTATTTTGTTTCTTTTGGTATTATGTTCCCCTTCTTATCTCTTTATATATATATATATATATATATATATATATATATATATATATATATATATATATATATATATATATATATAATGATAACAAGGTAAACGGTCGTTACTTGTTGATATTAAAGATAATACACTCGTTAGGGGAATTACGACACTGGAGGTTTTTTTAAAAGAATACTCTTTACTTGCTTGGCAAGCTTTCGGAGTATATTCAGATGCCTTCTTCAGGGCTACTAGAATTAGTTTTATATTAATTGAGTTATTAATCTATTCCCTACTATCTTATACAATATGTGAGGTTATGATGAAGACATGTCTCGCTAAAATTGTACATTACATTAATTTCTTTTAAAATTGTTTCATGATTTTATTAACATCATTTATGATTATTCTTCGGTTATTTAGAATTTACGATTAATAACAAATTTTTAGATTTGTCACGTGTTAAAATTAGACAAACGCGCTGTTAAAAAACCACTTCTTACGAAGTGTCATATACTATCTCGATTGAAATTTGCTCGTGAAAACAAGGTTTGGACTCCGAAACAATGGGCTAGTGTAGTTTTTAGCGACGAAAGCAAACTTAACTTGTTTGGCAGTGATGGAAACAACTATGTCAGGCGTCCAAAGGATCAGATATATGATCCAAAATATATTCTGCCTACTGTTAAGCATGGTGGTGGGAATTTAATGGTGTGGGGCTGTTTTGCCGATCTGGAACAGGACTAGTTGCGTTAATAGAAGAGATTATGGACAGTAAAAATTACATTGACATATTAACTAGCAATCTACTACCCTACGAAGAAGATCTACCATTCCGATGGAAGTACCAGCAAGACAACGTTTCGAAACACAAGTCTCATCTTGAAACGAAATGGTTTCAGGACCGTCCCATAGTCCTGATCTAAATACGATTAAAAATTTGTGGAATTACGAGGACAGACGGATTCGCTGTCATCACATTTCCAATCGTAATGAGGTATGGGGTGCTCTAAAATTTGAATGGAAGGCTTTTGTAGAGGACTTGTGGATTCTATGCCCTCTAGGTGTCAAGTAGCAATCAAGGGTCATGGTTATCCAACAAAGTATTAACTTTTTTGAGAATTCCAGAAATGTTCGTTTACCCTTTATAAATAAAAATTGATTGTTTCCATACTTTTGTTAAGTAGTCTTTTATATTATGTGTATGTATAAAAGAAAAAAATCGTGTATCTTTTATTTATCTTTTGTATACATTTACACATTTCGATAATAATTACAGTTATTGTCCTCAGTAAATGACGACATCTTTAAGTAATTGCTGAATATGACAATCAGAACACCCTCTAACGGACAAGGCTAACGATGAAAAATGTCATATTCAAAGTACAAATGTAACCACATTTAATCGAGTTATCATGTACGTGTTAGGCTGTGAAAAACTTTAATGGAAAGTTGATGAAAATCCATGAGAATTTTTAAACAATACGAGTGGAATTATTTGTTATTATTAGTGAAGTGTACTAATGATTACGACAATAGCATCAATTTAAAAAGGATTGGAGAAATTTATTAGTGTCACTTATTTGTGTGTGTCACGAGAAAAGGTCATTTTCTTTCCATTCGCTGTACTATCGGTCTGTGTTTATCACATAATTAACTCTTGGTCGATATGAAATATTACCTCGTTGTCTTAACTGTACAACTAATCCAGCCAGTTAAAATAGGTTTAGAAATGTATTAGAGAGGTGAGCAATGAGTCATTCGAAAATCATCTTCGAATGACTCATTGCTCCTTTATAAAAGGGTGAGCTTTCGCCATATAAGAAGACAAATATACGGGTTGAAGTCATGTGAACTTTATGTCCCAATCGGTATGTAGTGAATGCTGAATATTGAAATTTATAAGGAGAAGCATAATTGTGCAACATCTTTTGTAATATGTTCATAATAAAAAATAATAATCTATGTCAGATTTTAATCTTCGTTAACAGTTATAAGTTACTTTGAAAACCTGGTGAGTGCATATAGTCCTGCAATATTAAGTTTGGATGCCTCGCACTAATTAAATTATCGTGTCGGCGTTTTTTAAATTGGACGCTTTGGTCATTCGGTACTTTGATCTTTCGACGCTTTGGTTATTGTCCGCGTAATCGTCCAACATTAAAATTCAGCATAAAGCTAGCATTCAGGGGACAGTTCTCTTGCACACAGCTTCCATTTTGTACTTTTAGGTGTACTAGTTTATAATTTCATAATTGGATTGATTATACATCTGTTTGAACCGTCTATAGTCATACACGAGGTATGACGATATGTAGTGCGGCGACACAAGTGTGTGAATATTACTATACTCGTGATTCTACAGAGAAAACACAGCAGTAACACGACACCGTACCTTATACATATCGTCGTTTAGTATTTTTATAATTGACTTTGTAATAATAATTAATTAATAACGACAATTTTCCGTGCATGTATCTAATCAAAGTGTGTGAACGGCGCCGGTCCATCAAGTGGTCAAGAACAGCCCGAAACGTAAGTACCAGATACTATTTTGTGAAACGACTTTTGATGGTTCAATTAATTGATTTTTTCTATTTTTATCTATTATCTACAGACCACTATTTAATTATAATCTTGAGATCAACAAGAACAGATTACATAACCTATAACTACCAAATAGTCCATGTACCTGTTACGTGACTATATTTAGTGATGTTGAAATTACACATTTTTTATGCCACCATCTTGTTGAAAAAAATATTTGGAAGACGTATTTCAGGAATGTCTATATTTACATTTCTGGAATGCTAAGAAAGAACTGCAGCTGATGGTTGCCACGTCAACTATGACTTCCATTTAAGAAAATGCAAGTTTATATTATTGCTTAAAAACCGCACCTCCTAGAAAAATTCTTAGCACGTCACTGAATTCGAAACTTCGCAATATAAAAGTACCGTTGACGAAATATATTAGTATAATAGTATTAAGGAGGGATTCAATGATCCTAAGTAACCAGAATTTCATCACCACACTCCCATATAAAGGCCATGTTAAAATTGGACTTTGGCAAGCATTTCTGCACAAATCGCTCTGACCATAGTTTTGTTCCGATCATAGAGTTTTATGTTTCAAAATGACCCTACGAATATGCTACGGCTCATATGCCTAGGTTTAGCAAAAAGTATAATGTTTCAAGCTGTCTAGGATGTGTCAAAATGAAAGATACTGTTTTCTTGAAAATATTTTTTCGATTCTGTCAAAATTACAATAGAAATGGCACACTTCAATGCGATATCGATATGTCTAAATGCCGTAAGGGTTCATTGTAGTCATTTTCAGATATAATAGTGAACAATCCGACCAATACAGAGGTCACAGCGAGTTGTCCAAAAATGAAGTCCGACACCTTTCCAATGAGGAGTGAACTTTTGGCGTACTAGCAGGAAAAATTGTCGTTGCATGACAACTATTTAGTTCAGGCTAAATTTTCTCGTAAATTGCTCTCAATATTTTTCTAAATTTTCAGAATTCATCAAACAGATTCGTAGAGTGAATATTTATTCAATGCAATGGGCCAACGTAAACCAGGATCGGAGCGTACCGGTGAAAGAAAGGTGCCTAGGAAGAATACCAAACTGGACAGACGTAAGAGAGATTTGGAGGCCTTCAAGACGAAGCAGTTGCTGCGAGCGGAGAAGGATGAAATCACCTACAAGCATCCATGTGTAATCATCCCAAAGAAAGGGATCAATCATCTGAATTTGGCTGTGTTGCACGCGAGTCACGATTGTGACTATCTTAAACTGGTTTTGGTAGATAGAAAGAACACTTTGGTGAACTTAGCTTGCCTTTCCTGTGAGTCCACATTCACATACGACCCGATGCAAGACTCGGCATTATCTGTCAACGAGGCACTGACTTGGGGACTGTACGTTTCTGGTTTGTTTTCGACAGGTATTATGTAGCTTTACTATGAATTCAAGCAATTAACTTTTTGCTACTGATAGGTTCGTTCGTTGTTCACTGCCTTAGAGTTGCACTGCCCAAGCTTCTTTGTAAAAGTTATACAATACAGTTGAAATTTCAAATTTGAGGGTTATTGGTTTTGACCGTAATACTTCAAACGTTCCCCGGTTAGATACGTCGGTACGGTGCTAAAAAGCATACAGTGATTCTTTTGTACTGGTTCGATAGCCATTATTACCCAAATTACCACTTTGAGATGTAACCACTTCGGCCATTTCCCAGGTGATGACCGTAATACCTCAAAAGTTCTCCGGGTAGATATGTCGATGCTATACTAAAGAAGCGTAAGGTGATACTTTTGTGAATATACTATCGCTATTGTCCGCTAGCCCTGCATAAAATTGCACTGTCTCCCATTGCCCTCTTAGTACATATGGCTCTCCTCCTATTCAGGCAAACAGTCAAAATCAGAGTCAAAATTGGATCGAAAAAAGTTCTTGAACCCCCCCTTAAGCGAGGTATAAAATGCCTTGAAGAGAGTGCAAAAATATGGACGTCGAAAACAAGAGAAGATACCAACTTTTCGATTTTGCCATGACATCTACGTCAACAAAGCAGCACGTGAATGTAAAAACTGCAAACTTCTATCCTTGATAATAACAAAGATATCTTTAAAAAGCAACTAAAACAACGAAATCGGGACACACGGTATAGTAAGGGTAGAAATACCGAAGAAGTACAGAGAAAGGTTTGTTTTAGCTTCATATCAGAAGGGTGCGTTTTCTTCAAGTTGTGTGAATATCGAACTATCTATTCGTTTTGGTAGAACATCGAAATCGTAATCAGAAGAAAGCGTAGAGGAGCGGAATGCTTTGAAGTGTTAAAGTAAAGGATAAGTAATTATTAAAGATAGGAATTGTGAAACTTTAAAATAAGCAATAAATGAAAAGAAAGATGATCAGGTGCAATGAGAGCAATCATGTAAGGAAATTAGTACACACAATAATTATGACAGTGAGAATTTTAAAAGAAATAGATTTCCAACATCTGTATCAAGTCACACATAAATTGTGAGCGTAAGCGATTTGGCAAGTTTGAAATAGTACAACGACACTCATAGGTAAGCTGTACCATATGGACATAGTATTGCACGATGCTCATATTATGTCCAATGTACAAGGACTTAGTACAGCGCACATGATATTTCTGCAAGTTAGTTCATGTCTTTGTTCGACAAATACGATCATTTGATTTAGTTCTTGACTTATAGTATACATAACACCGTACGCCATTATGTCTTCAAGAACTACAAAAATATTTGAGGCCCCTAAAACCAGTACATCACAAGACGTGTCTAGAAACGTGTTACAAAATAGACATGTTGAGTTATTTACTTTGGAACCTGGTTGGAAGTCCAGAATCAGTGGTTAACGTTGTATCTGATTTTGAATGAGGTAAGACTATACTCTTGTTTCATTTAATAAACATTAATTATTTTTTGTTGTTTTTCAGAAAATGAAACCGTGGGTAATGGAACCCCTGTAGAATTTGTTCAACTTCAGAGCATTAACATATCTTCGAATGTATGTAGTGAGAACCCATTAGTACTTATGGATTACCATTCAACTGATGAACTTGTATGCGAAAATTGAGATGATAGTTTAAGGGATCCAGATCATCAACAACACACAGACAGTGAAGACATCTCTGAAACGAGTGGTGGATCAAATATTTATTCTGATTTGCAAGTAGAACAGAATAATGACATTCAAGGTTCATAAAAAGCTTTAAGACTGCCGCAAAAAGAAAAAAACGGAAAAGAAGTATTGCTAACTGGAAATGTAATATCAGAAAACAAAAACGTCTTACTGTTGTGGAGTATCTGTACAAAAGTAATAATTTAATAAAGGCGAAAGATACAGATACGTGCAGGCTTAAATGTACTAAAAATATTTCTCAAGAAGAGAGGGAGACAATACTCGAAAATACTTTGTCACCAACAAAAATAATTGACCACAAACGTCAATTTTTTGGTTCATCTGTACAATTGGTGAATATTAAGAGACGACGTGAGAGAATGGAGAAAGAGCAAATAAAAATAGCTACAACAAAGAATTCAATTTCACTGACAATAAACCCCAAATGGAGGTTTGTAAAACATATATTTTAAAGACGTTAGGTATCTCGCAAACATTTGTTTCGACGGCATTGTCAAAAAAGTGTAGTGGAGGTACGGTAGATTCAGATAAGCGTGCAAAAAAAATTTCTCCGAATAAAAGTTCAAATGAAGTAAAAGATAGTACAAGATATTGTCATTTTTTAAAGTTCCCAACCATAGAGTCTCATTATAGCAAGGAACGGTCATCAACAAAATACCTTGATAGTAATTTATATATTACCAGAATGTAAGAACTTTACAAACAAGATATGTTAGAGCTGAAAATACCGTCCAAACAAAAAGGATGTGATCAGCACTTGAGTGAAACCATTAATAGATAAGGCTTAAAAGCACAAGACAATGTAAGTACAAACGAAAATAGAAAACTAAAAGTAATAATGGTAGACCTGGAAGAATGTCTACCAACGCGTGCTTTGGTAAATGCTCAAATACTCTCTCAAATTATGGACATTTAATTACACCATTAAAAACTCTTAAAAAAAGTCTGACAACTTCTTGCATGTGGGACGAAGGCGTTGGCGGAAGGGGAGGAAATGAAATTTCCTCCTGTTTACTAAAATAGGAATTAACTGCTATTGAGGAATCTGTGGAAGGCTTATAATTTGGTCAGATAACTGCCCTTCCTAAAATCGAAATATAAACACCATTTTGGCACGTATGTCCATATTAAAAATGATACCTACTGTAAAGGTAATCAATCACAAATATCTTATGAGAGGACATACCCATTTAGTAGTAGATAGTGATCATTCGATAATTGAAAGAGAAAGGAAGCGAATGACGAAATTACAAATCATTACGCCCTGGGACTGGCAACAACTAATACGTTTGGCTAGCCATAAAATTCCATTTTCTGTTTTTAACATGGAAATAACAGACTTTTAGGATTTCATGTCTTTGATCGAAGTATCCAACGCACCGTTTTTACACAGAAAAAAACTTGAAAGTGGGAAAGATTTTAAAATTTCTCAGTTATTCCACATCCGAATCTGAGCTGACAAAAAGGGACAGGTATTTTGTAAAACCGATTTAGCGGCGACAGACCATCTCGTAGGACATTTTTTTATGAAGAAATTCCTGTCATTAGAAATGTTCCGAAACGTATAACTGAGAAAATACCAGGACCTACAAGATTTGCTACAATGGGTGCCAAAAATGTTTCACAATTGTTATCGAAACCTTCCACATGGTGACAAGAACAATGACGCTCTTGAAAATTGCAATGTCCTGCTGTAAACCTAAATCTTACTTAAAAATTATTATTAATTTTATTAAATACATAAATAAAAAGTTTACCTCAAGGATTTGAACCTACGACCTGTACTTTTAATACCGCGCTAACCAACTACGCCATCAAGGTTCAAGCCCCAATCGATGCAAATTTTGTCTTTATGTTTGTAGAACTAATGTAAATTCTAAATATAATGAGATTAAGATCCAATTACTTATATTAATGGAATGTGAGCCTGCAAATGGGATTCACACATAAAAGCAACTTGACTAATATTAAATTATTATACGTTTTTTTATGAACGAATAAATTCAAAGGTAAATATATAATTAAAATTATTATTAATTTTATAAAATACATAAATAAAAGTTTACCTCGAGTAGGATTTGAACCTACGACCTGTGCTTTGCTAGAGTACCGCGCTAACCAACTGCGCCATCAAGGTTCAAGCCTAGTTCTACATACATAAAGACAAAATTTACATCGATTGGGGCTTGAACCTTGATGGCGCAGTGGTTAGCGCGGTACCCAAAGTAACGTAGGTTCAAATCCTACTTAAACTTTTTTATGTATTTAAAAATTAATAATAATTTTTAATTACATATTTACCTTTGAACTTATTCGTTAGTAGTAAACCGGCACCATCCCCTCCCCTCTTTTTACGGTGCAAGCCACCCTATTTATATTCCCACGTGGGGGATCTCGTTTTCCACCCTTATTTTAGTCGCTTACGTATAGGGCGTGTATTTTCAACCCTTGATGGAATTTTTATTCCTAATTAAAACCTTTTGACAGCTATATCTAACCCTAATTATTATTGGTAGTATTAAGGACCTTTTTTGTTTTTATTAGCTTACGTGAAGGACCGTATTTATTACCCTTATTTTATGATTTCTTTTGGGGTTATTTTTTCAAACCTTATGGTTGTATTAAGGACCTTTTGACAGCTAGGACTTTTTTATGGCTGCTAACGTGAGGACTGTATTTAGGGGGTGGGGGCTGGTCTTGGCCTGGATTAGGGCTGTATTTAGGGGTGGGGGCTGAACTGGGGGCTGGGGCTGTATTTAAGACAGGGTTGTTTCTGGTAGATCATTTTTCTTGTTTTTCTCAGCTCGGACATTCTAACTGGATTTATAATTAGATCTTTTCAATGATTTAATTTAACCCTAGGCTATAGTGTTAAGAAAAATGTTATTAAGGATATTTCTATTAATACTCATGTGTATCTGTTTATGTGTATTATACTAAGAAAATGTTATTGAAAATATTTCTATTAATACACAGCGCGTTTATATACGAAATTACAACAGCACACTTTTAAACTATTTTAGCTTTCAGTAGCATTATCGGCCATGTTACTTACATGTAATTTTAATTGAATTTATACAAACTTTTTTTAATACTGATATTAACAAGTATTAATGTTTATCTAATACTATAATTCTGTTATAGATAGCATTTTTTGTTTAAATGTAATTTGTAATAGGAATTTTATTATAAACGAACTAGCTTTAAAATGTTTTTACACTTCCTTTTTAATTACCGGTTGTAACCTTCTACTTACATAACTTCCAAACGAAATAATAATGACCTTCACGAGTTTATATAATCCTTGTACTGCATTTTTATTTACCTCGAGCTCGTGTAAAAGTGATTAACGTTTCATTTTAATGGAGTTATCAGCTGTTCCTAATTGCAAGGTCATTAAAACACACCAGGTAGTATTTCGAAAATGTTTATCTAGTGGGTTTCTGTAAATGCATCATACAATTAAAAGAATATAATACCATTGATATTAACGAGATGATTAACACCTTTAATTTAAAACTTAATTATGAGGATCAGTCCAGACAAAAAATAGACTTTTAATTATGCCCATATAAAATCTGAAATATAACAATAAAAAAGTGTATTTAAAGATTACTACAGAATACCGCTCTGTAATAAAATAACGATAAGTGTATTTTCTACATTTTAATTCAAATTAATTTTTTCCAATGAAGTTAAAAGACTGATCTAGTTTAACAATAAGTGTTTATACCGTAATGAATATTAAAAACGTTTAGCTAAAATAAAACGTTATTAAAATTATTACATTTCTTTTAATGCCAATTTTTGCTTCGTATGCACAATTCTGTTATTCACCTTCAGATCATTCGAAGATAAATATCATACTTATTTTACCTTGAGAAATAAGTTGGCCTTTGAGATTAACCTTGAAGTTAGCTATGAAACTTATTTTACAACAGCACACTTATTCTACCTTGAGAAAATTGTTAACTATGAGAAACAAGTTGACCTTGAAGTTCGTTAGTCATAGGTTTTCAAGTTTACCTTGAAATTAGCCTCGGGACATGGAAGAATAGTATAAAAGCGTGCACCAGGGTCTAGTTAATTTAGTTCTGTTTTGAAGAGCATCACATAGTCATGGAATCTTTAACTGTTAACCAAATTTTGAGATTATTCAGTGCTGGTGCGTTAACCGACGAGGGGTTGAAATACGCATACAATATCATCACTTATAAAATGCTGGGGGAAAATGACATTATCGATTCGATAAATGTTTATAATGATTTTGTGGCGGCTGCACAACGAGTTGGTGGAATGTGAGTATATGCTTGTTTTTTTATTTTAAGATTTTTAATTATATTTCTTTAAGATCTGCTCAAATAAATATGGATGACGTGTTTGACAATGATGAGATGATGGAAACTGCAGATGCGGAGGATTTGATAACGGTATGTCTTTTCTAATTTTTATTGTTTCGCTTACTGAACGAGTACTTTACAGCAAAACCAATCGGGTTCAGGCTTGCAGCAACAGGCCGAACCATTCCGTTCAATCATATTAATATAATTAATAAACAGTAAATTTATTAAAAATTTTCAACCGTAAAACCTACATTTAACTTCAATACAGAGTGCAAAGAAATCCCTTAACATGGTAAGGTAAAATAAACCTTTTACTAAAAAATTTCAAACACACTTTTAAGAGTGCATTTGGGAATTATTCTCAAGTAAGGGTGCTATTCCTCAAGTGCATAGTAAGGAAAGAATTTCCCAGCAAGCCAATCGGATTTCATTTGAAATACCAGTTTGGTTGTTGTCCTCAAAATAAGAATAATTGTTTTTCTCGTATTATTAGTTTTAAATGTGGATAGATGGATGGCCTTCTTACCAAAAACCGAGGGTTAAAATTTGCAGACTTTTGTAAATCTAAAACAAGGTATTGGTTTACCATCAAAAAAAAAATAATTGTTTATCCCGCGTTATAGTATTGTTTAAAATAAGTCAAGGAAGTAGTTAAATTTTATTAAGAAGAGCTATACAATTTGCCAAACATTTAGTTTATCAGGTGGAGTTAAGAATTCACATTTAAAGATTATCTAGCTTCATAACCATTGTTTATAACCCGTATGGTGATTCGGGTTTTTTTGAAGGTCCTAGGGAAGGGAGGGTAGTTTTAAATTTAATATTAAGGTACATTATAACGTTATTTCAGTTCAATCAAACCTTGTTTTGCAGCGTTAAAAACGTTATAATAAGAAAAATATCCAATGAAATGATGTATCAGGAGGTGTACAAAAGCCGCCATGTTCTATTGCCCAAAATTCTTGTTGATTCAGGAGATTTTTATGGGGCTGAAGTTTAAAATTCTAAGGACCTGTTCAAAAATCGTAATGTTTAAAATGTTTAAAACCCATGGTAAAGGGTAAAATAATGGGAACCTAGCTCCACGTTAATCAAAACCTATCGGTATTCTCCCCATCCGTTCAAGGCTCACGGACAACTAATGGTAAAATTATTTTATCTTTAATCGGAGTTAGAAAGAAGGTTTAGGGAACGAATATATTTTGCAGACCCAATTTGGGGGCCGCAAATTTTGTTGGCAAACCGCGAGAATTTAGATGAGGAGGAGTGTGAAAAATGCCTTAGGAAAACCCTGTTAATCATTTCTGTCAATTTCCGGACCAAAATTTAAAGTTCATCTTTGAGGGAGCTAACTAAAATTCAGTGGAATAAAGTCTCGAACGGTTTAAAAAATTTCTATTCAGTGTGACGATATCAGGATTACTTTAATTTCATTCCGTCACCGCTGGAATTTCCGAAAACCTTAATTTGGTCCAAAGGTTATTTCCCATACTTTAAACCTCCGGTATCAGTTCGAGGGTCCTTTGCCAACATGAATAATTGTGAGATCGTTGCGGGGGAATGGCAAAACTTTTAGTTCACGCGGCCCGGGTAATTAGTTTAAGATGGTGAGGAATTTAAAACTCCTTTGTTAAGATTTGTTAAAGGTTCATTAGTTTGGTCCATTACGACCCTAAAGCGTCCGTTTAGGAGGTCCACTATTGCCAGGCTTAATAAATATTGTGACGTTTTAAAGAAAATAAGGGTTATTAAGGTGGTTATAACCCGAAATAATCCAAAATCCGATACAATTTAGTTGGGTGGAGCATTCTAGCAAGGGTATACAACACCTAAACTCCAGTTTAGAACACCTGAAGGTGTTGGGACGGGTTTGGCTATCAAAATACCGTTTTTGAATTTCTTGGGTTTTGGCACGGTTGCGGGAAGTTTCCCTAACCAAACTGGATTAAATTGGGTAAGTACTTATGCTATGACGGAATGAGAACAGGTCAGGTCCCATTTCTAAGGGGTAAATTTGGGATGCGGAAGAATTTTAAAAACAAATATTGTAATATAGCGGGTACAACAGAATTTAGGCTTAAGATGAGAACCCTTAAACCCGCGTCGTTTTACGGACGACAATGCATAATTTATCTAAGGACGGATTAGTGAGAAAAAGATTTCTTGTCAATACCCATTTGTAAATAAATACGAAATTTGTAGGCCCGAAAACTTAGGGTTTAATGTAAAATTTCTTAACAGTATAAATTAAATGTAAGTAACCACCTTAACTTATCACCCTTTTTACCTTAAAAAGCATGGAAAGATTTTGTCTTGTGTAGGACTCTGTTGATAAATAAGGGAAAAATGTAAGGAGGAGTTTGTTCAGTTTGTAGCTGAACTCGTAAGGCATCCTAAAACTAATAGTTATGTTTTAATTTGGGAATAGAATAAACATAAAAAGAGTATTTATTAACCAAAACTTTCTTGTTTACCATCCATTTTCAGGTACTCCATTACCTATCCGTTTTGTTTAAATTGGGTGACCGGAGGAGGGGATTCACAAAAACAATTTGTTCCTGCCGCATCCCGTCATGGTTTGGCTTTTTCTTGGAGAAATGGTCGGTTCTGTTTGCCAACGTGTCTTTTATGTAAACCGCGCGGAAACTTGGCGGTTTTTGGTCTGCCACTTGGAGGCTAGGTGGGGGTTTTAGCCAATTTGTTTGCCCAAAATTGTTTTGTTTTTTCCGTGACAAAAATTTCCGTTTGTGGGCATTTTCTTTCCGCCTTAAATTTGAAAATGGATTTCTTCTGTGACTTTTGTTTGTTTTGCAAAAATTGTTAGGAATTGTTCGTTTGTGCCTGAAATCGTTAGGCAATTCTTCGCTGTGAAAATTTTATTTCCTTTGGTTGAATCGTAAAATTGTTTTTTTTTTCACCAATCCTTGTTTCCATTTGGTTTTGCTATTTTTTTGCATTTCGTTTTGCTGTTTTTCGTTTTCATTTTTTGTGTTGTATTTTTGTTTTCGTTTTTCTTTTGCAATTTTCGTGTTTGCTATTTTCGTTTGGCTTGTTTTCGTTTTCGTTCTCATTTTCGTGTTTCCATTTTGTGTGTTTGGTTTTGTGTTGTTTTTGGTTTTGTTTTGTGTTTGTTTTTGTGTTTGGTTTTGTTTGGAAATTTTTATTTTGTTGGAAAGGGTTTTCGTGTCTCCATTTTCTTTAGCATTTTGGGTTTTGCCTTTCGGTTACAAACGGTTTTGTTTTGGTTTGCCATTTTCTGTTTGCGCGGTTTAGCAAATTTTACGCCGCCCATTTTCGGGCCTTTTCGTAGAAACGATTTTCGTTTTCGTTGACCATTTTCTGTTTCCAGGTTTTTTTTGGTTTACGAAATCTTGGTTTTCGTTTTCGTGTTCCATTTTTCTTTACCATTTTGGTTTGGCTTTTCGGTTTTAAATTTTTATTTTCTTTTCGGTTTTTTTCGTTTAGGAAACGGTTTCGTTTTTCGGTGACCATTTTTCGGTTTCCATTTTTTGTTTCTATTTTCTGTTAAAATCTTGGTTTTCTTTTCTGTCCCATTTTTCGTTTAATTTTCTTAGCTAAATTTTATTTTGTTTTTTTTCCATTTTCTGTTTTTCTATTCGGTTTTTTTTCGTATACCATTTTTTCTTTTTTTTGTGTTTGTTTTTTTGTTGGTTTGTTTTTGGTTGGTTTGTTTTTTTGTGGAAAGAGGGATAACGTGTCTTAAAGATACAATTTAAAAGAGCATGCACAATTGCCTAGCCTCCAGGGTTACAACCAAAAGGACCTTAATTAAGGCTGAAGATAATTGCCAGAACACAATCCTAGCTCTAGATACAGCCCCAGACACCAGCCCCAGCCCTAAGCTCCAACCCCACCCCTAAATACAGCCCCAGCCCCCAGTTCAGCCCCCACCCCTAAATACAGCCCTAAGCCAGGCCAAGACCAGCCCCCACCCCCTAAATACAGTCCTCACGTTAGCAGCCATAAAAAAGTCCTAGCTGTCAAAAGGTCCTTAATACAACCATAAGGTTTGAAAAAATAACCCCAAAAGAAATCATAAAATAAGGGTAATAAATACGGTCCTTCACGTAAGCTAATAAAAACAAAAAAGGTCCTTAATACTACCAATAATAATTAGGGTTAAAAATAGCTGTCAAAAAGGTCTTTAATTAGGAATAAAAATTCCATCAAGGGTTGAAAATACACGCCCTATACGTAAGCGAGTAAAATTAGGGTGGAAAACGCGATCCCCCACGTGGGAATATAAATAGGGTGGCGGGGGGCTTGCACCGTAAAAAGAGGGGAGGGGATGGTGCCGGTTTACTACTTTCGTTCATAACAAAAACGTATAATAACTAAATCTTACTTGTTTAATTAACTCTAAATAGTAGTATTCTACTTATGCGGTACCCACTTATTTCACGTTTCTATTAAAATATTTTTCATTACAGCCTGAGAAGATTTTATTATTATGTATTATAAATCCTTTACACCTCTAAAAGAAAGATACTATGTCCTAATGTAAAATGGTTATTCACACGTAGACCATACTAAGTCCATTAAAAAATATAATAAATACTTATTTAAAGAAAATTTAACATATCATATGCAAACTTAAACAATTTTAATTGTTACCAACCAAGATTTTGTTTAAATAAAATTACACTGAGCAATTAGACAGAAATTCACTGATTTTATTTTCTTTGCCCCGTGCTCCTGTAAAATTGTATCTGCCTGACTTAGTACACCTTACGTCTGAGGTAGTGGCATGTAGTTTTAATGACAATAATTTTTGGTTAATCAATTTTAATAGGAACAACTGCAAAAATCAGTTTAAGCGCATACTTAGCAAACCACATTTTCAAAATTAAAAAAATATAGTTAGACAATTTAATAATCCTAACAGACTAGGAAAATGTTATAACTTATACAATAAACGTTTTAAAACATTTACGAGCAACAAAGTATATTATAATCGGTTGAGAGGTGAATAATTACGAAATGATATGAAAATGAAAGCTTTTAGTTTTTAGCAAATACTTGGTGCTAGCATAAAAACGATATTTTATGCTATTTTAGGTAACTATGAGAAACTAATTGTTCAAAATAGTATATAATTGAATGAAACCTGCATAAATCTGCATACTAGAAGAACGCTGACTCAAAGTTGTGCAGTTTTAATTTTAGTTATTTTTGAGAATGTTTTTTTTTGTTTTTACACAACAATGTTTTATTATTTTATTTTATTTTGCCACCATAATGTTCTTTATTTTATTTTGCCACCATAATGTTCTTTATACGCCCCCAAATGCGGGCGTAATGTGGTCTTTATAGCACGGAAATGTCATTGTTGCTAAACAGTATGATTGACAGTAAACACATGACATGATATATCACAGTATCTTAGTAACAACAAATTAGCCTACTGTCCACTTTATTTCACTGCATTTGCATTTAAAAACTTGCCGAAAATACTGAATCTTTTTAATATTTTATTCCAGTTTCATGGTGCAAAATAAAATAAAACATTGTAAGCACCACGGGCATAATTGTAGATTATAGCTCTTAGGGAATATAAAAGCCCTCCGCTTCACGTCGGGCTTTTAACATTCCCTCGAGCCATAATCTTCTGATTATGCCCTTAATACATAAATATCTATTATTTTTCTACAATAAGCATCAAATATTAAAGATTACATACATAATTTACAGAATTTGATTAGATAACCTTTTAATGTATTTTTTTATATCTGCTTTAGTCTGATCTATGTGTAGGATGTTGGACATATACACTACTAATAGTTAAATTATTTTCAGAAGTTTTGTCTTTGCATGAAGCACTTGAAATGATACAAAATGACCAAGAACTAACTAGAAATGTTGTGTCAATAACCATTTTTCCTCCAGAAAGTACTTCAGGTGACAACACTGAAGAGGATTCAAAAGATGAAGACGCAGTAAATATGAATAATTTGCCTGGGATTCAAATTTGTGCTCCACTTGTACACTGTCAATGACGATGACTTTTCCGCAGAAGATGAAATAGCTTTACAAACACTTGCGAAAACAATTACTCCAAACCTCACTAAAAGTCAGCTCAAATTGAAAAAACGGCGCTTGAATCGCTTTAAGACTGGGAAGAAAGAGATTTAGCATTGGACGAAACAAATTTTCAATTTTAAAAGAATCAGTATCTTGAACAAAAAATCGTTTGCATTTGTTTTCATTGTTTCTTGGCAATGAACCTTTGGAGTTGATTATAATAAAAACTAACCGTTATATTCAACAAAAGAATAATGTCACTATGATATAAAAGTGTGAACTAAAAGCAATTATCGCTATTTTGTTACTAAGCGGATATGTTCAGCTGCCGAGAAGGCGTACGTATTGGGAAAATGAAAGCTACACCCATAATAATTTGGAAACTGAATCTATATCAAGAAATAAGTTTGAATTCATCCATGCTGCTGACATTACTACACTAGCCACCTCGACAGTTAAATTTGGGATAGTTAAACCATTAACCCATTATCTCAATAAAAAGTTTATGGAACATAGTCTGTGAAGAAATGCATTCCGTTGACGAGGCTATCGTACCTTATGGTTGCAAGCAAATTATTCATTGCAAACTCATTCGATTTGGTTATAAGTTGTGGGTTGGTGCTACAAGATTGGGTTACATCAATTGGTTTCAGCCATATCAGGGAGCTTCTACCAATATAAGCACACAACACACTGAACTTGTAATAAGACCTTTCGTGGTTTTAGAATACCCAGACATTTTGAAAAATAAGTGGCCTGACAAACAACTCCATTTATTCTTTTACAATTATTTTTTAACGATTCCTACACTTGAATTCGTTTCTAATATGAATTTGAAAGAAACCGCAACAATACGGGAAAACCGAATTCCCAATAATTCTCTAAGAGACTCCAAAGAGATGAAAAAGCAACTATGGGGAAGTTACGACACAAATATAATCGTCGTAAAGTGGCACGACAACATTGCAACTTTGTGTCGAATGGAGCAGGGGTAAACCCTCTTCACTCTGTGAAGCGATTTTCCCAAAACGAAAAAAAAGTGTACAAGTAAGTAAGACCAATAGATATTGTCTTAGGTTCGATAACTTTTTGTATTCTAAGCAACGCAGACAAATTTGATACATTGATATAATACCAAGATGGGCGGTGTATACAGAAGCGATCAGAATGTCAATCTCTACAGAGTGTCCTTACGAGGTACAAAGTGATATTTCCACTAATGAGAAGAATTGCCGTTACACCTTTACAACAAAACAAAAAACAAACATACGCAAAGGGACACCTCTCACGTAACGAACGTGTAGATACTCTGTTCTATCGCTTGGATCAACTTATGATATCACAAGAAAAACGAACAAGATGTACATTATGTCACTTAAAAACCACCACGAGATGTAATAAATGAGATAAAGGCTTACATGTGAAGTGTTTTGTCACATACCATTCACCACCTAACAATTTATAAGTTTATAATCTTGGTGCTACTTAAATGCCCAACGTACTACATTAAGGACGCCTAATTTTTTGTAATTTTTGAAATAAATTTTTAGTTTTTTGAAAAAGAGTGCTTTACTTATATCCCAAAATTTTGAAGGTAAAAGGGAGTTTGCACGAAAAAATATGTTTCTTGTGTAGGGTGTAAATGATACGCTACTGGAATTTTAATGGAGCATTGTGTGTTATATAAAAGACTATTTGAATATTGTAGAATAGTTTTCATGTTGACAGCATTAAATTAGCTTGAAAAAATTATGTTTTGGTTATACCTTTACTGAGACGTCAATCATAAAGACCACCGAATTGCCCCTGGTCTTTTGTTCGGATAAAAAAAAATGGTTGTAGACGTGTGAGTGAATTTATGATATGTAGGTATTGTATTACTGTGGAGGAAGGAATATGTACGTATATCTTTGTTTCTATAAATGTAACATTGCGCAATAATTGAAAATTGAATGCGTTGGAGTTTGTTAAATTGTGCGGAAATAGAAATCGAAAACATGAGAGATTTTCATGGAAAGTTGAGTCAGGTTCTGGGATATGCAGAGAGTGGATATGATTACGAATAATGGTTTTTCCGAAAAGTTATGAGAATGTTTGTAAAAAATGTTAAGATGGCGACGTTTTTATTATTTAAGTTTGCGTTGGGTCCGTTTCTGAAAATGAACTTGGCAAAGAAACGCATTGAATACTCGTTTGTGATATCTTGATTGTGGTGTTGGTGCGGAAGCATTGTGATGTGTCGAAAATATGGTGGATAGAGGGTATTTAAGCGAGAGAGTTGTAAGGGGCGAGAGAGACAGAGTCGAGTCGCTCAGCTAAAGAGCTCCAATGAAGGGAATAGCGCGCGAAGGTTTTAAGAGTTTTTGTTTGTAAACATTTAGTGCTGAAGTACGTATAATTTTAATGCAGTTGAAGGCAGATTTAAAAATAAAGCAAAATATTTATTTAACAGTGTTCAATAATGAAGCACGTGCTTCAATTAAAAGTGTGTCGCTAAGCTAAATAGTAGTGGACCTTATTGACATTGATTGTAGTGCATGTACAATCGTTAATAACACGAAATCCATTGTATAAAAGCAACTAAGAAATTTAATATTTAAGTAAAAGAAAACATTTCTTGTGATAAACATTTATTCGGCAAACAATAAATCAGATCACGCAGATGTTGCCTATATGCGTGTTACACGCGACTGAAGAACAATCACGTGCGTGGCCATTACACGGAACCGAAAGTTGCAATCAAACTATTTCGGAAACGGTTTTCTGAGTAAATACTCACTGCTAAATCATTATGGGCTAGGGCACCGCCTTGTTAAAAAAAAGTATTTGGAAAATTTTCTCAGGAATGTCTGTGTTCATATTTTTGAAAAGCTAAGAAAGACAGTAACTGATGGTTGCCAACTATGACTCCCATTTAAGAAAATACAAGTTTATATTATTACTCCAAAACCCTGCTCCCTACAGAAATTTTTAGCACGCCACTGAGTTCGCCACTTCTCAATATATAAGTATCTCTGACGAAATATATCAGTATAATAGTATTAAGCGGGGTTAACATCTTGAAGAAAGTGTAGAAATAGCGACGTTTGGCTGTAAGCTGAAAACCAAAAGAGATACTAAATTTTCGATTTTGCCATGAAATCTAGGTCAACAAGGTAGTACGTGAATGTAAAAACTGCAAACTTCTATCCTTGATAATAACCAAGATATCTTTAAGAAACAACTAAAACAACGAGATCGAGATACACGGTATAGTAAGCGTAAAAATACTGAAGGAGTACATAAAAAGGTTGGTTTTACCTGTATATCAGAAGGGTGTGTACTCATCAGCCAGTGTTCGAGTTGTGTGAATATCTATCCTTTTTGGTAGAATAACGAAATTGTAATCATAAGAAAGCGTAGAGGGGCGGAATGCTTTAAAGGGTAAAACTAGAAGATATCGATAAATGCCTTTGGTAATATTTTAAGGGATTGTGAACTATAAGTAATTGTTAAATATAGGAATAGTGAAACTTTTAAAGTAAGCAATAAATGAAGGAAAAGAGGACCAAGTGCGATAAGGTTATGTAAGTAAATTAGTAAACACAATAATTATGACATTGGGAATTTTAAAAGAAATATTGTCGTCGCCAGGAGTGTTTACCGCTACGTCATTAATGTATGAATTTAGCTATCCAATTTGTATATACTGTCTTCTCATATAAAACAGTGAATTAAATAAGGATGATGAACATTCGTCATTTGACGAGGTCGACATACGGTATTGAATAAGCAAATGTAGTAGAAAGAGTAAACCTATAAACGCGAAATCAATTTGTTTTAGCAGATGAATTTAATTTTCATTTGGCAAATTAGTTTAGTACTTACTACATAACCTCCGCTTGTTCGTTTATGCTTTGACTTTTTGTTCATTTGCTACATTTACTTCTTTTAATCATCATTTATTACACTTTAAAGAAAATGGGGGTTCCCTGATATCAATGTCTGCAGCCCAAGGAGTAAGTATGGCATTAAGTGTTTATATCTTAACCCATAATTACCCGAATTATTATTTTTTATATAACCACTATTTTTTGTTGAAATATAGATTTATGCTAATATGATATTTTATATATATTTCGAGAAATATCTTCCAGATTTGCAGAAATATGATGTTACCATATGGTAATGCTAGACTTAAATAAGGTAACACAAGTATACGTAAAAATAAGCATTATTATTCGCTAAATTTTAAGAGCTTACAAATAGATATAAAAGTAAACAAAAGAGCAGAATACGACAGATAACAACGTAAACACCATTATGGCGAGTGATAAATCAAGTTACAATCAAAGCACAGAGCAACTTCACACTTATTACACATTGTACGTCCACCAGAGGAACAGCCTTCTCCAGCACAACGTCGTATTTTTTTATTCGGGATTCGGATCAGGACGCGTCCTTTTCCATCACACCAGGTTGGTAGTCACCAATCCAGCAGCTAACAAAAACCGCAGTTAACCAAACGGAACAAAAATAGATGGTAGATGTAGATTATTGAGAAACAAAAATATAGACGACGTTAAATTGCCATTACCAAATATAATGGAAATTTAGGATTCCCTTGTAGTTTCAGTATATTTTTCACATTTATATTTGGCACAGACGTATTATCAAATTGAATTAGGCGAGAAAAGCAGAAAGTATGACGCGTTTACTACAATGTACAATATCCGGTGACAAGATTAACAATGGGGTTAACAATTAGTCCAAACGCTTTTTCAAAACTATAGCTTTTTCAGGTTAAATTTGTGATTCATATTTTGTGTATTGAGATGCTATTGTAGTATTCGGAAATAATTTAATAAATCACAACAAGAGATTAACTAAAGTTTTTGAGAAATTAAAGAAAGTAAATGTAAAACTAAATCCAATTAAGTGTGAGCTTCTGGAAAGAAGATATATATATATATATATATATATATATATATATATATATATATATATATATATATATATATATATATATATATATATATATATATATATTAAAAGTATTAGAACGTAGACAAAGAAACAAAAAGAAGTTAGCAAATACAACAGACGGTAAGTCCTACACTTATCTGCTGTTAGAAATACACCGTCTAGCTCACAGGAGGCGGGCGGGGTCAGAAGTATTTATTTAACAGGCGCCAGGAGTTGTTCCCCGGAAGTCGAACGCAGTACTACCCCAACTTCTGGATAGTAAGGTATGTGCAGGTAAGTACAGGAAGGAAAGGATAACATTCACAAAGAACGGGAAGAGTAAGATAATGAGTCTCTCGAACGTATCGTTATATTTCGAAGTACAAAAAATAATAATTTGGTTTAATGGTAGCAGTGAACAACAAAAAAATAATAACTCGGCTATCTGCGTAGTATAAACAACGCCTTCAGAAAGATTATAAATATAATTGCAAAATCATTAACCCGTTAATATGTTTCCCAAAATTATAACCCAGAACATTTCCAAATAATAGATATACTATATATTATATGGGTACACACCACAGAAAAATATGAATTTAATTAACTTTCGCAAGTGTTCAGAGCTGATTTAATCCAACTCATAACCGCTTTACCAAAAAAAAAAATAAAATAAAATAGAGATAAAAATACGTATAATATTTATAATATGTTTCTCTTTTCACGATGGAAGACATTCCACTCAATTACCCCTGGAAGAGAAGCTTCAAAAAAATTACGCTAACAGCACGTAAGAAAATTATTTACATTTACCAAAACAGAAACTTGCTGCCGTTGTACACCAAAATTATAAAAAATACATTTTTAATCGGTAAAGTTCAAATTTACACCCAAAATCAAAATAATCGTTAAGTAACCTTTATACGGGATTGACATACCTATAGTCATACCGATTTACAGTGCGTTCAGATAGCAAATAGCGATTTTTATCTTAAAGTATGAAATAGCAGTTAAATTATGACCCTAGTAACTTATATAGAACACAAAAGTCCAAGTCTATTTACAAATGAGAAGTAGCAAATAGTGAATTTTATCATAAAGTCAATTTATATTCAAAATGAAAAGTAACAAATAACAAGTTGATAGCAGTTCTACAATAACAGTGTTAAACATTTACAATGAGAAGTAGCAAGTAGTGAATGTTATCCTAACGTCAAATTATATTCAAAATAAAAAATTGCAAATAACAAGTTGATAGCAGTTCTTAACAGTGTTAAACATTTACAATGAGAAGTAGCAAGTAGTGAATGTTATTCTAAAGTCAAATTATATTCAAAATGAAAAATAGCAAATAAGTTGATACCAGTTCTACAATAACGGATGCATAACGGTGTTAAATATTTATATCTTTATCACGTGAGGAGTCTGCCTCTGAACAGTAGTAGATATGCAAATGGCCGCCAACTCGACCCACATCAACGATGAGGTTTGCATTCCAAAAAGAATATTGAAACCCGCAGGAGTAATGTTGCCAGTAACGTTATATGAAGCACTAAAATATTTTGTGTCTGTGGTTGAATATTAATAGTACATTGAGATTTGCATTTACAATTAGTTAGCGTAGGTATGTATATTTATAGTGTGTACTTCTAGTCAATAGCTAATCAATTTTTATTTTAGTACCTTCGCATCACTCCAAATGAGTTATAGTATAATGAGGAAGTCATAGATGAATACGAAATAAAACATGCACTAACCTGACCTGTTAACACCAACAGATTACGCTGGTTACCTCACACCAGTTCCATAAATGGAAAATATAAACACTATCATGAAAATAATTAAACAGCACGCATGAAGTAGATGTAGTTACATATAACCCAATTTACGGTAATATCCGAGAAGCCAGTTTCAAAATATGTGCCGATTAATAAGGTTTCCTGTTACTTTTATTTTTCGGTTTCTATTTTCGCTAAAAAGGAAAAGGTAGGTAAGCACGAAGATAAGAGAAGTTTACGAGCTTACCACTATGTTGTAAGACGTGCAATAAATGTAAAAAACCACGAGCCTACTAGGTTCGAATCTAATATTTTATACTCGTAGATTGTATGGGTTCTGTTCTCTAAGAAGGAAGATTTTAAATTAGTACGAAATGAGAAAAACTGCAATTCTTACCGCTTATTGGACGCTATTAAATTTTGTTTACAATCTGCAAACTTTGCGATCAATAGGACTAGAAAATTTGGTAGGAATTCCTATTGTTTTGAAATCTTTTACCAGAATCCGAAATAATTTCGTTTAGTAGAGAAAGTGTAAAAGAAATCACAGAATTTTCGTAGCGTCCCCAACATGGCGGACAAGAAAGTGAAAATTTTTGTTATCAAAATCGAATTTGTAATCTATTAGATTTATGTTCAATAAAACGATTTTCCTATTGGTTATTTGATACACTAAACCTCGCCCTCTTACGAGAATTTCGTAAACTAACTTAAAGTATTGGTGTTTACAACCATTGTATAGTACAGAGTTTGGCTACACGCCGACAGATATCATACCCATTTACTTTTGATAGAATTATTAATATTAACCGGATTTTTGTTAAATTACACAATAGAAGACATGTAAATTACTGCAATGTTTTTCAACATTGACTGTGCGAATTGTACGTTTAGTACATATCGAGAAGAAGTTAAAAATGGATAATTTTATAGCAATTAACAGAATTATGCACCAATGAATTTTTGTATGTTAAATATATGTATATATATATATATATATATATATATATATATATATATATATATATATATATAAAAAAAAAAATTTTTTTTTTTTCAACATAATGGTTTTTTTACAACTTACCATACAATTATATGGCCCTTTTTTTAAATGTAACAAGCAATAATGGACACTACATCCACCTTCTTAACTCAACCAAAACGACGCTAAGGTCTTTGCGCATGAACATGTCTGAAACTCGAGCGATATGCGTATTAGCTCTGATTAAAATAATTAAATTGCATGCTTTTATGCAAGTATATATGCAACACACGCTGCATCTTCAAATCTATCTTGAAATGCTGTAGCAGAAAGTTCGTAAAATAATATCTTTTACAGAACTCGGCAGTACTTTTTCTTAACTATATTACAATTTTCACCTCTGGCTTACTGCTCCCCAATATGATCTCAACATCGTTGATCTTATTCAAAAAAGAGCAATTACCATATAAATTATATTCTTTGATACCATCTGAGTTCGATTCAAATTTAACAGCAATTTCCTGCAAATAACACGTATGGCATCAAAATGAATAACCTAGTACAAGAAGGACTCACTACATTAAGAGCAAAAAAGTAGTTCAATATACATCATATAAAATTCTGAAAATAACAAATATAGTATTTAGATGGATCAACCTTTGAAAATAATTTACCAAGAGAGTACTGTTAGAATGTCCTACAGATATATATATATATATATATATATATATATATATATATATATATATATATATATATATATATTAAAAAAAAATTAATTTTAAAGCGGTGTATAAAGTAACTTGATAAATATGTGGAATAGGGTATAAATGTATCTGACCTTATTGTATGCTATTGCGTTGAAGAAATAGTGTAGATTGTCCACCTTAATGATTGGGATGCCGTTGGATTTATATTAATACTATCTCCCTTCTTTTTTAAAGCTTCAAGATGGGATTAAAATTTAGAATTAAGAAGCTAAAATAGTTGAGATTAGATAATAAGATAATTACTGCGTTGCAAGGTTTACTTACGGTTTCTTTTTTTTTAACCCTTCCTAGGTGGTAAAAGGTATATGCAATTTAAGAATGTAATTATTCTATGTAAGCCCGCAAGCAAGTATTATATTTACGTACTCTATAAATGAAGAATTAATTAAGAATATAAGTGAAGGTGATAGCACTAACTTACAAATCCCTTCTAATTTTCTATTAAGTTTTGAATATAAACTCGTTAAATCAACAAATGCGTTTAATACGGTGACAATTTAACAAATGCGAACTTATCGCATTTTCAATCTCAGGGGAGTAACATATTTCAAACCGATCTCAAACGACATCTAATAATTTCTGTAACGTAAATTAAATTGTTGCATATCCCTACAGAAAAGTCGAGTGGTGTTAATGCTGGAATTCGAGGTGGACACTTTTTTTCATCTATTCAACCAATCTACTTGCATGGATAATTTCGGTTTTAACCACCCTCTCACACGGAGGTCAAAATGCGGTGGGGCTTCGTCTTGCTGTAAATATAAGTTACTTTTATCAATCAAAAAGTTTACTTGATCATTTAGTTGGTTTTCCAAACTACCAACAATTAAAGGTTCGATAATGTCATTTAAAAGTTGCAAATATTTTTCACCAGTCAAATTTCTTTCAGTGAATACTTGCCCAATAACAGCGTTTCCTAAAATCCAACATTGTGTTTGAGAATGACCTTCAAGAAAAATATGTAGATTTGTATCATCCCAACAGCGACAGTTATGCCGATTGACTAATCTATTTAAAAAGATTGTCGACTCGTCGCTTAAACAAATATTATGAAGTTTCGTCGGAGTTAACCTTATGTTACCATGTCACAAAATTCAATTCTACGATCGGGACCATTTTCATTTAGTTCGTTCAGAATATGTGTCTTATACAGGTAAAATTTGTGCGTATGAAGAACGGTATGTACTCAACCCACGGAAAGATGTATGGAGGCTGCTACTTTCCTAATGGATGTTGTTGGGTCCACAGCAAAATTTTCAATTACTTATATCTGTGTATTTCGTCTAAAAATCTTTTCCTCTCATGCTTTTTATTCAAGACAGAACCTGTTTCCAAAAATTTTCGCATTGGTATTGACACATACTTATGATCGACATGTTTGTCTGGGTGTCTTTCATAAAATACAGTAGCTATTGGTTTAGCACTTTCGTCATATTTTCCATAAAGAAGAATAATTTCAGTCCTTTCAGCTAATGTATAATCCATTTTTCATAACTGTCATTAACAGCGATATCTATGTCTGAAAGATCGATAACACTGTACAACAATATTGCCACTTTTGTCTGATGATTGACTTTTATCACGTGATGTTTACTAATTTGACGTCGCTGATTTCAAATATACCCACAGTTTTTTTGTGACAGCTCTTGTTTATGAGATATAGTTTTCACTAAAAAATCGCTGTTAGTGTGTTAATTTGCTTATAATTAAGAAAATATTAAGTTTTATTAATATAATTTGATATGGCATTGTCAAGAAGAGTCTGTGTCAATGATCCAAATCATTTTTGTTTCATTTACGGAGAGTATATATTTAAAGAATACCGTTTGAATGTGACAGCGTTCGTGATTGAAGCTTACAAAAATTACTTTGGTCAAACACTGGAAATGAAAGACAAGCCTTGGATTCCGCAAAAAAAAACGTTGAGTTTCTACGTTTGTGGAGAAATAAGAAAAGGAATAGCTTTAGATACGAAACCGCTATGATCTGGACTGAACCCTTGAACCACCACGACGACTGTTATTCTTTTTTGGTGAACACAACTGGCATTAACCGAAAAAATCGAGCTAAATGGTAATATTCTTCCATACGGTCGGCATATAGACGTATTTTGAGTCCTAAAATATCACTTGAACCTCAAGCTGATGCTTCACAGGATGAGCCTATGCATTTTGAGGCGAAAACTGACAGTAATGATAGTGACTTTGAATGTGACCTGAAAGCGCCAAAACTATTCAGCCAAGATGATTTAAACGACCTTGTCAGAGATCTGGCACTGTCAAAGGCTGATGCAGAAATTTTGGCTTGTAGGCTATTCTAAACTATAGAATTACTGTGGGCGTAACATGTAAGGCACGACTTGCCCTCGTAAAGTTATTTTAATTTATATACTATATATATATATATATATATATATATATATATATATATATATATATATATATATATATTTTTTTGTGAACTGTCGGAATAACGTACATACTGTATATAATTTATTTCTTTTATTATTCATATTTATATATTTTTTGAGGGAACTGTTCACTTACTTATTATTCTTATTACTTACTTTCTGTTTCAAGCTTTACAAACCCTTCCTCTCTCAAGGAATAAGAATCTATTTTCTGTTCCTTCCTACGCTAAGCTTGTGGCGCCTATTCCGGTTCGTTCTTTCCTAACCAAATTCTCATTCCAACTACATTATCGACACCTCCAAAACAACCATAGAATCCTAGTGCTCTGCGGTTTTCGGGACGTTAGATTGAGTTTTAGCCGAGCTCACTCATTTCTTCTGTATTGTGCCATGTGGTGGTTAGATACGTGGAAAATTGCTGCTGGTCTCCCTTTCCTTATCCTTAATCCATTCTCATCCTATTCTTTCTCTCGCTCTCTCTGCCTTCCAATTGGATTGAAAGTATAAAATTAAGAAAAAGATGGCCATGTTTTTAAGGCACAAAATTTCGGACGTAATATCCTGCCCCGTTCTTATGTCGCGGTGGACAGAGAGCAAGCGGCCTCGGTCATCGAAATCCATTACTGTAACGTATGCGGTATTTGGCATAATAATAATCCTGTTCACCAAAGGTTTAATAATAACAACCTGACATTTTGTTTTTATCTGAAACACAAGCTTCTTCTGAAAACTACGATTTACCCGAGTTGTAACTTTCATAATACAATCTTCACTTTGACTTTCAGTACAGAGTGGGAGTGTGTGCATACAATAAGGACATCGTTTGTAAGACGGTTTCTTCCTAGGAGAATAAAAAACTTAACCGTGATTTGGTTCAAATATTCCGGTCCTAAATTTGTTTCTGCCGTTGCTATAGTTTAGCTGTAGGTCTCGCAATAATAGTAACTTTCAAGGCTTCTTGTATTACCATAGATTGAAAATTGACTATCGTCTGTCTTACTTTCCATCTTGCAGTATCTCAATTCTGGGAGATTTGAATATTCATACATCTAATTGGCTTTAATTTTTATATACCACGAATACCGCTGATCATAGTGAAAAAAACATTTGCTATTTTATGTTATCCCACTTAGGAGATTTCCGAAACCACAAGAATCCAGGATAGCCTTAAACATACTTCGCATTTTCTACAACTCGCTCTTACATCAAACCCACTAGTTCATAAAACTTTAGTTCTTTCCCCACTAGGTTCACCTAACCATTGTTTAATAGAAATAACTTCCATCTTCCCTTGCTCTTTTGTTATTTACAACACTTATATAACCTTGTGGTGATTAAGTCAGAAAACAAAGCCGTATAGCTCATTCTCGTTTCCAACTCTTATTCAATAGAGCTTGTGCAATTGTAATGTCTTTGAAAAATAAATATTATGTCAAATGGAAATCTAATAAAACGGTCGATAGTTGTGGAGATTACATTGGTGGTAAATTACCTGCAAAAGTGTTATCACTACAGTTCAAAAGTTGTTTGAACACTGAAAAATGCAGTGCTCTACCTACTTCTTTTGTCAGTTGCAAATGTTTGTCTTTACCAAAGGCCATCAGTAAAATCCTTGGTGCATTTTCATTTCTCCCCATGACATCCTTTGACGGATTTGTAGTTGCCGATTCTGTATATAAAGCCAACCTTTTTGTGGAATAAGGCTTGTGGTAACGCATTAACTCTTAAAAATAAATCTTATATTAAATGTAAATCTAATGAAACGATCCAGAGTCATGCAGAATACCGCGTCTCAATGAAAATATGTGCCCCTAGTAAACTCTTCTTCATACGCTATGAAACCTGTTCATTTTCGGTACACGCGCTCCTAGAATCTATTATACGTAGGCTTGATTTTAATAGGGCGACTGGACTAGACGGTATTCCAGCTATTGTCCTAAAAAAATATTGCCCCGAACAAGTACCAGTCCTATCTAAGCTCTGTTCGTCCTCTATGTTTCTAGAGAATTTCCTTCATCAAGGAAGTTAACAAATGACTAACCTTCTAAATAACCTTTTAACCGTGTACAAATCATAAAGGTTCTATACGTATACTTCTACAACCATGGATACAAATTTTAGATACTTAACAGTTTGGCTAATAACAAGAAATTTGGTACCTTTTGCTCAGTCGTAGATTAAATTGGGCCAGAGTTCTTAAAATTACCGGTTTGCCTTGTTAACCAGAAAATATTTACATATACATAGATATGTTCGCTTTAAAATTAGGCTTGCTTATTCCTTAAAATAATTATTAAATAATTGGACGCTAACTTGTCTTTAAATATGGAATTAACAAGTCAACCAATATACGATAAAGTTAAAAGAAAATGTCTACAACAAGTTTTATTAACACAACCTATACGTAATTATAAACAGAAATACTTAAAGCTAGGGTTAGTAACGTTAAAAAACTAAGAATAAATATTAATGTTGTGAGTAATTAATGGAGTCAGAATATCTTACTATTGGACACACTGTAGATAATGAAATGAATGCATATGCTGAACCAGCGTTTGAAAAATTGATGCATAATATTACTTCTGGTTGAAAAAATCTGTATTTGTATGCTTAATAGTTCCCAAATGCCTAAATTTGCAGGATTAAGGTGTTTTGGAATTCCACTTCCCTTTAACGCATGTGATTATCACACTCTTGATTAATCGTACAAATACCATAAATTGGTTTGACAGTACAATAATTAATTGCGTAGATGTATATAGCGTGTGAAAAGTATCAGTATAGATGAAATTAAAGTGCTTGAAAAAAGCAAATAACTTTAATATAATAGTTTTTTACAACTTACCATACAATTACATGGCCCTTTTTTTTTAAATTTAACAAGCAATAATGGACGCTACATTCTCCTCCTTAACTCAACCAAAACGACGCTAAGGTCTTTGCCCATGAACATGTCTGAAACTCGAACGATATGCGTATTAGTTCTAATTAAAATAATTAAATTGCATTTTTTTTATGAAATTAGATATGCAACACACGTCTTTAATAAAATACATTTTTTTTTATTTTCTTTGTTGTTTTTAAAAATAGATAGTACATGTGCTATATCATTGTAAAGAGGATAAAAAACGCGATCAATTATTTCAAAGCCGACTTGTCGTTCCATAAGAAAAATTCAATTTAGGGTTTGAAACTAAAAAATAGAAAGTGCAAAAAAAAATTCAAACTGATATTTAAATTCTGCATAAAAAATATATTAAGAAAGTGACATTTTTATTTTTCTTGCCATAAGTCTTAAAATACATGGAAATTTGGAAATTGGAAAGTGTCCTATAATTTCACTAATCCTTAGGAGTAATCCATCTAATTTAACCAAATCTGTATCTTTTATAATAAACGAGATCCCCATGCTGGAAATGTTATCTGGGACACGTATATTTTAGACATCAATTTTAGTTTTATGCGCAATGTGAATAGAACGCGCTTACGCATTTCCGTAATGCGTTTCTTATCGTTCAGTACCTTATCTTTTTGTGGTGTTTACTCCCTTTTATAAGGCATGTAAAGGCGTCTAATTACATTTTCTATATAATATATTTAATATGGAATAAGGTAGGAACAAAGAGTGGTAACAAGGAAACCGCTTATCTTAAGAAAAAGCTTTTATTTTGGTAAATTTCCGTATCGTAAAAGCGTGGTGTGACGCCATGAACGTTACTTGGTTAAAATGGCGATGATAATGCAATGTTATCTTTATGAACATAAATGGAGATACCATTGTTTTGCATAAATCACATATGCTGTTATAAAAAGTCTGCCTTGGTCGTTCTAAGCAGTTTTCGTCTTCGAATCTGAGTTAGTCGTTTATAACTTTCCATTATTTTAGGGTCAACATTTTGTGCCAATTACCCTAATGTTACCATAAGCTACTGTTCGTCTATTTTTATGTTGAAGACAGATGAAAGTTATAGTGCCTTCCAGTGAGTTTATATTTCCTTTATTTGTACGTTAAATACAAATGGAAATTACCTTTACATTATCGTATATTTGTCTTGGAATTGGAAATGAAAAATCTCAAGCTACAGTTCGTTTAAGACAAGATTAAAATATTTATTTTGTACAAGTAAGTACTTATCCTTTTAGCGCAGTTTAACTAAATAACAAACCAGTTAGTGGTATTTTGATCCGGTTAAAAAAAGGCACAGCTGAGTCCTCCTCCTAAGATAAAAACATTTGAGTTCATAACCCATCATAACTGTAATTTGTTGACATAGGTTTCATTATTGAATACTAATCAGACATTTTGCTTTGTTAAATATACATTTAAATACAGTTTAGTGCCTAGTATTTAGAAATTGAGTGGTGCCCAATAAAGCAAATGCTAATACTGATAACATCAATGGAAATATCTCTGCTTTCCTCACACCTGATGAATGAGTTCTCAATTACAGTAAGTTTGTAACTCACTGAGATATACCGTGGCGTAATCTGCATTCGTAATATAACAAACAAACAACACATCAAAAATTTTTTATTGGTTATTAGTGAGGCTTAAGTTATACCTGCTAAAAACGTTCTAAAGGTCAAATGTTAATTCAATGGTTTACATATCTTTAAACACATGTAAATTACGATTTTTTTCTAAAAGTGGCATAAAATTAAAATAAAAGTTATATAGCCGTACTTATTTAATAGATGTAATCAAACTCTAGCTATTCAGAACAAATCTAGAATTTATATTGTACAATTTAAGAAAAAATGTTATTAAATTTGCTTGTCTTCACTGTACTTGTTGGGGTCACTTCATCAATATTACGTAAGCAATTAGTAACTATTTATTAATTAACTATTAATTATTTTTTTATGATATTTACATATTTGTAGCAAACTCTTTTCCAAAATGCTCTTTAAGTGATCCAAATTTAGACACATGCATTTTAAAATCTGCAAATTCTGCACGTCAACATATACGAGATGGAATATTAGCAATTGGGTTTCCTTCCATTAATCCTTTTAGATATCCTAGTTTAATCGTAACTCACTCTTCACCAATAAGTCACTTTCAAGTAAACTGTAATAATTTGGAGATTGACGGATTGTATAATTACGAAATAACAAAAATACAGTAAGTGCTAAGCATTAAATTGTTTATGTGAGTAACAGAAATGTTGTAGTTTTGATTCAATTATGAAAAGATATACAGGAAATCTTGTTCTTCCCGATTGGTCCCTTCGCGCGAACTTTAATATAGATGGTGTCATTGCACAAATTCCATTACATGGAGGTAATACCGCTCAGGGTAATTTCTCACGTACACATTGTCATTTTGCAATAACCCGCAGTCAGTATGGTTGTGATAACATAAGCTTGGAACTTGGAATGAAAATAGACGATGTAGACGTAAAGTTGGAGGGTATAGTAAATGAAGGTAAATTATGCAACCTGTGGTAAATCATACCATTTGCCCAGCATATTTTAGAGCTAACGAACGCACTCATAAGAGGTATTTCAACAATAGTAGCTCAAGAAGTATCTCCGGTCTTAGAAAAAATATTTGAAGAAATTGCAAAATCTTACCTCAAGACGTCATGCAGACTGGTTTCCCTAAACGATTTATTTTCTCCCTAGTGTACTAAGTAGATGAATAAGTTAAGATGTACTAAGCGTATGGGGTACGAGAGGACTACTGGCAGCTGTGTTTAGGAAACCATTGTTGTAAAAATACTATATCATACTCGTATTGTATTATGATTACAAACATATTTTGCGTTCAAAGATGAGAACCTTAAGATGTACTAAGCGTAGGGTACAGAATACGGAAGATTTTGAACCTTCGTAACCTTACCCATTCACATATGTTAGTATTATGCAATCGACTATAGTTGTTGAACAATAGACGCTGGTTTCCGTTGTAAATATGGAAGATTGGACAAACACTCGAGTCTGCATGGGTGGTTTCGCTAATCGCATTTGTTTGCATGTCCGCTAGTGTCGTAAGTCGATACATGAGTGTAGGTACTAGTCGTGTGTGTGTATGTTGGGTGTGTGCATGTGTGTTGTGTGATGTCCGGTATTGTTGTAAGTGTCTAAGCGTATGGGTTGTGTATGTGGTGATGTAACTTGTTGTGTGTATGAGTATGCTTGATGTGTGTCAAATACGTGAAGATTCGTGTATCCGTCCATGCCCTGTGCATATGTGTGGTGCGTGTGTTTGCAATCGATTTGTTGATAGCTGCGTGTGTCTTGTTGTGTGGTGAGCAGTGTTGTGCAAGGTGCAGCTGTGTTCGTGCATGTCTGTTGCGTGTGTGCGTTGTTGTGTGTGATGTGTGTGTAGGTGTGCAGTGTGTGCGTGTGTGTGGTGTGTGTGTGTCGTGTTGTGCGTGTTGTGCGTGTGTGTCTGTGTGTGTGTGCGTGTGGTGTGTGCGTGTGTGCGTGTGTGCGTGATTAGTGTGTGCGTATGTGTGTATGTCGTGTGTGCTGTGCTGTGTGTGTGCGCGTGTGGCATGTGTGTGTGCGTGTGTGCTTGGCGTGTGCGTGTGTGCGTGTATGCGTGTGTTGTCGTGTGTGCGTGTGTGCGTATGTGCGTGTGTGCGTGTGTGTCATGTGTGCGTGTGTGCGTGTGCGAGTGTACGTGTGCGTGTGTGCGTGTGCTTGTGTGCGTGTGTGCGTGTGGTGTGCGTGTTGCTGTGCGGTGAGCGCGTGTGCGTGAGCGTTGCGGTGTGCTGTGTCGTGTGTGTGTGTGTGTGCGTGTGTGCGTGTGTGCGTGTGCGTGTGCGTGTGTGCGTGTGCGTGTGGTGTGCGTGTGTAGTGCGTGTGCGTGTGTGCGTGTGTGCGTGTGTGTGCGGTGTGCGTGTGTGCGTTGTGCGTTGTGCGTGTGTGCGTGTGCTGTGTGTGTGTGCGGTGTGCGTGTGTCGTTTGTGTGTGCTGTGTGCTTGTGTGTGCGTGTGCGTGTCGTTGCGTGTGCTGCGCGGTGTGTCGTGTGTGCGTGTGCGTGTATGCGTGTTTGGTCGTGTGTCGTGTGTGTGCGTGTGTGGTGTGTGCGTGTGTGTGTGCGTGTGTGCTGGTGTGTGCGTGTGCGTGTTGCGCTGTCGTGTGCGTGTGTGCGTGTGTGTCGTGTGTGTCGGTGTGCGTGTGTGCGTGTGTGCGTGTGTGTGTGCGTGTGTATGCGTGTGCTGTGTGTGTGTGTGTGTGTGTGTGCGTGTGCTGTGTGTCGTGTGTGCTGTGCGTGTGTGCGTGTGTCGTGTGTGTCGTGTGGTGTGTGTGTGCTGTGTGTGTGCGTGTGCGTGTGTGTCGTGTGTGCGTGTTGGATGTGTGTGCGTGTGTGTGTGTGTGTGTGTGTGCGTGCGTGCGTGTGTGTGTGCGTGCGTGTGTGCGTGTGTGTGTCTGTGTGCTGTGGTGTGCGTAGTGCGTGTGCTGCGTGTGGTCGTGTGGTGTGTGCGTGTGTGCGTGTGTGTGCGTGCGTGTGTGTTGCTGTCGTGTGTGCGTTGCGTCGTGTGCGTGTGTGCGTGTGTGTCGTGTGTGCGTGTGTGCGTGTGCGTATGTGCGTGTGCGTGTGTGTGCGTGTGCTGTGTGTGCGTGTGTGTCGTGTGCGTGTGTGCGTGTGTGCGTGTCGTGTGCGTGTGCGTGTGTGCGCGTGTGCATGCGTGCGTGTGTGCGTGTGTGCGTATGTGCATGTTTTCGTGTGAGCGTGCATTTGGAGTGGTGTGTGGATGCGTGTTTTGTGTGTTTGTGAGTGCGCATTTTGTGTGTGTGATTCGAAATCCGTAGATTTTATCCTAGTAAATAATTCTTATCAAAACTTATTTCCTGTGGCTTTCCACAACTGTAGTAACATTGTCAATGAATGTTATCGGTTGCACACTCCTTCTCACTCCATTGACATCTCCCTATAAATATCCGTCCACCCACATTCCCAAATTATTATTGTTATGATTTTACTTCTCATACCTGAACTATTTAATCCTGTGAATGTAGAATCCTGAATTTACCCGAATATTTAAATTATTGACTCTTGTCAGTCGAGCCGTTCCAAAACTATCTCTATCCGGACTTATTAATTCCTACTCTACGCTACCTGATCCTGAACCTCATGCTTGCCACCAAATTGTAATCAAGAAGTAATCTATTGAAAGGTCCTTTCGGGGTCCACTGCCGCGACGGAGTGCATAATGATTGCGGAGAGACGTCATTATTACTGACAGTGGTCTCGGCTTCAGATAAATGATAACCTTTCTCGATACATCCCTAAGTTACGACCATCTACCCTAAAAAGATAATTAGCCAAAAGTGATCTTTTGCACGGTCCTCTCGGAGTTTACTAGCATTCGCGGAGTATATAAAGATTACGGAGAGACGTCATTATTACTGAAGGCAGTCTCGGCTCCGTATAAATAACAGCTTCTCGTCTACCCTATTATTCAATGGGTACGATAGTATACTGTCATTGTTGATCCGTTCCTTTCGTAGTCTGTTGCCACGAGGAGAGTGTCAGGAATTTCAGGGTGGTACTAGTACCATTGGCGGTGGTTCAGACCCCATAGAAGGTAATAATTTTACGAGTAAGACCGGTTCCTATCCACCAAATCTGCCATTATCCAACACTGCCACATCTTACCACCATCAGGTCCAGTCAATACGCCGATTACAATCACATATCTCTCTTTCCAAAATTATCGAGAAATCTCTCTCTCCTGTGATTCAATTACCCTACCAACAACCGAACAATCATCCTAACAGAACACCACTATCATTCCCATACATATCAACCACCAGCCACAGGCCTTCAGCACCTAATTCTAAGCGCCACTAGAAATTACGTTCGTTTGTTCATACCTTTTCTTCTTTATAACAGCGCCATTTACAAATTATCCTTCATTAATTACATATTGTACAAATAAAAGTAAAAGAACAGGTTCAAATTGCCCGAAATAATTTCATTCTGAATTTCTACGCCTGATTTACCTTCTATTAATCATTCATTAACTGCAATCCAGTTAGAGTCATAAAACCCTTATTTCGCTTATTTGAATTGCATTTGTGATCTAAATCATCAGGTAGCACACATAACCTATTACCTTGTTCCGGTCACGTTATAATTTTATAAACAAAAGATTACGCACCTCTACGGTATCTTCATGAAATCCTGTAATCCACGAGAAATATCCCCTACACTTTGTGTATTATTCACACCGAAATTAAACAATTGTACTTCCGGAACAGGTATTTGTGTTATCATACACGTGGATAAATTTAATAATTACACAACACCACCCGAGGAACTAAGGAACCAGCCGCCCGCATAAATGGACCTCGAACTATGCCTCCAAATTTCTCAACCAAAGTAACCAGAGCCGCAATAGTAGGATTAATTATTACTGCTTTTAAGTATTCAGAAGTCTTGTTTTGTTAATGTTTGAATGCCATTATTTCATGTTATTTTTCTTTCATGGCTTTATTTATTTTATATGAACATCTCTTATAATAAAATTGTTAAAATTTAATCTGTTTACAATTTCTCTATAATAGACCGTACACCCAAATGGTGCAATTAGCGAACCTCCTGAGATCTCAAGAGCAACTAATTAAAAACATAAATTGAAGAACTAAAGCAGTTTACTGTTTTAACCATTTCTTTGAAGATTATCCTGTGCGACATGTTTGTGTATTACTATTTAATGTAATTTAAGTATATAATTAGATTAATATTAATTAAGTGATAAAAGATATTTAAAAATCAGTTACTCCGAATATTTTGAATTATTAAATTTAGCTTATAAAAGAAATATCTTTTGGAAGAATAGCTTGACCGTATGAGAAGTTCACTGTAAATTATCAGTTACTCTCTTAAGCAAATCAATAATTTCATTAAACATATTACACGTCTTAGTAGCGAAAGATTAACAGTTTGACATAATATTGATTGAGCTGGATTTTACTTGAAGCTCCATACGACTTGAGTAGAAATAAAAAAAAAACACTATTTCTAAAGTTTTACTATGTTGCTTTAAATCAATACAATCGTTTCGGCAATACTGTGTCTTCATCAGATTGAGTACTTAAATTTACTGACAGTACATATGTTCTTATTACGGTTTTATTACAGTTAATGAGTTATTAGTTATTACGTAGGGGGGAGGAAGTTAACCAAAATTTAAAAATTAAGTGAATTGTATACATACAATTGTTCGTTTAATAACTGATCTAACTATTGTCTTTTATTACTTTCTAAAGCTTCTAATAAATATAATTTTTCATTTTCGTTCTAAATGTGTAAAATAAAAAATCACTTTTAAAATTGTTTTCTGTGTTTAAGTGTGGGACACAGTTTGATTTATTGTTATCATATTGAAAAGCTCTAAAATGTTCACGAGTTTTTAAAACTTCTTCCTGTTTGAGCAATATAACATTTATTGCAATCACCACAATTTAACTTATAAACTGCTGACTCATCTCCCCTACCAGTGTTTTGCTTATTATTTTTTTCAGATTTACCTAGTGTATAGTGACAGTTAAGGCTATATTTAAAATAAGTTTTCTTAATTCGTTTAAAATAATTTTTGTGGATTTTCCTATATATGATAAAAAACAAAATTCATTGTTAAAATTGGAATATTAGAATATCTATATTTATCTCTTATCTGCTTATATAATATTTCATTTATGCTCGTTTCGTGGTACTTATCCGTCATAAATTAAGTTCTTTCTGAAAGTTGGATTCTGATAAAGTAAATGAGATATTAAGAAATTTGTAATAACTCATTAACTGTTGTACAAAAACACATATACTGTAGATAAATTTAGTTTAAGTAATTTGATGAAGACACAGAGTTGTCGAAACAGTTGTTATTGATTTAAAGAGATATAGTGAAAGTTTAGAAACAGTGTTTGTTTAATTTCCACTCAAGCGGTATAGAGCTTCGTTACATAGAAGCCAATTCAATCCGTATGTTTAAAGTATCTGAAACCAGATATTTCGTTCTATCGTATTTTAAGTTTATTTTACGATGCAGAATGCACACAAATAAAATTTGGTTTTATAATAGTTGTTTGAGAAAGATGTACTAGATAAAATTAAAAATCAGCCACGAAATCCCATCTGCAACTAAAGCACGGAAAGTAGTAGCAATAAGATGGACTATCGATGACCGTAAAGCTCAATATAGGAAGAATGATGCGGGTAGCACATTGATACTTGTAATACCTGTATAAGGACATATAAGGCCTTTATCTACTCACCTGTAGGTGGAGCCACACTGTTTCAATCATACGTAAAGTTTCTATTACATTGATAAGTCAACGTGAGTGACAGATGAGAATTTCGTGAATTCTTTGTGGCGGAGTAAACTTTTCTCTCGAAATATAGACGTTATTCCGAGTGAGAGACTTGCCAAAGTAACACATGCGTTGAGTGCCGTGAATACACTTTTTAGAGTCCAACATATTTTCATAGAAACTTTCATGGTTCGTTTATGTTAATCTGTATAAAGTGAAAATGAAGAAAAGGGACAGATTGGTGCATCATCCACAAAGGCACATGGATATTAGGATGGGCCGAAAAAAGATTTTTCAAATTGGGAGTTCTAATAGGGAAAAAAAGTTGTCTTTTGGCAACCTTATAATGGGAAAAATAAAGAAAAAAATTTTAAAACATATCTTCAGTTCGCGCATTAGCGTTAATCTTTGTAAAAAAATGTCAAATCAGACAAATTTCAACTTTTTTTTATTTACGTAAGATAAATGTTTTTCCTGTTCTAAGACCTCTAAAGTGTGTCTCGTTAACATCCTAATAATGGAAAAAATAAAGAAAAACGTTTTCTTAATCATGTTTAGTTCGCGCATTACTATCAAACTTTGAAAAAACACGGCAAATCAGCGAAATTTTAACTTTTAGTTTTATTGACTTAAACATTTTTTTTCTTGTCTTAATACCCCTGAAATGTCTCCATTGAACTATCTTTATCCTTTCTAAGTATGCATTATTTTTATGACGTTTTAAGCTCGAGTGTAGTGACACCGCGCCAGTAAACGGCGCCAGCTTCGGCAGGGAGGGCCGGCGCCGGTAGATTCAGAGCCAGCGTCTAGAAGCGATAAGACTTCCATTCCCACGCAGATTGGGCATGAGTCCTAGTCTATTGCTTGCAGTTGATGTGATCGGTTCGTTTTTATTGTGGATGTGAATTTAGTTTTCGGAAGTGATCAAGTAACTACTTTAGTTATTAGTTGTGTTATTGTTCCCCAAACATAATGGCGGGGTCAGCTCGAAAAACTATTACTAGACAATCTAATGCGTGTACAATCTTTGGTTTACCAAAAGAATTAAGTGGAAGCTCACTACCTACATATGAAGATTTGATTTTCTCCTGCTTCAACGAAAGATACAAGTTATTATTGAATTCGAATAAGATTCCTGCCTTTTCTAACATTGTCGAAAGTGTAGCTAAACAAGTGGAAAATATATACTCTACGGCGTCAATCCCAACTGTTACTCATACTAGAATAGTACATCAAATTAAAGTGTATCACGATGAATATTACAGCTTAAGAAAGTCATATAACAGGGACAAAGATAAAGCTAGCTTTAAGGAAAAAGTTGAAAGTTTTAAACAAGATGCAAAATGTAAGCTCTTTGATATTGCAGCATGCAAGTGTAAAATTACCTTCGCTTGCACTTGTGGGAAAAGCTCCAGTTCCTGTAGCTGCCTTGTAACTATTGATTGCAAATGCGAAAAAGAAAGTAAAATTCCGGCCTTGGAACTTAAATTTATGTACGACCAGCGGACCAGTAGGAGACCTTTTATTAGTAACATGGATAAGAAGGAAACTATGAGGATTATCAAAAGAGAATGCAGAAAAGAAAAGCAACAATCCAGAGAGTCTTATGTGGTTAGAATGGCAGGTCCACCACATACAAGTCCCCGTGTTTCTCGTATCGATAACAATATTAACGAAACGATAAATTATACATCTCCGACAACATCTCAAATAAGAGTAAAGTTACCTGCAACCGCTATAATGAGTGACAGATTCAGAGTATCGGACAGGGCGTCTGCGGCAATTGCATCCAGCGTCTTAAAGGATCTTGGACTGATACACGAAGCAAATGCAAATTTAATTATAGACAAAAACAAAATAAGGCGTCAAAAACAAAAATCTAGAAATGAACTTAGAGCCGATCAAAATTTAGCAGATGTTAGCGTTGAAGAAATGTACTATGATGGGAGGAAAGATAACACTTTGTTCCAAGATAAAATCCGTCCTAAAATGTACAAACGAACTAAACAAGAGGAACACATCAGCCTCATTCATGAGCCTGGTAGTAAATATTTAGGACACGTTACACCGGTAAATGGAACTGGAAGTAAAATTTCTGAAACAATTTATGAATTTTTGGAAAAAAACATGGTTGACATGGCACAGTTGGTAGCGATTGGCTGCGATGGTACGGCGACTAACACAGGCCGTAAAAATGGTGTGATTTATTGTATTGAAAACAAACTTCAACGACCATTACAATGGTTTATTTGTCTTCTCCATTTCAATGAGCTTCCTTTCAGACATCTTTTTCAACACCTAGACGGTATAACTACGGGACCAGCTTCATTTTCCGGTGTTATAGGTAAATCATTACCAAGCTGTGAGAAGTTGCCTGTTGTTAACTTTGAAAGGATTCAGTCTGAAGAGATTGATGTTTTAACAACCGATCTAAGTAATGACCAAAGGTATTTATTGGATATTGTAAAAGCTATTCAGAAAGGGGAGTGTGATCATGATTTGGCTGTTAGAAATCCAGGACCTTTAAGTCATTCGCGTTGGTTGACTTGTGCCAACAGCGTTCTTCGCCTGTATATTTCACAAACCGAGCCTTCAAGTGAAATCAAGATACTTGTCAGTTATATTCTCAACACTTACGCTCCAGTATGGTTCGATGTGAAAAAGAATCATGGACCACAACACTTACTAAAAGTTATTCAAACTACAAGGAACTTACCCGAGGATCTCCGAAATGTAATTGACCCAGTGATTCAACGAAATGCCTATTTCGTTCATCCTGAGAATGTGCTGTTGGCTATGGTAGTTGATGAGAGGCCACATATAAGAGAGTTGGCGTACAGAAGAATTCTCAAAGCAAGAGGGCAACCGTCAGATGAAAGTTCAGTTAGAGAGTTTCTACCTCCAAAATTAAATTTTGAAGCGACAAATTACGTGGAGCTAATCGACTGGTCATCTTGTCTACTTTCGCCTCCCCCAATGATGGCGAACGTGACAGACGACAGTATACTGTCTTTTTTGAAAACAAAAGAGCTACCAGAATTTGAGTTCCTAAAATTTCCTTGCCACACACAGGCAGTAGAAAGGTGTGTCAAACTAGTGACCGAGTCGGCGGAAAAGGTGTTTGGTGAAGAAGCACGAGATGGCTTTATCAGGACTACTTTGTTGTCACGTTCTGAAATGCCAAAATTAAGCTACAAATCTCAGTTCAAGGCTTAATTTGTTACCAAAAACCATATAAAACGTGGTAAATTAATGCATTTTGTAATATAATATTGTAAATAGCTGTCCTTCAGGGCTGGGTGGATGGGAAGGGCAGAGTGGAACTCGAAGTGCAGCCACCTCCTCGTGGTGAGTTCTGGGTTGTAATGTAATTTTTTTGTAATACATTACAAGCAAGGAGCTGCGCAAATAGTTAACAGAAAACATTTTTGGGGGATTTAGACAAGAAAAAAATGTTTAAGTCAATAAAACTAAAAGTTAAAATTTCGCGGATTTGCCGTTTTTTTTCAAAGTTTGATGGTAATGCGCGAACTAAAGATGATTAAGAAAACGTTTTTTTTTTATTTTTCCCATTATTAGGATATTAACGAGACACACTTTAGAGGTATTAGAATAGGAAAAACATATATCTTACATAAATAAAAAAAAGTTGAAATTTGACTGATTTGACATTTTTTTCAAAGTTTGACGCTAATGCGCGAACTGAAGATAGGTATTAAATTTTTTTTTTTATTTTTCCCGTTATTAGGATGCCAAAAGGCAACTTTTTTTTTATTAGAACTCCCAATTCGAAAAATCACATTTTTCGGACCACCCTAATGGATATACATCTCTACGTATCAATTCCAGTTAAAATTGTAATATTTTGTAGGAAAATAGTTCCTATAAAAAAAAAACACGAGGAAGAGCAGCATTGACTAGGATGCTATTAGCTCTGCAATACCACATGTTATCATTAACGGGCTGTCTATAAAAGGAGTTGCTGATAAATACAATTTGGAAATAACAACATCGGATAGAAAAGAAGAAATCACAAGCAACACAAACTGAGTTTACTTTAAAATATTACTCCTAGCACGTTTTCAATACGACTCAGGAACGGTATCTTAACGAATACATAGTAAAATGCAGTAAAGTTAACTACGAATTCACGAACAGAATGAATAAACTCTGAGCTCTTTACCGAAGATTTAAACCATATTCAGAAACTTATGAATGTGAAACAAGAAAGGCCAATTTTATTTATTTCTCGTGATAATAGTATCATGTACTTATCACTGCCACATCGTACTTCTCATAAGCTCCAGCTATTACATGTTGGAATCTTCGGACCTTTTAAAGCAAAACTGGAGATTGCCGATGTCCAAATTAGCATACTACATATCACGAGAAAAAACATAATTAGTTCTTTCTCTTGAGACAAATCCACTTGGTGAGAACACCGATGATGCTACGAATTTGACGCCCTTCCTTACATTTCCTTCCACAGCGCAGTAACAGCAGAAAGTTGTAATAGTGCCGTCGCGAAAGAAGCAACCAGAGATGGCTTATCAGACTACTTTGTTGTCACGTTCTGAAATGCCATAGAATTAGAGCTACAAATCTCAGTTCAAGGCTTAATTTGTTACCAATCATTCACCATGATAAAAGCGTAGGCTAAATTAATGCATTTTGATAAATATGTAAATAGCTGTCCTTCAGGGCTGGGTGGATGGGAAGGGCGAGTGGAACTCGAAGTGCAAGTCCACAATGCTCAGAAGATGAGTTCTGGCTTGCTGAAGTATTTTTTGTAATACATTACAAGAAGAGCTGCGCAAATAGTTAACACGCAACCAAAAGCTTTTGGGGATTTAGACAAGAAAAATGTTTAAGTCAATAACTAAAAGTCTCAAACTTTACGCGGATTTGCCGTTTTGGTGATCAAAGTTAATGATGGCCTAGAACCAGTGGAAGCTAATAGATGATTGAAGAAGAACGTGTTTTTTATTTTCCCATTATTAGGATAAGTTCGAGATGAAGACAGGCACGTTGCTAGAGGTATTAGAATAGGAAAACATATATCTTACATAATATGAGGATAAGTTGAAATTCTTGGTCTCGTAGTTTGACATTTTTTCAAAGTTTGACGCTAATGCGCGAACTGAAGATAGGTATTGAAATCTTCCCAATTTTTCCAATATTAGGATGCCAAAGGCAACTTACTTATTCCGACACTCCCAATTCTGAAATCATTATCTCCGGACCAACTAAGTGGATCATACATCTCTACGTATCAGATTCTAGCTTAAAATTGTAATATTTTGTAGGAAAATAGTTCTAAATAAAAACACGAGGAAGAGCAGCATTGACGAGGTATGCTATTAGCTCTGCAATACCACATGTTATCATTAACGGGCTGTCTATAAAAGGAGTTGCTGATAAGATACAATTTGGAAATAACAACATCGGATTGCAAAGAAGAAATCAAGCAACACAAACTGAGTTACTTAAAATATGGCTCGCATAGCACGTTTTAGCAATACGACTCAGGATTAGTTGATCTTAACGAATACATAGTAAAATGCAGTATTTTCACTGCTAATTCACGAATAGAATGAATAATACTCTGAGCTCTTTGACCGAAGATTTAAACCATATTCAGAAACTGGTATGAATGTGACTCCCAGTACTAAGAGGATGCAATTTTATGTGATTTCTCGTGATAAGTAGTATCATGTACTTATCACTGGCCTATCTAACTTCTATAAGTTTCAATGCTATTGCATTGTAATCTTCGGACCTTTTAATTAGCAAATATGAGTAACACGATGTCAAATTATGCCACATATCACGAGACAGAACATAATTAGCTTCTGTTCTCTTGATACAAATCCACTTGGGAGAACACCTAGTGATGCTAGAATTGACACACCCGTTCCTTCTACTTCTCACAGCGCATTAAGAGCTGAAATTGTTAGGCCGTTCTCAACAGAGCAACCTTAAATTCACTAACTACTCAAGAGGAATGACATAGAAAGAGGAAAACCTACGCATTTACAATCATTCACCTGAAAAGCTAGGCTAGAAGAGTTAGGAAAGTAAATCTAAGGAAAAGTCATGATAAATGAAATATCCCAGGAAAATTGAAGAAAGTCCTACAATGCCAGAAGATGACTGGCTTGCATGATATATGTAACAAAGAAGAACGTTAAGTCACTCAACCGCAACAGGATATTTACTCAGATATCTTAATCGTACAGTTTCCAATGATTCAACAGTCTCAAACTTTGACATCTCTCTGGTAACGATAATCCTAATGATCTCCTAGAACCAGTGGAAGCAAATAATTTGAAGATGACGTGAATTTCCCAATTGTATAGTGCTGATGTTAGCGCTAATATGTAGCTAAATAGTTATCGAAGAATATGAGGATACAGGAATTCTTGGTCTCTTAGTAATAATTACCTAAAACCTTTTGGACAGATATGTTGATGATCTTCTTCAACCAATGTTGATGACAGGTTCTATGCATACTTTCCGAACATCATTCTGAACTTATCTCCGCAATACATGTCAATATTTTACCAGCAGAACAGACTCCTTTAGTTATATTTGAGTTTCTAAATAACTGTAACATAAGTCCCCATTAATAGGTATCAATGTACCCCATAGCTGGAGAACCATAGATATCGATTGAAACAACATTATTGCAAAGATAGAAAAAGTATAAATTGGTCTCGCATAACTTTTAGCAAATACATGATTAGTTGATCTCCATTTACTTAGGCAAGATTTTCACTGCTTTCCAATATTCCTATACACTTTTGACACTTTAAATGGTATCAATGACCCCGTATAACATGGATGCAACTAATGTGTTTTGAAGGTAGTAGCTTTTAGCCGATGATCTAATTCTAAAGTTTAATGTTGCATTGTAATTTTTTAGATTATAATCTACAGGTTACACTGAGTTATGCCAGCAAAGACAGACTCTGTATTTTGCAAAAGTGAAATATTTGACCCTAGTAACTAAAGACAATTTAGAACAATTGAGAAGCTCTAGTTAGCTATAAATCATGAATTGTAATTGACTGTACAAACTCACAATTTGCTAAAAATGGAAACTAGTCAATTTCAAATAAGGTTTCAATTAACTTTTGGAACACCTCTAATCGAATAGTATTGAAAATATTTAATATCCCAAAACATGTTTACATAGTCTCTAAATCATGTATAGAAATATATTAACATAAAAACCGTTAGTCCCTCTAAAACGACCGATATTTTAGATATCTTAATGGCGTACCTTTCTATCATAAATGTCAGCTTTGAATTTGGTAACGATAGTCCTTATCATTTTAAAAGCTTTTATCGAGGAAACCATTATATTCTTTGTTAGGCTTAAACTAATGTATACAACTATTTAAATATATCTATATCAGTCGCTTAGTTCCAAATTCTTGAATTTTGGACAGATATGTTTAATGATATTTTCAAAGACTTTTACAGGTACTATGCTTAAGAATTTTAGAGGATATGAATACATGTATTGTTTCAAAAGTCTGGCCTTGAATAAATGCCTTCAGTTGGCGTCAGCCATAGAGTAACCAGATATCATTGAAACACTAAATAGAATTGTCTACTTGTACAGGTAATCATTACAATTTTTGAAATTACAGTAAAATTGATTTAGTAGCAGAAACTGTATTATTAAATTTTTTATTATCAGCTGTTTTACTTTCCGTGTAGTAAAAAGATTATAACACAGTTAACATAGGCTTATTGCAGAATTTTACGTTAAACTTAATTCAAGAAATTGAAATTATTTACAGTGCTAATGATTTAGATATAACTCTAAAATCATGACATTGTCATGACGTACTAAGTACATGATTTCAAAACATCCTGGAATTCAATTTCAAATCGGTTATCGTACATTACAAACTTTTGCAACCCTACCTGATATATTTAAGGTTTTCTAAAGGGCCATGTTACATAGACCTGCGTATGATTCATGTCCAGCAAATTTTAAAAGTATATTCCTCAAGATCATTGAAGGAACTAGATGTTGTAAAAAGGTCATTGACGCTCCCTACGATTGTCTACTTCAAGGTCACGTGGTAGAAAATAGTCACTCTCATTGTCAAGGTTCTTAACGTCACAACCTTCAATGGTCTTCTTAGGATTTCAAGGTTACGTATAGGGATCAACCTTTTCGTTGTGTCAAGGTCATATGTTCAGGGTTCAATTGAGGGTGTATAGGAAGATGATCTTCCAGCAAGAAATCAAGGTCGATTCTAAATCAAATTTTAATGGGAAATTTCAACGTTCATTAATCTTTTCAAGGTCGCGCCCCATCAATTCTAGTAAGTTTATTCTGTTTCAAACCCTGAGGTTTCCTCAAGGGGTATCATACAGATTGTTGTGTATTTTAAGCATTTTTCAAGGTCATCAAGCAATTTGCTGAAGTTTACTTTGTGAGGTCATGCCCCCCAGCAAAGTGCATTGACCTCAAGTGGCTCCGCTTCCCAAATACAGATAGAAGTTTCCCAAAGACAGATAGGCGTTTCACAAAACAGACAGCTGTTTCGCAACACAAGTAGCAGTTTCCCGCCATTTTAAGGTTACACCTTTCAGAAAAGAACAAAGGCGATCCTTTGTTCTGGGCGAGTTAGGGTCATAACTCTTAAACATAGATTTTTATCTAGCTACTACCACTGTTTCAGGCTCAATTCTTGGGAATGTCTATGCTCACAATTTTCAAGGTCACACCTCTGAGAAAAAGAACAAAGGCGATCCATTGTTCTGGCCGAGTGATAATTCCTAAAAATTTATTGTTATCTAGATACCCCCACAATTTCAGGCTCAATTCTGAGAAATCAATTTTCAAGAACAACGGCGATCAATTGTTCAAACCGACCCTTCATGATCAAGGATACATAAGCCGAAGTGCGTTGAGATCAGCTGGTTAGTAAGTTGTTAAACATGGAGTTATCAGGGTTAAACTAAAGCACATATTGCAAACTCTATAGAAATTCGCGTGACTTGGAGATATCGAAAAAACATAAAGTTATTAATGTGACAGTAATTAATACGGAGTATGGTGAACGTATAGTGTTAGAAACGGAGGAGCTTAAATGTGCATTACCTCAGCAATTTTACGAGCATTTCAAAAAAGAAGAAAATCGAATTGAAGAAATTAAAACGATGCTAAATACAAAGGATGTATTCATGAGTAGTCTGGGTGCAGTCGGAAAAACAGCAAACATAGCATTGAGTGCGTCCAACCTTATGTAAACATACTCATTTCGTAAATAGTGTTTAGTCGTAGTGCGGTTGTGGACAAGTAGTCATGCAAGCAGAAATAAAATTATTCCTGGAACGATCTGGAAGTTCACTGCCGGATACTTCATACTTCTGTAGTAACAATATGAATAATAATTTAACATTTTGTTGTTCATGCTGTCAAAATAGTGATAGTAGTAGTAGTAGTAAAAATGAAGGGAATCAAGTTGAAGGTTATTCCGACTGGCCATCATTTCAACATAGGGATGGGGTATATAAACATGCAGCTAATGAATACTTAATCGATTGTGCTTCCTACAAACTAGCGAACAATACACAATGAATTTGGACAGTATACACATTAGCCTTGCACCAGTAGTGTGTATGGTGTGCGGCAATTGCGATAATGTGGTATCAGACGTGAAGGAATGGAATGAATATGGTGTTGATATGTAGAAATACAATTTTTCCAATCCCAAGAAATTGAAAGCCAAATTGATTAGTCCCATGTAAACGAGGAAGATATATAATCCATCATCAAGGTTACGAATCTATATCTAGCAACCTCGGTGTGTATTACAATAGGGAATTTGCCACGTGTCTAACCACCACGCTACACAAAATAGGAGGAATGAGTGAGCTCGGCCAAAACTCAATCGACCGTTCTCGTTCTAACAAAGCGTAGTAAAGAGGACAGTCAGTCACCTCATGTTTTGCAGAACGGATAGCATAACCGGTCTTAGCTAAATTTACATCCCATTTATGTTGATTCCGTATTGGTGTAGAAAGCTATTAGGGTTTTTAAAACTCTGTTAATTCTCTGCGCAGGATTCGCTCTAGAGTGGTATTTGGAGTTAATGAGAATAGTGGTTCGATAATCAGAGCATAGTTTCGTGAATTCATTACTGCGAAGCTGCACACCATTATCGCTAATGATGTACTGTAGAGTACCGAACGTAATAAAAATATTGTCTTACACGACTTGACACACGGCAGAAGCGGTAGCATGACAAAACAAGCAAATTTAATAAAGCAATCAGCCACAACTAACACAAAATCATGTCCTTTGGAGGATCTATGAAGAGGACCGACAATTTTAGTAACTCCAAAGAACCCAGAAGTTGGAAGACCGTGGTTTTCTGAGATAATTCGTTTGCGCTGTTCTTTAGGAACGACTATTTTCCAATTAGCCGAAGAAGAATCAGAAGAAGAAAATTTTGAACGTGTATAAAGTAAACCGTCCTTTACAAACCACTAAAGAAATTTACGAGGAAATTTATGGATACGAGAGATTGTTTTCAGATACCATTTATCTTAAACAGATAAAGTAACTAGAGAAGTTGAAGTAGGATTAATACAGTCAATACAGTCAATTTTTGGTACAGTTCTCAATAGAGCATCAGGTACAAAGTGTTCTTTGCCTTTTGGATGAATAATAGAAAAATCGTGTTGCTGCAGGCGAATCGACCATCGACAGAGACGTCCAGTAAGATTTTGCAATTTATTCAACCATATTAAAGAATGATGGTCAGTAATGGCAGTAAAATAAGAGCCCTCAATGTAGGGACGAAATTTCTCAATAGCCCATATAACAGCCAGGCCCTCTTTTTCAGTAGTGGAATAGCGATGTTTAGCCTTAATTAATGATCGGTTAATATAACTAATTACTTTTTCGCCAGCAGGAAATTGTTGATAGAGCACAGCACCGATACCAAAGTCAGACGCATCCGTTTGGATAACAAACGGTTGTGAAAAATTAGGACAAAAAAGGATAGGATCTGAAACGAAACATTCTTTCACGGAAGTGAATGCCGTTTCGCATTCATATGACCAAATAAATGGAGTATTATTTTTAATAAGAGAAGTTAAAGGTTTGATAACTGAAGAAAAGTTATGTATGAAGCGACGATACCACCCCGCTATACCGACTAAGCGACGTACGTCCGAAACACTTGTAGGAACAAGTATAGAACAAACTGCAGATAATTTATCACGATCGACTAAGGGCCCATCTTTATTTACAACACACCCCAGGTACTTGAGATCAGAGCGACAGAAATGACATCTTGTCTCAGGGTGAGACCTGCTGAAGACGTTGAAATATTCATTCCAGAACTTCCAAGTGTTTTTCAAAAGTGGGTGTAGCCAAAACAATATCATCAAGACATGCAAAACAGTCAGGTTCTAAGTCTCCCTCCATAACTCTATCAATTAACCTTAGGAAAGTAGGCGGTGAATTGTGTAGGCCAAAAGGCATACTAGTAAACTGAAAATGTCCACTTCCAGTGACGGTGAAAGCAGTAATAGGTTTCGCTTCGTCCGACAGAGGAATCTGCTAGTAAGCAGTGCGAATAACTAAACTATGAGATAACGCGCATCGCGTAAACGATTCAGAATGGAAGAAATGTATGGTAAGATGGGCATCTTTTCCGTTACGCATTAACTACGAAGCCGACACAAAAGCGATAAGAGTCATCATATAGTTTTGACCAAGACAATCGGACTAGACCAAGTACTATTCGAAGTTTCTACTACGCCTAATTGTAGCATATTGTCTAATTCAGCATTAGCTACCTGTTGTAGAGCAGGAGAAAGTGGATAATAACGCTGTTTAATTGGTTCAGCATTAGTTCGAATTTCATGTTGAAGTAGAGTAGTACATCCTAAAGTAGCAGAATTTTGAAAAGATTTATTAAATAAGGTTTTTAGGGCAGACTGTTCAGACAAGCGAAGATCAGGTAGCACCAGAGCAGTCATATTGTATCATAAAAGAAAAGTTGCTATAACAAGTTCATGCAGAGACACAAACGGCAAGTACGTCTAAATCAGACTTACCACAGCCACATGTTATTGGTAGTAAGTTGACCGTAAGATATAGCAAGTGATTACCATTTGCGAAGAGTAACAGTATTTGAAGGTATTTACTTCATCGGATAAAGTATACCTGGACACTTATGGTTGTCCGAAGAACCCATAGTTAGACTTAATCTCAGTCAGTAACGTTCATAGTAACCTAAGGTCAGAAAGTTGCGAGTTTTAAGGTAAAGTGTACACAGATTCCAGGAAAGATATTCTGTTCGATCTTATTCCCAGGACTATACCGAGAACGTAGAAACTTGGTGAGTTAAACCGCGAAAGCATTAACTCGTTCAACAGGTGTTCAGGTAGTCAAATAAATAAGTACTGTTATCAGGAAGATAGATCCGCAAAGTCAGTTATGGAAAAGTGACTTAGCAAGAGTAATAGACGTACTAGGTTCGAAGAACCCTAGTAGCATCATCAACTTCATCGTCATCTGAAGCGATTAATCGGTGGTTACTAAAGTCACATCTTGGTAGAATTCTGTTCAATATTAGGATAACCGCAGAATCAGCAATTGGTGAGTAAAAACACTGAACTCTCACAGAAAGTCAATAATAGTTTATTTCAGAGATCCATTTTGTTCCTGGAAGTGACTTAAGTAGTAGTTTAAGCAATATTATAAGCGTTGTGTTCAATTTTCATGAAGTCTAAAGAAAAGCATCTAATTGACAATTTTCCGCGAAATTTTAGTTTCAGAAGTAGTGATCATTAATTCACATCGTCTTTGTGCATGTTGTAATAACGTATTCAGACGAAGAAAAGCAGCCTAAGTGCAGTCACCAGAAAACGAGTCGATGCCGGTATGTAATTACCGAAGAGCGTGTTTTAAAGCAATTCCATCTTCCGCGAACGGAATCTGATGTGAAGTAATGGTAAGAGATTTATTAGCACCAAGTAATCTCGCGCTACGCACTGATTTACGTAAAGACTCGACATTAACGTTACAGTCAAAACCCCTAGATAACGATTCTCACATCAATTCAGCCTTCATCAGACGATTTACATCAAAGCAAAGTTCGATAGCCATCTTTGTAAGAGAAGAGAAAGAAAAAAATACTTCAGAAGTAAAGAAAAGTAATAGATCCAATATTATAACGCGTTGGCGTGTTGGTTCTAAATTTTACACTAAGCTAAAGAAAAACAATTTTTCTTAAATTAAACAAAAAGAAAAGAACCAAAATTGTTTCAGCCAAGCTAAAACTTTATCGTATTCCAAAACTTGACCTGAACATTGGTCGCCAAAATTATTCTAAGCTAAGGAGATATGATTAAGTGAAGCAAAAGAACAAAATCGTTTAAGTGAAGGCAAAACGTTATCGTACTTCAAAACTCGGCCCACGTTGGATACCAAAATTTATGCCACGTTTCTAACCACCACGCTGCACAAAATAGGAGGAATAAGTGAACACGGCCAAAACCCAATCGAACCGTCGGAAGACCGCAGGGCACTCGGATTGCATGGTTGTTTTGGAGAGAGAATTTAGTTAGAGAGGAAAGAACCGAAATGGACGCCACAAACTTTAAAGAGAAAAAAAAGGAAAAGTAAAAGTTTCTTATTCCTTGGAACAGGGAGAGACTGTAAATCTTGAACCAGGTAGTAAGTAATAGGAATAATAAGTAAGTGAACAATTCCCTCAACAAACGTAAATTTATTTCATTTCTGGAATTCCCAACAAGGGAGGCAATAAGCCAAATATTATTGTATAGTTATATAAATATGAATAATAAACCAAGTAAATTGTATACAGTATGTACGTTATTACCACAATTCACACAACAAAAAAAAAGAATATAATATAAATTAAAACAAGTTTACGAGGGCAAGTCGTTGCATTTAGGTCGCCAAAATTTATAAAAATAAATTAGTATAATTTAAAATAAGCTTGATTAGGGCAAGTCTTTTCCTTGCATTTAGGCCCACAAGAATTTATAATTTAAAATACCAAAGCAAACAATACCCCTTCCAGCCGACGCAAGACCCTACATAGCTTAGCCTGAAAAGGTCAATTTAATAAACTTCTTAAATCAGTTACTTATAAGAAAGAAATAATTAAACAATTCAGCTTGCTTTTCGTTTAACGAAACTGAATACAAAGCCCTTTTTGATTAAGTTACATAAATACAATTGGAAAAGCTTGTTCAGTCCCAATTTTATTTCAAGAAACAAAGAACATAGTAATTAAAAAAATTAAAATTAGAAACAGAAATTGGTCTGAACAACCGTATCCATATTCGAATAAAGAAAGGAATATTATAATTTGAGCTACCAAATAATGTAAATAGCACGATATCTCGCTCCAACAATTAACAGATTCAGTATTACATCTGGTACACAAAAAAAGTTATCTGGTATAAACATAATAGTTGCAACACCGCTACTACGTACGACCATATAACTAGTAGTACAAAAGTAATTATCCAAAATTGTAGGTTATACACGAGCTCTCTAAGGGTGTGACACATGAAGCTAACATTAACAAAAGTTATTCAAAGTGTTGACTGTGAAATATGCGTTAAGATCTTAAAGAATGATTTAATGAACATATAGCTGATCTACATGAAAGAAATTGTGTTGAAAATTAGCTGAAATCAGGTATTATAATATCGCCGAACTTGTACTACAGATAACTATGTTTAACAAGTACTTGTTGATATAATTAATATAAATACATTTAATTTCCTTGTAGGCAATCGTAACCAGCTGAAAGCAATTTAAATAGGTGTCCTATTCAGAGCTAAAATGTTTGCCAACTACTTGTTAACCGAACTAAGGTAGATGTACTTCTTTTGGTTGTAGAAAGAAATTTATTTATTAATGCAAAAAAAGAAAGAGCTGACCTGTGTTTGCGAATGCTTATGCGTTTTTCAAAGCAGCCGACCAACGAGCAAGCAATCCCCAGTGTGTGAGCTACAGATCTCATTTTATCAGCAACACAATCCAAGCAATAAGCCAACATCAATCAAGACAACCAAATGTAGACATGAACTTGCATGTAATCGTAACGGTGAGGTTATATGGACACTTCAATAGATGGAAACTTAAATGTATAGAAACGAAGGTTTATGGAAACCCAATTTAGTTGATAAAACAAAGTAAGGAATGAAAACGATGTGTATTCAATGATAAGGTGTTACCTCTAAGAAAGAATACGAGAGGTAGTTTAAATGTCTTAAACAAGTTGTTACACTTGTTTCTTTGAAGAAATGAATAAATGGCGATTATATCACTTTTATACAACGAAGCGATATTAAATAGTGAAAATTTTCCATAAAATTGATACTTAACTTCTAGTAAATAGAAACAAGAAAATTTCCTAGAGACTTTCCACACTTCTACACCATGGCGATTCTGGAAAAACAGCCAACGCCTCAAGAAACAATTTTGCAACTTCATTTGTTTCCTCATTTTAAATATCGTTAACAGACGTTTTGTTTTCAAAATAAAGCATGATAAGTAAGATGCAGTTTTTTTAATGGTATCACCATTTAGTGGTGATTTAGCAAAGTGACAGGTAACTATAAAATGTAAAAATGTTGAAAATAGCCAGAACCGACGTTCATTTCAGAGATGGCACTGTAGGTACTAATAAAAGTTAAATTTTGTAAAAACGAAGAAACTTTTAAAATAGAGAAGTAGATACGAGAGAGAAATAATTTTAGTAAAATGTAGAAGCGTACGCTATAAAAAAAAATCATATGTAAAGTGGCAATTAGCTACGATACAGGAATAATTTGTATATCATTTAATCCATTATAATCATTAGTAAGATCGTAAATACAGACATTTTAAATCATTTAGTACAGAAAATATAAACTAGTAACCTTAAGGCGCATTAAAAAATGTTTAAGTCACAGATACTTATTTGAGGTCGTTTTTAGAAGCAGTAACCAGATAAAATGATGCAATCGATCCTATATCGATTTTTGCACGTTACAGATTCATTAAGGGACATGTGAGAATTTTGAAAGCTGTTATGATAGAAAAGTATAACTGCTGTTCGTGCACATTGAATGCCCGTAATGTAGAAGAACTGTTCAATTTGAAGAATATAATAAGCTATAGATTGGAATTTCTTGAATCTTACAATATGGTATGTCTATGAAAAGTTCATGCAACAAGTGGTTAACTACCGTCGTTTTCGTGAGAAGAAATTCGGTGATGATGACATTTATACAGACAATCAAAATGTTATAAATGCTAAGTACAATATTAATTCACATAACACTGTATGCTTAATGGAAATATTGTACGATCGTCCTGCTTCCCTAATGTACAGCATTTACTAAAAATAAAGTTTTTGTGTTCTCGATTTTAGGTCTATCCCTATCCCTCCAGGTGAATAATGATAGGTAAGAAGCGGAAGAGTGCAGGTGGTTTAGTCAATACACTAGTCTATAAACTTCCGGTGGAAATGCATTTACCCGGTTACCAGTGTGGTCCTGGTACAAAATTAGAGAAACGACCCGCACGCGGTGACCCAGGTATTAATCAGTTGGCCGCTCAGTGCAAACTGCATGATATCAGTTATAGAGACTCCCGAGAATTAGAAAGTAGACATAGTGTAGATAAAATTTTAGAATAAGAAGCTTAGGAACGCTTTAAATCGGCAGACGCAACATTAGATGAACGAGATGAATCTTTAGCAGTCGGTACCACCATGAAAGCAAAGATAAAGTTTTGAATGGGGTGTAAACGTCGGTCCAAGAAGTAGAAGAATGGTGGAAATTTATTGTATCAACGAAAAACGAAAGCTAAAAGCATGAACGCTAACGGAGATTTCACAGACACAATGAAGTCAGCACTGTCAACGGCAAAACGTGTGGTAAAAAGTTTAGGAGGAAAGTAAAACGTTAAAGTTCCTAGAGTAATTCCCTTACCTAAACAAGGAGGTGTTTTAGCATTTCTTATTCCGTTATTCGCAGGATTATCAGCAATCGGTGCTTTAGCTGGAGGCGCATCGGGAATTGCTAAAGTAGTCAATTACAAAGAATTGCAAGAAGATACATCGCGCCATAATCGCATGATGGAATCGATCGCTAACGGCGCACTTTATCTAAAACCACACAAATCAGGCGGTGGTGCATTATACTTAAAACCGTTTCCAAAAAAATGAGTAGATTACCCGAAAGGCCGTAACAGATATTGATTTAAAGAAACGCACAAAAGGTGTACCCTACTTTAGGCGTATTTTTATGAGAGATACCCTGCCTAGATTACCATGGAGCAATGAATCTGGAATCATCAACTTCGATAGTCAAAGCGGACCGGGTACACATTGAGTTCCCTACAAAAAGCGTGGTAAAAAGGTATGGTACTACGATAGTTTCGGTAAATTTCGACCACCAACTGAAGTGATTAACTACTTTCGGGGATGTAAAATTTATTATTATTATGCCTACAGTTTCTATATAAATAATGGATATAGCCTTAAGCCTTAAATTTTTGGTTATGTCAATAAAATTCAGTTTAGAAGGTGTTGGTAACATAGCTAGGTACAACCTCTATCCACCGATAGAGCTAGATTTGGAAAAGAGATAGATTATTGGATTGGTGGGATTTTACGACTGCAACAGCATTAGAAACACTTATACCTGCAAAGATAGATCTTATTTTAGAACAGATTCATCTCATTTGCGAGTGATTAATAATCAATGCATATGAGTTAGATGAAATTACTGATTTCTTGAAATCAAAGTTACCCACAGAAAAGATTTTCATTAGGACAAACAATAATACACTTAAGTGCAAGATAAATAGTTCATTTGAGATCGATTTTACTGAAGAGAATAGCGTTGGTAATTAAACACGTGTAGAGTGCTACATTATGAAAGGATCTTATCGGAACGGGAAACCTGCAAAAGTAATATATGAAACTGAAGTTTCTGTCCCACCGGGTTACCGTTTGAATAAAACTCCAAGTAATACTCAATATTTAGAAGTAAACACGGACATAATAAGTAAGACAACAATTAAATTGATAAATGAAAAGGGCGAATTATTAGACTTTGGTGAAAGTGAACCATTCACGGCACGCTTAGAACTAAAAGAACATGGGTCTGCGAATTAATAATAGGAAAATTCCATCTTCGTACAAAAGACTTCATCCCTTTCAATCCTCATTGCGGTTAACATCTGCAGAGAAATAGTTTTTATCATCAATTAGATTAAAAGGTCTCGGTGACCGAATCATTAAACCCGTTTCAAAACGTACATTTTAACGATGCATGATCCTTCCGAATTTCAGTGAAGCCAAAGCGTGTACAAAATCGTAGATCGTGAAGGTTTTGTTAGAGATGTCATTACCGATCTTGATTGTGTTTTTACCGAACGTGTGTAGTTGTTTGAAGTTCTAAGGAGGCTGAACTCGAGTTCAGAGTTGAACCACGTCTCGCCGCCTCGAGACGCGTTTATGGAGTTTGTGGAGTTTGTAGGAGTTTGGAGTTTGTGGAGTTTACGTGAGTTTGTGTGAGTTTGTGGAAAGTTTGTGGTTTGTGGAGTTTATGGTTGTTGGAGTTGTCATTTTATGATGATGTTTCGTAGATACAATTATGTCAAGTACCGGTTCCCCATCTGCCTGTCAAAGGCCATGATTGTTTTCTGTCGTCCGTTTTGTGGTAACTACTAGTTGAATTCTTTTTACCGGATTTCTCATGTTGTGCCTCTGTTGGTGGTTTGCTTACGGACCCAACAGTTTAACTGTTAGTATGGCTTTATTTTGTTTGGGCTATAGTCTCAACTAGTGCGTGTGTGCTTGGTAGCGGCTACACTAGCTTATGAGATGTTTGCGAGGGTCTTTCCTGACCAGCACCACCGCATTTTCCGTACTTCTTCGTACGTTTAGTTTGTGTGGGTTAACGGTTGTACTTAAAGTGTTAGATTCGCTTTGTTTTCCAATTGGCGTAGGTTGCCTGTAGTAAGATGTTGTTCTTCAGAATATATTTTCCGAAGGAAAATATTATTTAGGAGTGTCAGGGTCTTTTGAACACCCTGTACATATGCGTAATTTTGTTTGATAATTTTATTCACTTAGTTAGATTCGTACATATTTTACTTTTGTGTAAGAGCTACTATAGATAATTGAAATGTGTTTGCTTGAATGGTCACGCTGTATGTTAAAATGGAATTTTAGGAATGTAATGTGCATTAAGAATTTTGTTTTTTTGGTATAATTACGTAATTTTCATTAAGAAAGGTCAGTGTTTTTTTGTGGAATTTTAAGTACAATCTTCAGTTTATTGCCCGAATCATATGTAAAGTTTTATTGAGATAAATTCGTTTAGTTTTGTTACCTAGTTTCAATACAAAGAAGCGTTGTTATCCCATTGATGCCGTACTGGCGCATTCGTGTACAGGAACAGTTGGAGAGTCGGAATGTTGGTTTTCATCCGTGTAATATGGGTGGGCGATTGGTTGTACCTTTGCAATAACATTTCTGTATCGTGTCGAAGGAAAGTGCAGACGGGGTAGTTCGTCGCCTGAAGTGGGGAGATCAACGTAAATTTAGGAGGGTAGAAATTTTAAAATTAAAATGGTTGATTGGTTTGTTTGAATGAATTTGATTATTGCTGCACGGGGGGTAAGTTGATCAGATTATGGTGCAGATTTTCTTTAGAGGTCACAGTTTCTGAGATATTGACATAACTTACTTTTTTTTAATGGGACACCCTATATATTTTTTTTAAATCTTTTTTCCCTTGCCAAGAGCTTTTCAAAAATGTAGCATAGTCATATTTGTTTTTATAAATAACGTGACAAAATGATTTTTTTTTTATAATTTACATTGATAAAAAATAAAATAATTAATTAATCACGAATATTGTTCAAATTGCGGACCATTATGTCTCCTACAAGTTTCACAAGGTTTATAAATTTTTTTAAAAGCATTTTCCAAAATAAATGATTGTCTTCGTAATTCTGAAAAAGCATTTTAAGTTGCAATTTTTAATAATTGCATGTTGGCATATTACCTTGAATAAATTTTATTCTTTAAGTACCCCCACAAAAAAAATCCAAAACCGAGAGATCCGGTGATCGTGGTGGCCATAGAACAGGACCATTTGTTCCAATTCATCTCCTGGGAAACGTCCATTTAGCCAGTTTTACATTATTCTAGCATTGTGGGCTGGAGCCCCATCCTGCTGGAAGAGTATATCGTTCAGTTGAGCCAGTGGAATATCTTCTAAAATGTTCATAGTTTTTTCCTGTAAAATTTGTAAGTACCCTTTAGAGTTTAGGTTTCCTTCATAAATCTAGTAAACTATTTTTCGGTTAAAAATAAAGCAGGAGACATTAAATCTGAACCTGCCTTGACGCGCTCTAGGAAAAATCACGTGGGTGTTTTTTTGACTCCGAAACCGCGAGTTGTGTCTATTAAGATTTCCCGAACTTATGAAATGTGCCTCGTCTGACCAAATTATTCGTTTTTCAAAATTATTGTCCTGAGTTTTCATATCTATAAACCAATTGCAGATCTCCAATCTACGTTCAGCTTCATCAGGGTGCAGATGATGAACAAGTTTATACTTGTAGGGTATGAATTTATGTTTTTTTTAAATCTTTTGCACTGTTGCTTTAGACACACCGGTCTCTTTATCTATTTTCCTGCACGAGGTTTCAGGGGTGGCTTGAATAACTGCTAAAACGTTGATCTCTGATCCGTCGTTCTCTTTGTTGTAATCTCGGGGTCGAGGTTTGTCAAAACATCCATGTTGGCCAAGATTAAATTTTAATTTTTGAAATATTCTTCTGTAGGGTTGTCTTCTTTCGGGATATATATATATATATATATATATATATATATATATATATATATATATATATATATATATATATATGACAAAATAGTACATAAAGTAAATACAAATTCTAAGGTAAAGAATGACTGACCTGTTCAGATAGAGTTCTAAAGCCTCGTCTACGTTTTCATTAGATAATATGAAGCAGGTGTTCATATCATATCTCTCAAAGTTTTCAAATTTTTGATTTCGAACCATATTAAAAAATAATTAAACAACAACAACAAGAACAAGAACGATAACAGTAAACAGAAACAATGAATAACAATAAATATCAGTATTAAATTTGGGAAAATGTAACCAGGAATAATTTGAGAGAATCAGAAACTTCAAAAATAAAATACCTAAGTAATGGCAGAACGTTAATCATTTCGTTTTTTTTGCGTTACCGTGGTTACCCATGGCTATCCGCTATTATCAATGTAAATTATAGAAAAAAATCATTTTGTCACGTTATTTATAAAAATAAACATAGACTATGCTATATTTTTAAAAAGGTTTTGGCAAGGGAAAAAGATTTTAAAAAATATATAGGGTGTCCCATAGAAAAAATAGGTTATGTCAATATCTCAAAAACTGTGACCTCTAAAGGAAATCTGAGTGTCATCACTGGATTTTACGTAAGAAAAATCTACAAATATCAGTTTTTACTTTTTTAATATGCCTAATAATAACAGAGTTACAGGGATGACTGACAACTTAGATGGCTATAACAAATTTGATTAGTGCACCTTTGGTTTCAATAAAAAATAGCACGGTGTCGCGAAAACCGCAAGGTTGTAACTAAAAAATAAGCGAGATACCCCGTAAAACATACGAAAATAGGACAACCTGTACATCAAACATGTTTATTAAAAAAAAAATAAACGGATAAGTAACATGAACGTAATCAAAATATGCTCTCTTCTAAATTTAGTACTTTGTAGGTAAAGGTAGCGCTGTGAGGAAGGATAGAAATCACATATAATCTTACACTCAATAACGAAATAGTACGCTCCAATTCATTAAAACTGTCCACATATTATGATAGTAAAAAAAATAAACAATCAGGGTATTGGTACAGTTATTATCAAAACACGCAGAAATAAACTTACTTCCGGAAGAAAGTAAAGCGCGACTTATCTCACATAAAATTTTAAATATTAATTCGGGAAGAATCTTTGCAAGGTTTACACTTTCCAAGATCATCTGTCCTAATTATCTTAATTTAATTACCACCATACAGGTATAATAGTGACGTAGATGGTAACATGTAATATTTTGATAAACGGTTGAATACATTTCGGTAAAACTATCTTAGGCACCTGAAGGGATTCCATGCGATACTATACACAAAAGAAAGCTTACTTGTCCGCCTAAACATATGCAAAAGAACAACTTAATTAATATTACCTAAAATAAGAACAGAAGAGTAATTAACTTAATTCGCACAAAATTGATCAATTTAATTTCTTTCTTTCCATGTTACAGCGGTAAAGGCAATTCTCGTACAATGAACCCTTCGTTAATTGATCGACCGATACCAATATCCCTTCAATCTCTTTCTGCGGACACCGACTTGCAGTATGGTAACGTTTCAGTCATCAATTTCGACTATCCGGCTATTTTTAAATTATATACATACGAATTTAGTGGCGAAAATATTTAGCCAGGACCAGGTGATTTAATAACTGCCTCATCTAGCTTAATACACACGAACATGTATCTACAAAACGTTCTTTTGCCTTTTGTATAACCAAAATTTGTTATAAAGATGTTTAATCATTAAACCTTTTATTTGTCTGTGGACGCAGATGTACTTTCTCGATGCACAAATCAATTTACCAAACTACAATATATTACAATCCACTATAGCGAGATTTTACACCAAAACTGAGAGAAGCACCGAAATAACCACTAATCCTCTTCAGTGGACACGGAAATATCACTCCTGATCAACGAATAACAACACACAGATGTCAACGGATGATTGAATTATATATATATATATATATATATATATATATATATATATATATATATATATATATATATATATATATATAATTGAATGGCTAAATGTCTTCAAAATGAATTATTAAAACAAATCTCATAATTGGGGATAGAGTTCAATTAGCTTTTACGCTTATTTGTTGGCAAATGAAATAAAATTAATTTGATCTTCAATGTAAACTTTAATGCATTTAAATGTAATGATGAAATCATGAAATGTTCTTTTTAGATAAATTCCAAATTATAATAAATAGATGGTATGTGGAGCAGACCTTCGTTAAACCTGCACAACAACGCATGCGTAGCGTCTTAACTGAATTAAAATGCAGCCTGTCAGAAATGTCAAATGGAAAAATCTCAAATATGTGAGTTTAAGTATGTTGTAATAAAATTGAAATGTTGATAATAATAAAGGTTCATTCACTTTACAGATGTTTATACCGTTGTTGCACAAACACACAGATACACATATAAATAATAAACATAAATACAGGAAATTACACGAATAATGGGTACAATTTATTAGTTATGATAAATAAAATTTCACTCACATATGTATCTGCATATTCCCCAATGATGTTTTCATTTGGCTGGTTCCATACTAATCTTGGGTAAACTTTTTCCCATATGTGGCCGATGATACTGGTCTTTTGTTCAAAGTGGTGCTGCATATATTTCCATACTTCAACCAAGTATACTTTGTTGAAGAACGACTTTTCTTGGTGGTAATTGTGAACTTACGTAAATTTCTTTTATACCATTCTGTTAGCTACAAAAATTTCAACTTTTCTGTACCATACGAACAATGTAACCAAGCCTCTGATTGGTTTAAATAAAATTGAAACTAAACTAAAATACAAATTATGCCATAACTTTCTTAAAATAGTTCGGATTTACTTTTTATCAACAGAATTGGAATCTGTATAGAATTCCGCATAACACGATACCGCACGAGCCCTATACTGCTTCAAAATTGTGCAATTTGACATATTCTAATTTAAATTTACTTATATCTAAAAAACTTTAAATTTTACACCCAAACTAGATACATATTCGTAATCTACACGAAAAATTGTATTAGAATACATTTATTTAAACTCACATAACTTAATTCTAAAGGAAAATTCTTTTTCATACTGGAAATTTATGTAGTTAACCCCATTTTTATAATTTTATGTTAATATAGCTTGTACAATGTAAATTATTCATGAAAATGAGGGAAACCTCCTATTAATTACTCTAATAATTTATTTTATGCTATAACTTAAAATGTTATTCTAAGATGCTGTTAAAACTGTCTTGAACATCAACACTGTTCACTTTTATTGTATTGTTTAAAACTTTGTCAACTCAAAAATCCATATTGTTAAACACACTTCTGCAGAAATTGTACACAAACAGTATTTATCTGTAAAATATCCGAATGTTGTTCATATTCTCATTAATGTTTACAACGCACCACCGCTTTCCCTGCACTTTTTGTACACTATGTCTGTGAGTGAAAACTAAACCGTGTCCGCACCATAACCCTTTCTTAAAATTTAAATCTTTTCTGCATTGTAACTAACTTGATACATGTTCTACATATTATTATAAACCTAATCCATGTGATAAACATCTGTAAGGTTCCTAAAGTGCCAATATACTTTGAATAAACTGTGAATTTATTAAAATATGTTCTACGAACTTAATCGTACTCACAAACATAACTCCTTCTGGCCTTCGTCACAAGCGCCTTACATAGCCCATTGATTATATGATTAGACAAACTTGTGCAAATTCTACCAAGCCTGTTTCGTTAAATCAAAATCAATTTCTTTCACTCGTCTAATACTTTACTTAATAAAATGCAGTGTAAATGTACTCTATTCTATCTCAATTTGCCCACTATAAAGAATACAAGCTTACTTACTCTAGTCCTGTATTAATCTTATACCTAACCATCTCAACATATATATATATATATATATATATATATATATATATATATATATATATATATATGAGCTCTGGGATTTTAGTTCCAGTAGGCATGCAGGTAAAAGCCAAAATGTGATAATATTTATTACTGTTTTTATATATTTCGGTTAAAATTTTAACCTTCATCCGAAAAACATTAAATGGAAAACTACTGGTGAACAAGTTAATTGATTGACGTGATTCACATATTGTGAATCCACAATATGCTGACTGGAACTACGAAATCCCAGCATTATCCTTTTAAATATATATATATATATATATATATATATATATATATATATATATATATATATATATATATATATATATATATATATATATATATATATATATATATATATATATATATATAAATATAATTATCAAAGAACATAAACACTGAAATTAGTTATAAGTTTTTGTACGGCTTGAAAACTTCCCATAAATGACTTTTTCCATTTTACTCTAGGTCTGCCCAATCTTAGTCAACCGAATTTTTTTAGCACATCCTTCCGGACAAGCAAAAGCAGAATGTTCCAAACAAAGCTAAAAATCGCATGTACATTTTGTCATCCGGGTTATGGGCAGGGTTTGCACTGTTAACGCGATTTATGTTCTTCAACAGTATTTTTGTTGGCCCGGCCAACACTTTTCTCAATGGCGGTTGAATGATTAGTTTTTGACGAAAACTCCTTGAGTTGAATCGAAATTGTTGTAGGTAAGCTTGCGAATTGGGGCCTGCGCATAAGCTGTTCTTGAAGTAGGTCTCTGCCCAGAAGTTAAAAAAAAATTCTTTGTGTCATTGCGGTTACCTAAGTATATTATCTGGTAGTTGATAGCTGCGATATACGGCATGGAGAAAACATGCTATAAAGACACATTTTATCTACAATTCGACACCGTCCTACCTTGGTTTGCTTGTAGTATGTTACCACTTTCGGTTTCCTTTTGCCCCATGTTTACTCATCTTTACTATTAGACCGTCATGTGCATTCTAGATATTACTAGAGCATTTCTGTTATTATTTTTATTTTGGGGGACATACCACAAGTATTCCCCTTTGTCTGTACTCAAACACACTGCAAAATATTTCTCTGACAATATACTTCATAAGAGCTATATCACTGAACCAATTGTCAGCAGTGACGTTACCTCCCAAGTTATGTATGACTCGAATCATTGTCATAACAACGCCTAAGCTTTTACTACTAATGAATAGGGACCCTATGGTTAATTTCGACATCATGCTTCCCTATACCTAAAATACAAACAGTTTTGTTAAATCAACAGCTTTTGAATGGTTTTTTAACACGAAGCTACGTGTGTGTATGTGCCCTACAGAAGCCATATTGGATTGAAATTGGAAAATTTGTGTATAAGACTAACACTAAAAAAAATTACAGTAAGACTGACCCTGTCTTCAAATGGTCTTCTGATATTTTAAGGTATGTTTGGTGTGATTTACGCGAACGCATTTGTAATTCCCATCATTATATTATCTGCAGTGGTAGGGGAAATTTTGTACACAATATTCTTAACAAATCTCCATAAAGAGAAATCCATAGCGGTAACATTCGGAGGTCTAGCTAGCCAGTTATATAGACCACCTCTTCCTATCCGTTTGTTTGGAAACTTTCTATTAAAAAATTATCTGTGTGTATATTGAAAATGGCAAGCAGCACCGCCTAATTGAAGCCACATTCTTCCTCTAACATTTAGATGTATGCCCTCAGGCAGAACACAAGTCTCTTTCGAAAAACCTTAAAATGTTATACCATTCAGGTTTCCATCCAAAAAATTGGGCCCTATTACGTAGTCACCAACTACCCCACTGTACACATCTAAACTCAAGCGATTATAATGGTCAACTGTCCTGTTTAAGTGACTGTTATCTGTTCAATAACAATGGAAGTTCCGCCGACTTACTAGACCATTATTATGAAAACTTGGTTCGCCGGTTAACAAAACTTTCTCAAAAGCCCATGTGCAAAAATCAATGCGTCGTTGAAAATCGGTACCGTACCAATGTTAATGAAGCTCTATATGAAAAGGGAAAAACTTTTAATTTTTAAACATCCGCCTTACACTGGCAGGGCCTATGCCTGTCTTATCAGAAATTCTACCTGAGCTTGTGTTAGGATTTGGGATTGTCAATCCTAAGCTACGGAACTCATTTTCTTCTGTTACAGGTTTTGCTTTATTATGATTCAGACGAGTAACAATTATTGTAGCAAGGACTTTTAAAACACGCTGTTACCCGGGTGCTTCGATCTGGGTACTTTTGTGCGTACCCTTGACGCAAGAAAACAATTTTCATGACACTATCCTAGAGTGAAAATCACGTAAAGCCTCGTAAAGCCTCTCTAAAATGGAATAAACTTTTATATTGTTTTAAGAAACTAATTTCAATGATAATTAAATAATCTAAAGCAAATTTATTTATTTAAAGGAAAACTACTTAAAACTAAATTATAAGTTAGCTAAGTGTAATTGTTTTGAAAATGTCCGACATCAGTTATCTTGATTTAAAAAAAAAACGTAATATTTGAATGAAAACAGTATTTGACAAAAACACTTATAGTATATTAGGTAGGTATCTAGAACAGTAAGGACATTTTACCGATGGAAGACAATTGTATGGAGGAGGAGCGAAGCGACGACTTCAATTATTGTCTGAGATCGGTAGTCCATAATCTTCGAGATTCTTATGCCGTTTTTTGCGCGACTAAATTTATTAAAAAGATTTGAATATGTACTTAATAAATAAAGATATGTACATATGTATATTAGTCTCGTCTTAATGTAAAAATTTGCATTTCGTAACTATAAAAATTTATAAATAACTGCAGCCATTACTGTTTTTTTGTGAAAATAAGATTGAAAACAGGAACGAGTATTTTAATTGAATCTGAAAAATTTCTTGCACACAAGGTAGTAGATTACATATTAAAGTAAAGACACATTAGTAAATTATTATACTTTTTATAGGTAGGAATGACATTCGGAATAGCCTGTGTGTGTAGACGAGAAGAGTTACATAATATAAAAATAAAATACTTTAAGGAACGTGATGGATAATCATTGTAAAATACCCCAAACGAAGACAAATAGTCAGCGATCATTTTTTGTTATTAACATTGCACATAACAAAGTTAACTATTTGGACATGTATTACATATATAAAAATCTCCGTCCAAAAAATGCAAAATCATTTCATTTTTTTTTAAGTTATCGAAATGGGAAATTCACTAATCAGGTTATTGGAAAGGGTGCATTAGTTGTAGTGATAATGAAAATCATCCACAAGAGTCGCACGAAGTTCCAGTGGATAGTACTAAAATTTTTTTATCGGCATCCGTTTTCTAAAATAAGCTTCCGGTAACAATTAGAAATTGTAATACTTGTACTTTCAATATTTATGTTAATAGGAAAATTATAAAGATTGTTATTATTTAAAATTGATAAATCTACTAACCATTCTAGAACGCTAAAATACTCACCGTCGCACTTATTCTTAGTAACTAGTAAACAAAACATACTGTCGTGGAAACAGACGAGGTAAGCAAGCAGATAGGGCATTGTCACGCAAAAATTTAAATAACTTCAAATATTAGTTTTTTTTTTGTAATATAAACCACAGCGAGGTGTGAATAGAAATTGCAATGTCATCATATTACAATCCTTAGAACTCAAAAAATAGAGTGGCCAAGGTCAAAGTTTATTGACCTGTGGGGGTATCGTATGACATTTCTTAGTTTATAATAAAAGGCTTTCTTTGCGTGTGCATGATTCAGTAAACTTTTTATAGGCAAAGATTTTTCTAAGTTCTACCTTTTCAAACAAAAAAAATCAATTTAAATGGTGTGAAGGTGAAATAATTTTCTAAACTAAAAGTAGGACAAGGTGGGTATTTAACAAGTTTAAATATGTAAGAGGTACTCAAACCAAGGACACATTTAGATCAAAATTTAAAGCTAAAAGTAGAAATTGCTAGGCCATCATACTACAGTTATTAGAAATATAAATATAGGGTTTTCAAGGTCAAAGAGTAATTAATGACCTGCAATGTGTATCATATTGCATTTCTTATAAATATAGAAATAGAACCAGTTTATGGAAACAAAAAGAATGAAAGGTTGTTGTCTATGCTAAAAGTAAACCAAGGTCATACTACAACCCCACCATATGTAAATTACAGATGGATCATTTCCTCAACAGTGTTTAGTCCTAGTACAATTGCGAGCAAGTAAAGTCGTCATAATGCAAGCAGCAACGTCATTCCTGGAGCGATATACAAAAATGGTAGCAGTTATCCATCATCAGATGCAGTTTAGCTTACTGATGCAATTCTCAAAGCACACTCTCCTCTCTACCATAAAGAATCATGATGCAGTAATACATAGAAGGACAGTTTCGGTGTCAACTCAAAATTCAAAAGCGTTCTCGAATCAGTAAAGATGGATCTATCTGCATTGAACAGTAGCACTTTCTGTAAATCCTTCACGAACGTAAAAGACTTGGAACTTGGAGGTGGGTGCAAAATATAAAGTGATTGATATGAATACCATCGACACAAAGTATGGTATCATCATTGAAACCCAGAACTTTAATTGCATTCTTCCCTTACGATATTATGAATACTTCAAAAAGAAGATCGCGTCGAAAAGTTTAAACAATATCTGGTTGAGAATGATGTGTACATTAGCAGCGCCGGCACTGTAGGAAAGACAACTAACAACTAATTTAACATTTCTGTGAAAAAAAAAAATAATAATAATAATAGTAATAACATCTATGTATAATTGTTGGGAAATAAATTATATATTTTTTGTTGCAAAAAAAATGTCTTCTATTTTTTGATTGAATGAAGAGTAGGTACATCACAATGAAGAGAGTTGCTATTGATGAGACTAAAAAAAATGTAGCGTGTAACATGATATCTGCAGGTTTTTATATATTGGCCAAGATCTCCAAGGTTAAAAGTTATTGGTATCATATTACAATTCATGCAAACCAATTTTCAAGGTTAAATTTTATTGACAACGTATTGAGAAGGTATCATATTACAGTGCTTTTGTTAGATTCTCCAAGGTTCTTAGGAATAGCAAAATAAGCATCCTTAACTAATGACGCATGTAACTGGCTTTGTGAGTATTGCCAGACTTTGTGCATGCTCAGTATTGCTCGGGCATCCTCATGGGGTCTACCCTTCTATATAAGTTGAAATTTTATACTCACATATCATTCGCTTCGATATTATGTTTTTCTAAAGGGTATATATGTGAAAGCACTGTTTTCGCACAGTAAAATCGCTTACGTATTTAATATTGTAATAGTGTGTGTAAACCTTACCAGAAAATTAGTTCTATTTGCACGATTGCATTAGCGCATATACAATGCGCTAACGAAGACAACCAGACAAATATAGAAAAGTAATGATTGTTATAATTGATGTTCAAGAATTCAAAACAGCAAGAAATACATTTACACCTAAGGAACTAGCGTTTTCATACACAAAACACTTGCCACTGCGCTTTGGCTCATTATATCATTTATGTGAAAAAATTGTAGTGAAACTAATAAATAAAAATTTATTAACTGACATCTATATACATACCTTATTCGCATGTATCACCTCAACGCTTTTATGAGGATTTCAAAGAAGAACTAGATAATTTTTTCCAAACACAGATAGCTGTAATTCTTAGAAACACGAAAAAATTATTTGGGTTGTTGAGGGAGAGGGAGTGATGAAACTTATCATTACTTTGTGTGGATGCTTATACCGTGCACACCAGCACCAGGCGTGTATGCAACTCATTCTACACAAATGCTTATTCTTACAGAACATTTATTTGATTTTACAGTCATCATACATATATATTTGGTATCCTGAAACGTAAAAGCAACAGTTGGTTATGTTTAGTAATACCACCAGTTGTTGAACATTTTAAACACCGAAAATGTGAATAGTATAAACTTTGATGCAGTCACCTCAAAAACAGATACCAGTTTTTTCAGCAACAGGCAGAAACAGCACAAAACAGCTACCCTTTTTTCCAAAAACAGCTCAAAAACAGACCTAAAACCGGTACCCGTTTCTCAAAAACAGGTAGCTGTTTCCCAGTAGCGGCAACTGTTTTCCACAGAAAAGTTCAACGCAGCAGACTGAAAGCAGTTTAAGTTCTCATTATCCAAAAAAAATTTTACTACAGCTAAAAAAAATGTTCATTTTTTGAGACATAATTGCAAGTGCCTTTTCTGTGTTTTACAAACAGTACCTATACTAATAAAAAGTTCCAATTTATGTGGTTTAATAGAAATATCCTTATTTTATTAATTAAGATAAATTCAACTTTAGCATAGCGAAAATTCGGAACGTTTATGCAGTGAGTTGACTGAAGCCAACAACAATTTGTAAATTGTTCTGCAGAACATTGTAAGCACTGAAAAGTGAATAGTCTAAACTTACCTGTTTTACAGCAACAGATAGAAACAGCACAAAACAGTACCGTTTTCCGAAAACAGCTCAAAACAGACCTAAAACTCGGTACCCGTTTCTCAAAACAGGTAGCTGTTTCACAGAAAAGCTCAAGCAGCAGACTGAAAGCAGTTAAAGTTCTCATTATCTAAAAGTTTTAGCGTTAAAGAAAGAAAATTGAACGATAGTTCAATTGTCTAGAAAAGTGAAATGATCTACGTTAAGGAAAAATTGAAAACATCTGGAAGTCTGCTAACTCATGTACTCATGTATAAATTTCTACATCATAAAGCGTGATTTTTGCAAATTTTAAGAGCATGTTGCGTTACAAATTGATTTGTGTAAAATATGCATATGGACGGATAAACTTGGAATTAATCACATAGTTCACAACCACAACCACCCATAACTCAAGACCCTACCTCTAAACGCAGGATCTCACAAATCTTTTAAAATCAAAAGTGTGTGGTTGCAGGACATTTTGTGAAGATACTTCTCTAAAAGTGTCAAAAGTGCTACGTTTAACAGTGAGTTAGCTAAAGCTAATAAAATTATAATTATGTATAGAAATATATATTATCAACCACATAATCCTTGATGTCATGATCAATCATATATATGATATTAATATTAATATATATATATATATAGTATATATATATATATGATATATTGATATAAAATCTAGGACTACTAGATTTTGAGATAATGCACAACTTTCGATTTTATTATGGACGCCATATTGATTTTTGCATTTTTGAATTCTTCATAAAAATGCCTTTCAACCATATATCATATGTTTATAATCTGCCAATGAGAAAGTGTCAAATTACACAATTAAATTTATATCAAAGCCACCTTGACATATTATGTATTTTAATTAAAATCAAAATCCAATATGGCGTCCATAATAAAATCGAAAGTTGCGTGCATTATCTCAAAATCTAGTAGGCCTAGATTTTTTCAAAATCATTTTGAAATCCTCGCTACCTGTTACCCCATCCTACAAAAATCGTGGATGTATCTCTTGCAAGAAACAAGATATAGCGATTTTAGAAAACGCATATTTTCAGTTATCACCCTGTGTCTAGTAAATGGAAGGATTTTTGACATGTAACCATGGTTATCTTGGGCATATAATGACGCAACTTTTTCTCCATTTAACCATCTTCGTATCTCTAACGGTTTCCAATATCCCCATGCATTTCATCTTAAACTGACACATGATATATATATATATATATATATATATATATATATATATATATATATATATATATATATATATATATATATATATATATATAGTTGCAAATATCATGTGTCCCACTAAGTGTTTCGTCACCATTAATAAAAACGATATGCTAAAACGTAAATACTTGAAACTGAAATATACTTTTAATTTTATATATAATATAAAAAAAAATTTTAATTAAAATTTAAGATGTGATCTGAAACAAAAGGATCAGTTAAATTAAAAAAATTATAATTATGTATAGAAATACATACCCTCATCAACCACATAGTCCCTTGCATGTCATGATCAATCAATAGTATGTATTTTATATGATTTTATATATATATATATATATATATATATATATATATATATATATATATATATATATATATATATATATATATATATATATATATATATATATATATATATATATATATATATATATATATATATATATATATATATATATATATATAGTTGCAAATATCATGTGTCCCACTAAGGGGTGTTTCGTCACCATTAATAAAACCGATATGCTAAAACGTAAATACTTGAAACTGAAATATACTTTTAATTTTATATGTAATATAAAAAAAATTTTAATTAAAGTTTAAGATGTAATCTGAAACAAAAGGATCAGTTAAATTAAAAAAATTATAATTATGTATAGAAATACATACCCTCATCAACCACATAGTCCCTTGCATGTCATGATCAATCAATAGTATGCATTTTATATGATTATATATATATATATATATATATATATATATATATATATATATATATATATATATATATAGCTGCAAATATCATGTGTCCCACTAAGGGGTGTTCCGTCACCATTAATAAAAACGATATGCTAAAACGTAAATACTTGAAACTGAAAGATTACAAAAATTACTCACGTCCGGATATTTTTGATTGATATGTTGAATAACTATTTTATCTGAAAAATTAAAAATTAAAACATAAGTTACATATAATATCCTTCATACCCTCCTCCATTCTATTAAATAGTAAGTTTTCTACTAAAGCTATAATGAACACGTTAACTTTCAATAAAAAAAAAATGTGCATGAAATTTACTTACCAGCCATTATTTTCATTTAGTTTAAAAAAAAACCTCTTTATGATCTAAGTGTACAAGCAGGACTGAAAGTATATGGTTGACAATTATCAATTTATGTTATAATCAAAGGGGAATAACATTATTACTAAGTGTTATACGAGTATGCTTAAGTAAAAGAATGTAAAAAAATTGAAGAATGAGGCAGCTTTGAGTTTGAAAATAAAGAAAAAGTTTTAAACATAAGAGCATCATAAATAAGTTTTAACTCTGAAATGTTATGCAACTAACAATACTCTCGTGATATTTATATTCACATTTATATTAAAAAAAATGAATTAAGACTGTACAAAATCAATAAATATTTAAGATAAATACTGATGTAAAATAAAATCCTTTATTTATTTCGGAAGTATTTGTAATATGTTGTTCATCTAAGAAATTCTAACGTTTTCTTAATTAAAGAAATCCTTCTTTAACTGTGAAATATTACAGAAAACTATTCGATATAAAAAGTACATTTTTAATGTTTTCCAGATTAATTGAGTTTTTTGAGTAGGTTAGGAGTTTTGAAAGGATAATAGTAATAATAATAATAATGGGGAGTAAAGTCGAACCAGCACCTCCACGTGGTACTCCCCGGGTAACGCTAACGCTGGTCGCACGTCGTTTATCTTCGTCTCTTGGTCGTCTTGGTCCTGTCATTTGTTCCATGTCCAGGGGACCCACCCCCGTTAACAAAGGCGTAATCCAAGGTGTAATACGTACCGTGCCGAGGAATGAATGGCCATACGTTAGTTGGTCGCGAACGGTGTCTGTCAGGTACCTGGCAACCCCTGACAGTAACTTTGCCTTGCTGCGGTAAGGGACCACTGCCGTGGTGGATTTCTATTTGTTCCCAACTCGTGGGATTTCAATGAGCCAAAAATTTAAATCAACTGAGGAGCTGGCCTCTCAACCAGTCGCGAGGGAGTCGCGTAATAAACCCAACCTTTCGAGCAAGGAAAGGAGGATCTACCCGGTTCCTTCTCGTGAAAAGTATGGAAGGAGATTTTAGTAAAGTCTCACTATTTTTAATAGCGAAAAGTTTATTAGGAGTCGGGGTCAGACAAAATCTGTTAAAAAATAAGAGACGGTCTGTAGTAGAAACTGTAAGCAACTTACAGTCCCGAAAGCTATTAAGTACCACGCGCCTATGTGACATGAACGTAGAAATTACACCCCATGACTCTTTAATAAAAGCAGAGGAATAGTGTACTGCAGAATTTCTTGAATTGTTCAGTCAGTGAGATACTTGACGAACTAAAATGCGAGAAGGTTATAGATGTACGCAGAATCCAAACAAGAAAAACGGTATCATGGTCGACACACCAAATCATATTCTCACTTTTGCATCTCCAACTCTTCCTCAGCGCATCACAGGGGGAATATATATTCTACCAGTTAGATTATATATACCAAATCCCATGCGATGCATGAAATGCCAAAGATTTGGACACCCCGCCGCTAATTGTAAAAACGAACCGAGATGTCTCTGTGGTAATATGATCCATGATGGTGAATGTACGAATATAACCTGCATCAACTGCGGAGGACACCTGTGCAAATCTCGAGAATGTCCAAAGTTTAAAGAAGAAATGGCCATTCAAGAGATAAAAACCACCAAAAAACTATCCTATTTTGAGGCTAAGGAAGAGCTTAAATTGTCTCCTGTTCTGTCCAAAAAGTCATACGCAAATGTTGCGTCAAAATCAAACTCTGACATTGCCAATGAAGTAATAAGCACAATCTTACCGGCTATGGAAAAAATGATCGAAAATGGTATAAAGAAATATTTACCAATTTATCGCTGCAACAGTTACCCTCGACATCAAAACTTTCCACACCATCGATAACTGTAGCTGAACAAGGTCAGCCCTTATCAAATGAAATGGAAGTAGTTGAATGCGAACCGACTAGTCTGAAACGCCAGCTTAGTCCGGCTACACTCACCGACGAATTGCTAAATATCGAAGAAAGACCTACTTTTAAATATACGAGCAAGATTCAAAAACGTCCTAGGGGTTGGCAAAAAGGGCGTCCAAGAAAGCCTAAAGCCAAACCCAACGACGAATCTGATAGCAGCGTTTCAGCAAATATTTCAGTTTCAGGGGAGGAAGCCCTGGTAACTGAACTAACCTGTGATAAATAGCCTGTGATATCAATGTTTGTGTGTCTCATTTATGTTGACGTGTGTTTATTTTTTATCATATATTCAATACTAGTCCATATTATATCTGTGATACCTATTAGTTAAGCTTTTTTATTTTTATCTAACCTTTATTTATTTGCTTAAATCGATACATGTATTGTGGTTTGTCTATATTTATTTACAATATTTATTTTTTTTTTTATATATTTTTATATACACCTTTATCTATTTATTGACGTGATAAATATATTGTGGTTTATCTTTATATTTATTTACAATATTTACTTATTTTTATTATCTCTAATATTATGGATAATATAATTCAATTAAACGTTAACGGGTGCAAGAACCACTTGGCCGAACTAAAATTACTGATACATAAAGAAAACCCATTTTGTATTTGTCTACAGGAGACAAGATTTAAGCCAAGCGACCAATTCGAGCTTAAAGGATATAAAATATATCGAAAGGACAGCGATCTAGGACAAAGAGCACACGGTGGTACTGCCGTTTTCATTAAAGAGCAATATCCACATCATTTTCTTCAGATCAATACAAACCTTCAAGCAACAGCCATATCTATTATGAGCCCTCTAAAATTAAGCATATGTAGTTTATACTTACCCGATTTTTCTTGGAACATTAACGACATAATGCACTTAGTCCAACAGCTACCACACCCCTATGTACTTGTAGGAGATTTTAACGCACACAATATGACATGGGGCAGTCAGAGAAACGATATACGAGGTCGCATTATAGAAGATTTCATAGAACAAGAAAATCTAGTTCTTTTAAATACGGGCGAAGCTACCTTCCTCAATGCAAGGTCCAACTCACTCTCTGTCCTCGACTTATCCATGTGTACACCCCAAGTTGCCTCAAAGCTCAACTGGAAAGCATTACAAGGCGAAATCGTTTCAGATCATTTTCCAATACAAATTAATCTGCATAGTGTTAGAAAAGAAACCGCCCGCGTTCCGAAATGGTTGATCCACAAAGCAGACTGGGACAAATACAGGCAAAATCTAGAACCGTTTAATGACATCACAAACGTCGAAGCTTCGTTAAATGACATTGCCACCAAGATCATTCATGCTGCTGAAAGCAGCATCCCGAAATCTTCCATTCATATCGGGAAACGTAGGGTCCCATGGTGGAATGAAGACGTCAAAATAGCAATCGACGAAAAGAAAAAGCGTTTAATAAATTCAAAAGAAATTGCACAATTGAAAACGCAATCAATTTTAAACGTTCTAGAGACAAAGCCAGACAGCTTATCAGAAGTAGCAAACGGAAATCGTGGGAAGAGTACGTGCATAAGTTAAAATCAACCACTCCAAACCAGGAAATATGGAGCAAAATCAGATCTATCAGCGGAGGCCCTAGATGTTACGCCCCACATAGTATAATAATAAATGGAGTAGTGATCGACAGTGCTGCAACATTGCTGAAAGTCTTGCAGATACATTCGTAGAAATTAATGAAACAATTCAACCAAACAAATATACCCCACCAAACTTTTTTCCCAACGACCAAGAGGAACCATACAATGTACCGTTCACATTGGTAGAATTTCAAAGGGCTTTATCCAATACTAAAAACTCTTCACCTGGACCAGATTCAATACCCTATGAGTTCATTAAACAGCTACCTCATGATGAACAAACGAAAATTCTGGTCCTATTCAACAAAATTTGGACGTCTGGCTCTTATCCAACTACTTGGAGAAAGTCAATTATTATCCCCGTCCTAAAACATGGAAAAGACCCTACTAAATCAGAGAACTATAGACCAATATCCTCACCTGTTGTCTCAGTAAACTTCTAGAAAAGATGGTAAATACCCGTTTATCCTGGTTCTTAGAAAAGCACAAATTACTTTCCGACTTCCAGATGGGCTCAAGGAGACTTAGGTCTACCACAGATAACCTAGTTCAACTTGAATGCGCTGTACTAAACAGTTTTGCGAAAAGAGAGCACTTAATTGCAGTCTTTTTTGACATAAAGAAGGCGTTTGATCTAACAAAGCCGCATGGAATTCTGCAAAGACTAGACGAATTAGGATTTAAAGGCAACCTTCCAATTTTTATTGCTGGTTTTCTGAATGATAGGATATTTCAAGTACGTGTTGGAAACTTACTCTCAACAGAACGAATGCAAAAGAACGGAGTACCTCAGGGATCTACTCTTAGTGCGACCTTATTTGCTATCGCGGTTGATCCGCTCTTAAACTCAATCGACCCATCTTTTGGCAAAAGTATGTATGTGGATGACCTTGCCATCTACTCTTCTGGCTCGATAACAAGAATATTGCTGAAAACTTGCAGCTAGCAATTGACAATTTAACTGACATTGCCCACAAAATCGGTTACAGCTTCTCTCCTGCCAAAACCTATGCTATGCACTTTTGCCGGCTACGAAACAGACACGATCATCCTCGTATTTACATAAACGGTCATACCATCGAAATAAAGAACAAAATTAAATTTTCGGATGGTCTTAGAACCCAAACTCTATTGGAAACAGCACATAGAAGAGCTAATATTAAAATGTAAAAAATCATTGAATATTCTCCGTTGTGTCAGCCACATATCATGGGGCGCAGAAAAGAAGATCCTACTCAGACTTTATAACGGCACTGTCCTGGCTAAGATGAACTACGGTTCAGTGGTTTTCTCGGGAGCCAGAAAACTTGGATCGACAGGCTAAATAGAATCCATTGCCAAGGACTGCGTTTGTGCTCAGGAGCTTTTCGTACTAGTCCTCTTAACGACATATGTAGCGAAGCGGAAATATTACCGCTACACCATCATTTCGTCAAAAATACTTTGAAGTATGGCATAAAAATACAGGCTCAAACTAACCATCCAAACAATAAAATACTTTTTGAAAACCCATGTACAAACATTTACGAATCCCGGAAAACAATTATGCGCCCCACAGGCATAAGATATCAAGAATATATTACCGAAAACTGCGATGAAACATTATTCTACACTTTCACACAATGCTTTGAACATCCACCGTGGGTAATTGAGCAACCTGTCGTCCACCTAAACACTACTCCTCAAAGGAAAAATAATATAAACAATGATCATCTTAAGGCGACCTTTTCTTCAGTATTAAATAACCACCTAACCTATGTACAGATATATACAGACGGGTCAAAAACTGCCCAAGGAGTAGGAAGTGCTATACATGTGCTAGAAGAAAACCACAGCTGGACATTACCAAAATACGCCAGCATTTACACTGCAGAATTATATGCAATCTTACAGGCGCTTTGGTACTGTTCTACATCCCAATCCGCAAAATTTATAATCTGTGTCGACTCCCAAAGCCCACTAGTAAATATGAAAGACAGTTTCTCAGAAGACCTATTAATTCAAACAATATTAGCATGTTTAGACTATTTAAAAACCTCATTAAACAAAAAGGTGTGTTTCGTATGGTGCCCCGCACACGTGGGTATTAAAGAAAATGAATCGGTGGACATTTCGGCAAAAGACGCAACGCGCCAAACCGCAATCGATATCAACACAGTCAGGATAGATGATGTCATAAATTTTACAATTAAAAAAGTCATTGCAAAATGGACTCTGACTTGAAACAAAACGAGTCTTTTACTCTAAAATAAAAGACAGTAGAACCATACCTCTAAAATTAAATAGAAGAGAACAGGTCGCATTAACACGTCTACGTATTGGTCATTCAAAATTAACATCATCCTACCTTCTCTTAGGCAAACCCAGACCACATTGTGCAGAATGTTCAACATTATTAACTGTCTCTCATATTTTACGCGACTGCAAGAAGTATACAGCCTTAAGACGTAAATACAATCTAAGCGACCAATTAAAAACCTGTTTAAGTAATGAAAATGTTAATATAATAATAAATTTCTTGAAAGAGAGCAATTTATTACTACAGCTTTGATTCAAAAAAAAAAAAAAAAATGTAAAGGCTAATGACCTTGCAGTCGATGCCTTAATAATAAAAATAATAATAATACATTTTTATTCCCATAATAATATACATACGTAAATGGATAAATGGGTAAATGGATACTCTCATTGAACTAATTTCAAAGGAAATCGATAAGCCGATTCAATATAAGAATGAAGGTCCTAATACACGTTCGAAAAATAAAAATTGAAGATAAGTTATCTATATCTATATTTTAATTTTAATTTGAAAAAGAACTGATTTACATTTCGATGCATTATTTTTCGTTAAGCAGTTAAAAGTGAGTTGATTAATTTTATGTAGAAATAACCTAAACTTATTGCTGTTACTTTTCTTACTGTGGGCAAATGAATTTTGATTATTGATTTGTAATAGTAAACACATATATATATATCTTAAATAATTCGTACTTTATAATCTGTTTAACTGACGTTTTGCGCTTAACTTTTATTTTATATATTTATGCTAATAATCTAATACTGTTTATTTATTATTGAATTGTACTCCTATATTATACGTAATCTGTACGTAATAATCTGTTTAATTGACGTTTGCACTTAATTTTTAATTAGTGTCACGGATCAGCTGAGTCTTTGTTGTGAATTACATCACTTTTGTTTATATACGTATACTTTTATTTTTCTTCTTTTCATCGTATCACATCGTGTATATGAGTAACTTAAATATCGCACACTTAAATACCAGGTCACTTTTAAAAAATTATATTCCCTTTAGTGATTACTTTCAAAAAGTTGATACTGATCTGCTAGGTATTTCTGAGTCTAGACTTGATGAACGTATCCCTGATAATTTAATTTTATTAACATAATACGAAACGATAGAAATGTTAGAGGTGGAGGAGTCGCGCTGTTTTATAAAAATAACTTAAAAATCGAAAAATTACATATCACTGTAATGATCACTAATTTTGAATATCTAGTCTCTAAAATTTCACTAAAAGATTCTATTTACGTAATCGCAATAATTTACCGCTGGCCATCATTCCATAACTTTAATGTGTTTATTGAAGAATTTGAATTGTTTTATTCACAACTGATGCTGTTGTCTAATAATGTAATATGTATGGGTGATTTTAATCTCGACATAATGAATTTAAATAAGCCCGGTGTTCAACAATATGTTGATATGTTAGCTAATTTCAATATAACTCAAGTTGTCACAGAACCTACACGGATCACTAATACTACTAATATACTAATAGACCATATTCTTATATCTGACTTAAAATTGATTAAATCTTGTACTGTTGACACAAGCCACACAATCTCAGACCATGGCGTCATTTTCGCAGATCTCCTATTAAGAGATCCCGTATTACCAAGAAGCCAGCGCCTTGGTTTACTGACAATATAAAGATTAGTATGAAACTGCGTGATAATGCTCATCGCCGTTATTCACGTACAAAAGTTGAATCCCATTGGTGTTACTAAAAATTTGAGAAATGTAGTCAACAAGGCAATCATAAAGGAAAAGCGGGCTTATATTGCACATAATATAAAAAATGATTCCAAAAGTAGCAATTTGTACAGGTTGCTGTCCAACATGGGACTGGGCCATAACAAGTCAAACACACAGCTCCCTCAGAGTCTGAGTGATGTTGATCAGATCAATGATTTTTTATGGCTTCGTCTAATGGACATTTCAGCAGTAATAGCTGGTTAGCACAATTCTATAATACACATACATGTGAACAAATTACTGAGCCCTTTTCATTTTATATGGTAGATGAAACAGTCATAATTAATATTTTAGAATCCTTCCATTCTAATGCTTGCGGAGTGGACTACATATCCCTACAAATGATTAGGTTATGCTGTCCTAGTATCATCCCTGTCATTACACACATTGTGAACTGTTGCATAGAATGTTCTTATTTTCCTGACTACTGGTAAACATCCATTATATCATTCATTGCCCAAAGTTTCTTCCCCAAAGTCATTCTCTGACCTACGACCTATTAGTTTCCTACGTGTCATATCCAAAGTTCTTGAAAAAGTTCTCTACCTACAAATAAAAGAGTATTTGGACAGATTTCATATATTTCCTGAATTCCAATCGGGCTTTAGAGCTGGGTACAGCTGTGAAACTGCATTACTAAAGGTAACAGATGATATTTTATCTTCTATTGATAATAACCGGTATACTATATTGATACTCTTAGACTTTTCGAAAGCGTTTGACACTATCTGTCATAATACCTTATTATCAATGCTGCACTTTATTGGTTTTGATCCAAATTCTATATCATTATTATTCAGTTACCTGTATGGTAGAAGGCAGATGGTGGTAAGCGAAAACCGCTACTCAAAGGTCACTGAATTACGGCGTGGAGTCCCTCAAGGTTCCATTTTAGGTCCCCTTCTGTTTTCGATCTACACTTCCAACATTGTAAAAAAATTTTAATTTTGCAATTATCACCTTTATGCGGACGATACACAGCTATTTTATACGTTCTCCAAGGAACATACCCTGACAGCCAACAAGGAAATTAATGAAGATTTAAATAACTTTATTAACTACGCTACTCAACACTCTCTGTATATAAATCCGGAAAAGAGTAAGCTAATGCTATTTGCAGCAGCGAATAACTCAGTAGAACAAACGGAAATATATTCATTAATAAATATTAAAATTGGAAGCGAAAAATTAGAATTTGTAAAAGAAGCAAAAGATCTGGGGGTAACTCTGGATTCGAACCTTAGTTTTGCAACACATATCAAAAATTGCACACAAAGAGCATTTGCCAACCTTAGGTACATATAAGGAATTAGGTATTTACTATCCCAATCTTCAAAAATTTTATTGTGCAAATCTTTTGTGTTGTCTCATTTTTCCTTTTGTAGTGCTGTGTATGGCAGTTGTCTATCTAAACAACTTGTTAGGAGAGTACAGGTTATCCAAAACTCGTGCGTGCGTTTAATTTATGGTCTTAAACGATACGATCGTATCTCACATAAATTAACAGCTATTCCTTGGCTTAATATGGAACAAGGTCGACTTCTTCACTCAGCTAAATTATATCACAAAATTATAATGAATAAATCACCTACATATCTGTATAATAAGATTTGCTTTCGTACTGATGTACATCATGTCAACATACGGCGGAAGGATTTAATTACTGTTCCTAAACATAATTTAGAGCTGTTTAAAAAATCATTTTCATACAATGTATGTAATTTATATAATTCACTTCCGCCGAGTATCAAACATCTTTCACCAACTAATTTTAAAAAAACACTTCGTAAAAACCTGCTGTGCACTTAGACACCGTTAAGTTACTACATATATACACGTCCCATTTCATCTCTATTGTCATTTCATTTTCTTATTTAAAACTTTTTCATTGCATGTATTACTCATACTCAGCTCATCCGTCTACTGGAAATTATAATTTGTCGGGCTAAGTGGAAGAGCACTGACGGATTTAGCATACCGAAAGTGAACTTCGCCCTTTGGACATCGTAATCCGCATAGCAGCTGGTCATTTAGCTTATGTATATTCCTTGTGTCCAAATAAAGACATTATTATTATTATTATTATTATTATTATTATTATTATTATTATTATTATTATTATATGTATTATCACCCTAACTAATACCTTAAAATAATAATATCTTAAAATAATATTGTAGGCTTGTATGGGAAATGGTTCTGTATGCACTACGCATACAGCCCTGAGTTACAGTATAGCTATCCAATCTATCACTGCTTATATTATGTATTGTTCTATAATTGGAACTTGGTGCAATGTAGCAGTAAGCGAGAAAAAAAAATGTTTCAGACATATTTATTTTGTAATTAGCAATATCTTGTTTAAGAGAGGTATGTTATGTAATATCCATTTTTGAAAGGTTTTCCAACGGTTTTTTGTTAGTTTTACCTTTTTGAGAGAACTAGGTAGAGCATTATACAGTTTTGGTCCTAGATATATTGCGCTTTTTTAGAATAACGTTTTATTTACATGTTTATTTGCATGTTTATAATAAAAAGGCTTCTCGGGGATTGCATGATTCAGTAAACTTTCTATTGCTAGAAATGGTGAAAGTAATAAGAGTGAAAAGAAGAGAAAGAAAGGAACAATTATTAAGTATTGATGAGAGAAAGAAAAGACTCCAGGTGTTAATCAAGCAAGTAAAAGAATTGAGGATTGATTTAGAGCAGTATGAGCTGAAAAAAAAATGAATCAACTTCGAGTGAATGAGCCATGAAAAGTATTAAATAAAGATGCGTTGTAATTTGAATGAAAGACGCTTTAAAAAGTAAATAAGTAATTACGGTAGTGCATGTTATATTGCATAACAGTATTCATTTGAAAAAAAATAAATAAAATAAAAAAATAAAGTGTGTGTAGACATATAAGAAGAAAATTAATAACGAAAAAGTGAATTGCAAACGAAAGACCCTTTAAAAGAAGTTTCCGTGTGGTTTAATTGAATTTTCATATAAAACGAGTTTCGTATCATAATTTATTAAATTATACAAATTATGTACTAAGAAATGGCATTGTAACCTTATAATTATCACATAAAACTATTACAAAGAAAAGGTGAATAACATTATCTTAGCTATTGTATAAAATGTTGAAATAAACAAAAATTTTATGTGTGTGAAATGTTTTAAAATAAATAAATATACTCCTTTTATCATAGCAGTTTAATCGTTAAGTCAAAAATTCTGAATTTTTGTATATAGACTAAACAAATAACAGCGCAAAGATAGCAGTTAAATAAATTCGGAATTTAAAAGATTTCAAAACAAATAGTCTTGTGAAAGTAGTACATAAACGTTGATACTTGCATATATTAATAAATCATAACGCGCTAGTCCTTTACTCAAAAATTCCAATTTTTTGCATGTAGACTAAAGAAATAACAGCGTAAAAGATAGCAGTTCCAAATTTTCTCAAAAAATGTGGAAAAACTTTAAGGCCTTATTTAACTGCGAAACATTACAGATTACTATTCTATATAAAACGTACATTTTTAATATTTTCCAAATTAATTGAGCATCAAGATGAAATAAAGTCCTAGAAAAGATGCGCTCCTGAAAATTTAAAATTTGCACCTAATTCTCAGAAAAAATTTTTTTTTTTCAACGCAGTTGTGTTTTATATTTTATATTTAAGTAGGAATTCATCAGTTTCGTGTATAAATTTATCAAAATATGAAAAATGACTCTTAAATTAACCAATTCCGTTTTTCCATTTTTAAACAACAAAGAGCACTTAAAACACAACTTTTTGTACTTACGTAAGCTCAGAAGAAACATGCATGCAATTTATCCATTTCATGTATCGAAATGCTCTTTAAGTTAACCAATTCAATTTTGAAACAACAAACAGCACTTAAAACATGACTTGTTTTTTAATTTATTATGACTCCAAATTTACAATTTTCGATGGAGCGTGGATATTACGGCATCAAGAATAGCAGGATAATGAATGCAGTTATTTTGCTTTGAAAGCATTTTATGCAGGTGTGAATGCGAACATTCTATTTTTATCTTAGTCACCAATTCACATTACAATTTTGAAACGGGATTTGAAAATGTATGAATGCAATTATGTCATTTTTATTGCATAAATACATGGCGTAAACTTTTCAGATTTATATGCTTTTGGGAACTGTTTTGACTTTTATTTAACGCAAGCTCTTTTTCACTTTTAACTGGACTATATTTTCACACTTTCTCTATATGCATGGTATTTTACAATAAATTTCGTATAATTATGAAATTATTTGAGATTAACGTTTTGTGTTCAACACTTACTCAAGGATTCAATTAGTTCCTTAACTTATTATAAGTTTTGTTATGAATGAATAAGTTCAAAAGTAAACATGAAATTGAAAATTATTATTAATTTTATTAAATACGACTACTAAGACTGCTAGGTAAACCTTTTATTTAAGTATTTAACAAAATTAATAATAATTTTCAATCTCCTTAACTTATTTGTTTTCACTTTTTAACCTTTTAATAAAACAGCTGTTCAATAGTTTGACACTCGTTTTCTGTTTCTTTCTTTATATATGTGATAGAGATATTTAATAATAAATAAAACAATTACACATTTATTTATTTACTATAATCCGTGAATGCATAATATGTAAAAAAAAATTATAATTACACTTAAGTTCCCTACCCTACAAAAACTAAAACTACCACACTACTTTAAACAATAAGAAAATTACTTCTGTCGAACAATTCCCGCACGCACGCACGCACGCACCCACCCACCCCCCACACACCCACACACACACACACGCACTCACGCACGCACACGCACACGCACGCGCACGCGCACGCACACGCGCACGCGCACGCGCACGCACACGCACACGCACACGCACACGCACACGCACACGCACACGCACACGCACACGCACACGCACACGCACACGCACACGCACACGCACACGCACACGCACACGCACACGCACACGCACACGCACACGCACACGCACACGCACACGCACACGCACACGCACACGCACACGCACACGCGCACGCGCACGCGCACGCGCACGCGCACGCGCACGCGCACGCACACGCACACGCACACGCACACGACACGCACACGCGCACGCGCACGCGCACGCGCACGCACACGCACACGCACACGCACACGCACACGCACACGCACACGCACCGCACGCGCACGCGCACGCGCACGCGCACGCGCACGCGCACGCGCACGCGCACGCGCACGCGCACGCCCACGCACACGCACACGCACACGCACACGCACACGCACACGCACACGCACACGCACACGCACACGCACACGCACACGCACACGCACACGCACACGCACACGCACACGCACACGCACACGCACACGCACACGCACACGCACACGCACACGCACACGCACACGCACACGCACACGCACACGCACACGCACACGCACACGCACACGCACACGCACACGCACACGCACACGCACACGCACACGCACACGCACACGCACACGCACACGCACACGCACACGAATTATATCAACAAGTATTTGTTAAACATATTCACCTTAGTATAAGTTCGGTGTCAGTTGGAGACCCGCCTGTAGCTAATTTTAATACCATTTCTCCCATGTAGAATTGCTTTAGGTTGATTAACCACTCTTTAATATTTCACGCAGAATCAACAGTCAAAATTTTGGAATAACTTTTATTAACGTTGGATTTATATGCCACACCCGTGAATGTATAACCTCTATTGTGAATAATTATTTTGGTACTACTGGTTCTGTGGTCGTGCGCAGTAGCATTGCTGCAACTGTTATAAATACCAGATGTAACTATTTATGTATACCAGATGTAACTTTTTATGTATACCGGGTGTAATACTGTACTACTGAACATGTTGGCGCGAGTTTTCATGCTAGTTTAAATTACTTGATAGCTCAAATATATAATATTATTTTTTTACTCGAATATGGATAAGGTTGTTCGGACCAATTTCTGTTTGTAATTTTAAATTGCTTAATTCCGGTTTTTCTCTTTCTTTCTTGAAATAAAAGTGGGACTGAACAAGCTTTTCCAATTGTATCTATATAACTTAATCAAAAAGGGGTTTTTATTCGGTTGTGTTAAACGAAAGGCAAGCTGAATATTAATTATCTCTTTCTTACAAGTAACTGATTTAATAAGTTTGTTAAATTGGCCTTTTCAGTCTAAGCTACGTAAGATCTTACGTCGGCCGGAGGGGTATCGTTTGTTGTGGTATTCTAAACTATAAATTACTGTGGGGGTAAATTCAAGCTCACGACTTGCCCTCGTAAACTTATTTTAATTTATATATATTTTTTTTTTTTGGTGAACTGTGGGAATAACGTACATACTGTATATAATTTATTTCGTTTATTATTCATGTTTATATATTTGTTGAGGGAATTGTTCACTTACTTATTATTCCTATTACTTACTTCCTGTTTCAAGTTTTACAAGGCCTCCCTCTCTCAAGGAATAAGAACCCATTTTCTGTTCCTTCTTACGCTAAATATTGTGGAGCCTATTCCGATTCTTTCCTGTCTAACGAAATTCTCATTCCAACTACATTATTGATACCTCCAAAACAACCATAGAATCCGAGTGCTCTGCGGTTTTCGGGCCGTTAGATTCAGTTTTAGCCGAGCTCACTCATTTCTCCTCTATTGTGCCATGTGGTTGTTAGACACGTGGCAAATTGCTGCCGGTCTCCCTTTCCTTATCCTTAATCCATTCTCATCCTATTCTTTCTCTCGCTCTCTCTGCCTTCCAATCGCGTTCAGAGTCTAAAATTAAGAAAAAAATGGCCATGTTTCTAAGGCACAAAATATCGGACGTAATATCCCGCCACGGTCTGATTTCGCGGTGGAGAGAGAGCAAGCGGCCTCGGTCATCAAAATCCATTACTGTAACATACGCGGTATTTGGCATAGTAATAATCCTGTTCTCCAACTGTTGAATAATAACAACCTGACATATTGTTCTATCTGAAACACAAGCTTCTTCTGAAAACTACGATTTACCCGATTTGTAACTTTCCCAACACAATCTTCACTTTGACTTTCGGTACAGAGTTGGAGTGTGTGCATTCAACAAGCACAGCATTTGTAAGACGATTGTTGCTATAGTTTGGCTGTAGGTCTCGCAATAGTAGCAACTTTCAAGGCTTCTTGGATTACCATAGATTGAAAATTGACTATCGTCTGTCTTACTTTCCATCTTGCAATATCTCAATTCTGGTAGATTTGAATATTCATAAATCTAATTGGCTTTAATTTTTATATACCACGAATACTGCCGATTATAGTGAAAAAACATTTGCTATTTTATGTTATCCCACTTAGGTGATTTCCGAAACTACACCTCGTTCTTACATAAAACCCACTAGTTCATAAAACTTTAGTTCTTTCCCCACTAGGTGTACCTAACCATTGTTTAATAGAAATAACTTCCATGTTCCCTTGTACTTTTGTTATTTGCAACACTTATATAACCTTGTGGTGATTAAGTCAGAAAACAAAGCCATACAGGTCATTCTCGTTTCCAACTTTTATTCAATAGAGCTTGTGCAATTGTAATGTCTTTGAAAAATAAATACTATGTCAAATGGAAATCTAATAATACGGTCGATAGTTATGGAGATTACATTGGTGGTGAAATACCTGCAAAAGTGTTATCACTACAATTAAAAAGCGTTTGAACATTGAAAAATGCAGTGCACTAGCTACTTCTTTTGGCAGTTGCAAATGTTTGTCTTCACCAAAGGCCATCTGTAAAAACCTTGGTGCATTTTCATTTCTCCCCATGGCATCCTTTAACGGATTTGTAGTTGCCGATCCTGTAAACAAAACCAATCTTGTTGTGGATTTAACTGCATCAAACTCGTGTCTGAATGATTTTGCAAAAGATTTGCCCCTGGTTATCTCCTCTTCATATGATATGAAACCAACTCCGTCTCGATACAATTAATCATCAGTTGGCTTCATTCCAAGAGGAAGCCTGCTCTAGACGGGACGGTATGCCATACTCCACATCTTCTAGATCTCTTTCTTACATCAAACCCACTTCATTATCACACTTCCGTTCTTTCCCCTCTAGGTATATCTGAACATTGTCTAATAGAAATAATTTCCGCTGCTCGCAACAATAGTACAACCTTGTGAAGTTTTAATTCAGCTAGATGGAGTGATTTACGAGACTTGATTGCAACCTTTCCATGGCATGAATATTGTTTTAAGTCGTCCTGTTCTTCGGACTTTGTTCTTTCAGTATGTGAAGTCGTCCTCATAGGCATGGAGTTATACATTTACAAAAAAGAGAATCGTATAGGTCATTCTTGTTTTCAACCCTGGTGCAATAAGGCTTCTGCTGACGCAATAACTTTTAAAAATAAATCTTATATTAAATGTAAATCTAATAAAACGATCCAGTCATGCAGAATACCATGCTGCTAGGAATATCTGCAAAAGTGTCATTACGAAAGCTAAAAAACTGTTTGAACAATGCAATGAACAAGCTACATCTCCTTTGGGCAGTCGTAAATGTAGCTCTTTAGCTAAAGCCATTAGTAAACACTTTAGTACAACTTCATTTCCCCCCGTGACGACCTTTGACGGATCTGTAGTTGCTGATTCTGTAGACAAAGCCAACGTTTTTGTGGCTCTATTTGCATTAAACTCGCGTAACAGTGAAAAGGTGTGCCTCTAGTAAACTCTTCTTCATACGCTATAAAACCGGTTCATTTTCGGTACACGCTCCTGGAATCTATTATCCGTAGGCTTGATTTCAATAAGGCGACTGGCCTAGACGGTATCCGAGTTATTGTCCTAAAGAGATATTGCACCGAACAAGTACCAGTCCTATCTAAGCTCTGTTCAACCTCTATGTCTTCTGGAGAATTTTCTTCATCACGGAAGTTAACAAATGTTCAACCTTCTAAATAACCTTATACGTATACTTCTACACCCATGGATACACATTTTAGATATCTAACAGTTTGGCTAATAACAAGAAATTTGGTGTCTTTTGCTCAGTCGTAGATTAAATTGGGCCAGAGTCCCTAAAATTATCGATTTGTCTTGTTAACCAGAAAATATTTACATGTACATAGATATGTTCGCTTTAAAATTGGGGTTGCTTCTTCCTTAAAATAGTTGTTAAATAATTAGACGCTAAATTGTTTTTAAATATGGAATAAACAAGTCAACCATTATGCAATAAAGTTAAAAGAAAATGTCTACAACAGGTTTTATTAACACAACCCATACGTAATTACAGACAGAAATACCCAAGCTAGGGTTAGTACCGTTAAAAAACTAAGAATAATTATTAATGTTGTCAGTAGTTAATGGAGTCAGAAACCTTATTATTGGACACACTGTAGATAACGAAATGAATGCATATGCTGGATTATCGTTTGAAAAATTGATGCATAATATTAATTCTGGTTGAAAAAAATCTGAATTTGTATGCTTAATAATTCCCAAATGACCAAATTTGCAGGATTAAGGCGTTTTAGAATTCCACTTCCCTTTGAAGCAGGTGATTATCACACTCTTGGTTAATCGTACAAATACTGTAAATTGTTTTAATAGTGAAATAATTAAATGTGTAGATGTATATAGCGTGTGGAAAGTATTAGTAAAGATGAAATTAAAGTAAATATTAAAAAATAAAAAGTGCTTGAAAAAAGCAAATAACTTTAATATAATCATTTATTTACAACTTACCATACAATTACATGGCCCTTTTTTTTTAATTTAACAAGCAATAATGGACGCTACATCCACCTTCTTAACTCAACCAAAACGAGGCTTAGGTCTTTGCGCATGACCATGTCTGAAACTCGAACGGTATGCGTATTAGCTCTAATTAAAATAATTAAATTGCATGTTTTTATGCAATTAGATATGCAACATACGCTGCACGAAATGCACGTTAATTGTCTACATACACGTAAATTTTATTACCAACGTAAAAATTTTGTTACACCCTATTCCCAAAAAAGGCGATAAGATCGATACCTCGAACTACAGACTAATTACCATCACTTCCATTTTGTCTAAGATCATGGAAAAAGCCATCAATCAGCAACTGCTCTCGTTACTTGAAACTAACAAGCTCCATAGTGACCACCAATATGGGTTTTGGCAGAGTCGTTTAACAGGTTATCTTCTGTCATATATTCAAGTTTAGAATAATACATTAGAACAATTCGGTCAAACAGTTGTAGTCGTCTTAGATATCTCAAAGGCATTAACCAAGTTTAGCATCTGTTTACTTGCCAAACTCACCTCGTTTGTGTTAAATCGTACGCTTATCAACTGGATTTCTAATTTCCTTGATAAAAGACGAATACGTGTCGTAGTCGATGGCTGTTTTTCACACATTAACACGGGCACCCCACAGGGATGATTTATAGAACCTACACTTTTCCTGCTATACATAAATGACCTTATTTCTCTTCATTGTAGTTCATCTCAGACTACTAAAATTGTAATCTACCTTCTACTACTGAAGGTATTAAAGCTGAAATGACAATTTCAATCAACAAAGACATTCAAAGTATTCTTGAATGGGGAAGCAATAATCTAGTTAAGTTAAATGCAAACAAAGCTCAGTGTTGCCTTGTGTCCGCCAAGAAAGATCGATCATTTCCTGTTGTAAGTATCAATGGCTCGGGTCTTAAGTTTTCAGACCCTAATACCCTGGTGGGTTGACTACCTTCTGTCAGCTACCAAAACCGCTACTGGTAAATAGCTAGTTTTGTATCAAGTAGCTAAAATGAGGTTTTTTTCGGAAGCATTTGTTGTTTCCACACATGGCGTCAGTAGAGTCCGCAATAGCAAATGAGTTCTAAAAAACCTATTTTAGGTACGTGTTAAAAACAACATTTTTTTATTTAAAGCTTTCTATTACTCTGGTGGGTTGACTACCTTCTGTCAGCTACCAAAACAGTTGCTGGTAAATAGTTTATTTTTGTATCAAGTAGCTAAAATGTGGTTTTTTTAGGATGAATTTTTGTTTCCACACGAGGCGTCAGTAAAGTCCGGAATAGCAAATGAATTCTAAAAAACCTATTTTAGGTATGTGTTAAAAACAATATCTTTTGTTTAAGCTCTCTAAAATTTTCCTAGAATGTCTAATTTATCAATTTTATTCGAATAAACGTACTTGATACAAAAATGGTTATTTATTTATATTGACTGTTATTTTAGTTTACATTGTTAGTGTTAACAGAGATTTGTAATATCTATATTACTTAACTGTACTATTAGAAACACCTAGTTTTTTAACCCAATTCTAGTGATAGAACTGATAAATAAAATAAATTTTAAAATATTGTCCCGTGAATTATTTAAAATAATTTAAAATGGTTGTCATGACGACTACAATTTCAAGCAACAAAGATAACGTGTCCTTGAATAGGAAAGTAGTAATATAGTTAAATTTAATACTAACAAAACTCGGTGTTGCGTTAAATCAGCCAAAAAAGGTACGAATCACTCAGACCTTAAGCTTTTAGGCTTTATTTCTATGTTGGGAACTATTGTATCTTCAAATCTTTCTTGAAATGCTATAGCAGATGCTCGTAAAATAGTATCTTTTACAGAACTCGGCAGTACTTTATCTTAACTATATTACAATTCTCACCTCTGGCTTACTGCTCCCCAACATGATCTCAACATCGTTGATCTTATTCAAAGAGCAATTAGCGTATAAATTATATTCTTTGATACCATCTGAATTCGACCCAAATTTAACAGCAATTTCCTGCAAATAACACGTATGGTAGCAAAATGAGTAACCTAGTGCAAGAAGGAATCACTGCTTTAAGAGTTTTATGTACTTTCAAATTGTTATATATATATATATATATATATATATATATATATATATATATATATATATATATATATATATATATATATATATATATATATATCAGAAGCAAAAGATGTATAAAGTAACTTGGTAAATATGTGGAATAGGGTACAAATGTATCTAACCTTCTTGTATGCTATTGACTTGAAGAAATCGTGTAGATTGTCCACCTTAATGATTGGGATGCCGATAGATTTATATTAATACTATCTACCTTCTTTTTTAAAGCTTCAATATGGGATTAAAATTTAGAATTAAGAAGCTAAAAGAGTTGAGATTAGAAAATAAAATAATTACTGCGTTGCGAGTATTATTTACGGTTTCTTTTTTTTAACACTTCCTAGGTGGTAAAAGGTATATGCAATTTAAGAATGTAATTATTCTATTTAAGCCCGCAAGCAAGTATTATATTTAAATAATTAATTAAGAATACAAGTGAATGTGATAGCACTAACCTACAAATCCCTTCTAATTTTCTATTAAGTTTTGAATATAAACGCGTTAAATCAACAGACCCGTTTAATACGGTGACAATTTAACAAATGCCGAACTTATCGGATTTTCAATCTGAGGGGCTAGATAGTAAAATATTTCAAACCGATCTCAAACGATATCTAATAATTTCTGTAACGTAAATTAAATTGTTGCATATCCCTACAGAAAAGTCTTGTGACGTTAATGCTGGAATTCGTGGTGGCCACTCTATTTCACCTCTTCAACGAATGCACTTGCATGGATAACTTCGGTTTTAACCACTCTCTCACACGGAGGTCAAAATACGGTGGGGCTTCGTCTTGCTGTAAATATAAGTTATTTTCATCAATCAAAAAATTTACTTGGTTATTTGGTTTGTTTCAAAACTACCAACAATTAAAGGTTCGATAACGTCATCTAAAAGTACCAAATATTTTTCACCAGTCAAATTTCTTTCAATGTATACTTGCCCAATAACAGCGTTTCCTAAAATCCCCACTCAAACATTGTGTTTGGGAATGACCTTCAAGAAAAATATGTGCATTTGTATCATCCCAACAGCGACAGTTATGCCGATTAACTAATCCATTTAAAAAGATTGTGGACTCGTCGCTAAAACAAATACTATGAATTTAAGTTCCGATGGAGTTAATCTTATGTTATCATTTCACAAAATTCAATTCTACGATTTGGATCATCTTCATTTAGTTCGTTTAGAATATATATCTTATACAGGTAAAATCTATGCATATGAAGAGCTATATCTACCCAACCCACGGAAAGATGTATAGAGGCTGCTACTTTCCTAATGGATGTTGTTGGATCCATATCAAAACTTTTAATTACTTATATCTGTATGTTTTCGTCTAAAAGTCTTTTCCTCTCACCCTTCTTTTTTAAGACAGAACCTGTTTCCAAAAATTTTCGTATTGTTATTGGCACATACTTATGATCAACATGTTTGTGTGGGCGTCTTTCAGTAAATACAGCAGCTTTGGTTTAGCATTTTCGTCACATTTTCCGTAAAGAAGAATAATTTCGGTCCTTTCAGCTAATGTATAATCCATTTTTCATTACTGTCAATAACAGCGGTATCTATGTCTGAAAGATTAATAATTTACTAATTAAGACCACAAAGTGAATACTGTTTTGTAACTGTCACCATGACTTTTTTAATTATTGTTATTGATTTAAACTAATACAGGGAGGTCCAAAAATCCGTTGTTGGATTTAGGTATTAAAAGAGGTATCACACACAATCCCAAGTCATGTGACCTTTTAAATGAGTTATGACTTGACAACTAAAGCCATTTGAACAAATTTAAGTAGCATTAGGTGCACAGGAAGTTGCTTCAATTCAAACGGAAACAAAATTCTTAACGAATTGAAGGCATAAGGGAGAGATATGCGATAAACAGTGTGTAACGTGCCAATTCTTGTCTATCATTACCTTAATTTAAGTTTTAGGCATCCCTTTCTTCTTTCCATAGTTAAATTTTTTACATCTCGATATTTTCTCTTTAGTCTACATAATTACGGACGTGATTGTGTATATATTTTAGACATTAATTTTAGTTTCATGCGCAACGTGAATTGAACACGATTACGCACTTCCGTAATGTGTTTCTTATAATTCAGTACCTTATCTTGCGTTTTACTCCCTTTTATAAGGCATGTAAAGGCGTCTAATTAAATTTCCCATGTAATATATTTAATAGGGAATAAGGTAGGAACAAAGAGTAGTGACAAGGAAACCGCTTATCTTAAGAAAGAGCTTTTATTTTGGTAAATTTCCGTATCGTAAAAGCGTGGTGTGACACCATGAACGTTACTTGGTTAAAATCGCGATGATAATGCAATGTCATCTTTATGAACATAAATGGAGATACCTTTGTTTTGAATAAATGACATATGCTGTTATATACAGTTGGCCATTCTAAGCAGCTTTCGTCTTTCGAATTTGAGCTAGTCGTTTATACCATTCCATTATTTTAGGGAAAACATTTTGTGCCAATTACCTAATGATACCATATGATACCGTTCGTCTATTTTTATGTTGAAGACAAATGAAAGTTATAGCGCCTTCCTGTACGTTTATATTTCGTTTACTTGTACGTTAAATACAAATGGAAATTACCTTTACATTATCGTATACTTGTCTTGGAATTGGATATGAAAAATCTCAAGCTACAGTACTTATCCTCTTAGCGCATTTTAACTAAATAACAAATCAGTTAGTGTTATTTTGATACGGTTAAAAAAAGGACGTAATATCCTGCCCCGCTCTGATGTCGCGGTGGACAGAGAGCAAGCGGTGGTTAAAAAAGAAACAGCTGAGTCCTCCTCCTAAGATAAAAACATTTGAGTTCATAACCCATCACAACTGTAATTTGTTGATATAGGTCAATATAAGTTTCATTATTGAATACATGTTGATCAGTTTGAATTTTGAAGTTTAAGTAAACATAGATTATTAGCTTATGTACAGTGTTTAATTTAGTAATTTTAAGATCGTAAGGCTTTACGAGAAATATCGCTTAGTTATTTTATGCTGATATTAATCCGACATTTTGCTTAAAATACAGTTGTTTAGTGCTTACTCAGATTACCTGTTATGGTTTGAGATACAACCTTTCTCATTTTTTGTTGTATTTTAATTATTAAACCTAGAAATTGAGAGGTGCTCAATAAAATAAATGCTAATACTGATAACATCTGTGGAAAGATCTCTTCTTCCCTCACACCGGATGAATGAGTTCTCAATTACAGCAAGTTTGTACCTCACTGAGATATACCGCGGCGCAATTTACCTTTGTAATATAACAAACAAACAACACGCCAAACATTTTTTATTTGCTATAAGTGAAGCTAAGTTATACCAGCTAAAAACGTTCTAAAGGCCACATGTTAATTCAATGGTTTGTATACTTTTAAACACATGTAAATAACAATTTTTTTCTAAAAGTGGCATAAATTTAAAACAAAAGTTATATAGCCATATTTATTTAATAGACGTAATCAAACTCTAGCTATTCAAAACAAATCTAGGATTTAGATTGTACAATTTAAGAAAGAATGTTATTAAATTTGCTTGTCTTCACTGTACTTGTTGGGGGCTCTTCACCAATATTACGTAAGTAATTATTAATTATTCTTTTATGATATTTACATATTTTTAGCAAACTCTTTTCCAAAATGCTCTTTAAGTGATCCAAATTTAAACACATGTATTTTAAAATCTGCAAATTCTGCACGTCAACATATACGAGATGGAATACCAGCAATTGGGTTTCCTTTCATTAATCCTTTTAGATATCCTAATTTAATCGTAACTCACTCTTCACCAATAAGTTACTTTCAAGTAAACTGTAATAATTTGGAGTTTGACGGATTGTATAATTACGAAATAACAGAAATACAGTAAGTGCTAAGCATTAAATTGTTTATGTGAGTAACAGAAGTGTTATAGTTTTGATTCAAATATGGAAAGGTATACAGGAAAATTTGTTCTTCCCAATTGGTCCCTTCTCGCGAACTTTAATATAGATGGTGTCATTGCACAAATTCCATTACATGGAGGTAGTATCGCTCAGAGTAATTACTCACGTACACATTGTCATTTTGCAATAACCAGCAGTCAATATGGTTGTGATAACTTAAATTTGGAACTTGGAATGAAAATAGACGATTTAGACGTAAAGTTAGAGGGTATAGTAAATGAAGGTAAATTATACAACCTGAGGTAAATCATACCATTTGCCCAACCTATTTCAGAGCTAACGAACGCACTCATAAGAGGTATTTCAACAATAATAGCTCAAGAAGTTTCTCCGGTCTTAGAAAAAATACTTGAAGAAATTGCAAAATCTTATCTCAGAATGTCATGCAGACTAGTTTCCCTAAACGATTTATTTTTTCCCTAGTGTACTAAGTAGATGAATAAGCTAAGATGCATTAATCGTATGGGGTACGAGAGGACTACTGGTAGGTGTGTTTAGTAACGAAACCATTGTTGTAAAAATACCATGTCATACTCGTATTGTATTATGATTAAAATTATTCTGGTGCAAAATGAGAAAGCTTATTTCTTGAACAAGTGCGGAAGCTTTTACCATCCAACCTACCCATACATATGCAGATAAGCAATTTTTGCAATAGACTTTTCTTTGATTAAAGCTAAGTTGAATTATTATTGACAGTTTCGATAAGACGCGCCATGATGCCTGTACGGGTGTGTAAATGTACGTTTTTGTGGGTGCATGTTCGCGCGTGCGTGCATGCGGGCGTTGAGGTACGTACTTGTACGTGTGTGCTTGTGTGCGTGTGTGCGTGGACCCGTAGGCGCGATTTTGGATATGTGCGTGTACGTGTCGCGTGTGCGTGTGCGCGTTTGCGCATATGCGCGAGTGCGCGGGTGCGTGTGTGCGTGTGTGCGGGTGTGCGTGCGTGCGTGTGTACGTGTGTACGTGTGAGTGTGACCGTGTGTGCGTATGTGCGTGTGGGTGATTGTTTGTGTGTGTGTGTGTGTGTGTGTGTGTGTTTGTGTGCGTGTGTGTGTGTGTTGCGTGTGTGTGTGCGTGTGTGTGTGTGTGTGTGTGTGTGTGTGTGCGTGTGTGTGTGTGTGCGTGTGTGTGTGGTGTGTTGTGTGTATGTGTGTGTGTGTGTGTGTGTGTGTGTGCGTGTGTGGTGTGTGTGTATGTGTGTAGTGCTTGTGTGTGTGTGTGTCTGTGTTGTGTGTGTGTGTGTGTGTGTGTGCGTGTGTGTGTGTGTGTGTGCGTGTGTGTGTGTGGTGTGTGTGTGGTGCGTGTGTGTCGTGTGTGTCGTGTGTCGTGCGTGCGTGCTGCGTGTGCGTGCGCGTGCGTTCGTGCTTACGTGCTTACGTGCGTGCGTGCGTACGCATGCGCGTGCGTGCGTGCGTGCGTTCTTGCGTGCGTGCGTTCTTGCGTGCGTACGTGCGTGGGTGCGTGCGTGCGTGGGTGTGTGTGTGGGTGTGTAGTGGCGAACAAAACTTTGGAATACTATTAATGTTTTCTTTCATCTAGGTACACGTGCAATGTTCATATGTATCGCGCTATGAAATATGACATTCGAGCATATAGTAGGCCTGTGATACTTCACTCAAATGTCATATTCCATTGTTAGTTCACTTTTATATAGTAGATGTCAAATTTCATCTGAACAAGGGTAAGGATACATTGTAGTTCTTCTTAAGATCATAACAAAAACAGTCGCACTTTTAGTGTACGTTTAGTGCATTTTTCGTGTTAAAATTCCGACTGGTGAAAAACAAATTAATATTGCAAAAAGACTTGCGTTGTATCGGGAAACGGTCATAAAATTCGTGAAGCGTTTTTTAAGAGACCGGTGAGTTGCAGTAGTCCAAAAAAGCGGTATACCACGCAAAACATGCCGTACATTGACATATTAACTAGCAATCTACTACCCGTCGAAGAAGATCTACCGCTCCGATGGAAGTACCAGCAAGACAACGATCCGAAACACAAGTCTCGTCTTGCAAAGAAATGGTTTCAGGACCAAAAGGTCGAGTTGCTGGAGTGGCCGTCCCAAAGGCCTGATCCAAATCCGATTGAAAATTTGTGGAGTTACGTGGACAAACGGATTTTTTGTCATCACATTTCCAATCGCAATGACCTATGGGGTTCTCTAAAATTGAATGGAAGACAAGATAGCATATGAAATTCGTTTATAATGCGGGATTATGGCATTCGTTTCAATTATTGCTTAAGGGAGCGAAAGCAATAATGGAAACTCCTTCCGCGCTTTACTTCCTTCCGGAAGTTAGTATATTTCTGTGTATTTTGATAGCAACTACCTTTACTTGCAAAGTACTTCATTTAGAAGAGAACATATTTTGATTACGTTCATGTTACTTATCCGTTTATTATTTTTTTTAATAAAAATTTTTGATTTGCACAACCTTTCAACGACAACGCTCATTAATTTTTTTATGATTCCGTTGAAAGCTTTTAAAGTAATGACTTATGAGAGTTTTCACTGTTAGATTATTTTGTATTCCTTTGAGATATAATATATGTAATATATATATATATATATATATATATATATATATATATATATATATATATATATATATATATATATATATATATATATATATGTATATGTGTGTGTGTGTGTGTGTGTGTGTGTGTGTGTGTGTGTGTGTGTGTGTGTGTGTGTGCTTCTCGAATCTGGGTATTAAGTCTTTTTCCTGGTAAATGTCCATTATGCAATTCTAGTATGGAAGACTCTTTATTAGTATAACGATTGAAAGATGAGTTGATTTTAGAGGAGTGAGACGTTCTGTGTTTCTTGTAAGGTTGGGCTCTTAACCCTAGAACACTAACGTACGTAAATTTTACGTGTAGTGGTAAGAAATTGCAATATAACTTCAGGTAGAATGGGTTAATCCGCTAAAGCACATAGGAATACAATCCCCGACTCTTTCCAATGCAAAACAACTTTAACAAGGTAAATTGTTTTCTATATTTATCAGTTTATGTTGGAATTTGTAAGCGCGTGCAGGTAAATTTTACGTACGTTAGTAATACGGCTAAGTTTTCGAGTGATAGAAGTAGTTTTGAGCACAATTTATTTGTAATAGTGTTATCTAGAATGGCACAAACAGCTAAACGCTGTTATGCTGATCAAGAATTGGATAGAATTTTAAATGGTAGTTGTGAATTTTCTGTCAGTGAAGTAGAAGATTGTGTGGAAACAGACAGAAACAGTGACAACAGTGTTAGTGATCCAGATTTTGTACCAAGTCCGGAAAATGTGGATGAGGTTGAAGAGCAACATTTAAAATCTGCCGCTCATTGTTACTTCAATGGAAGTAAGACTGTGAATTGTATACTTGTACATACAAATGAAAAGATAGGGGAATTACGCAACAAATATAAAACGCAACAAGCTACAGTCGCTGATGTTACACTACCAGAATTGAAAGCGTTACTAGGTTTACTTGTTTTGTCGGCAGGTCTAAAAGATAACCATTTATCGGCAGACTTCATGTTTGATCCATCATATTCTGGTTTGAGATATAAAGCAACGATGGGCAAAGACACATTCAATTTTTTAATCAATTCCATTAGATTTGATGATGGTCAAACAAGAGAAGAAAGACGGCGACATACAACGTTTCCCCAATTTCAAATATATGGGAAATGTCTATCAACCTATGCAAAAAAACTTATATTGCAGGTGCAGATGTTACAATCGACGAACAGCTCGTGGGTTTTCGCCGAAGATGTTCATTTCGTATGTACATGCCAAATAAACCTAACAAATACAGTAACAAAATTGTGATGTTTTGTGACGTTGAAAACTGCTATCGGAATGTTACGTGAAAAATTTAACTGAGCCCATTTGGGGTAGCAATAGAAACGTTACCATGGACTATTGGTTTACCAGTATTCTGTTTGCAGAAGATTTACTAGAAGCATCATACAAATTAACAGTAGTTGGAACTCTACGCAAAAATAAGAAGGACATTCCATTAGAATTTATACAGGCGTGCAAATCGCGTCTCTGTGGTAGTTCCATGTTTGGCTTCACCGACAAGATGACACTTGTTTCATACAAGCCAAAAGAAGATAAAATTGTCCTGTTGGTGTCAACAATGCATTTTTCAAACAGCATTGATAGTGACACTCAAAAACCTGAGATTATTATGCAATATAATAGTACCAAAGGATCTGTTGACACATTCGACCAAATGAGCCAAAATAGACAGCCCCACTAAGCCACTAAGCGAAAAACGAAACTTCCTTTTCCCCACAAGATCACGTCGTCCTTTAATCTTCACACACACACACACACACACACACACACACACACACACACACACACATATATATATATATATATATATATATATATATATATATATATATATATATATATATATATATATATATACATAATGAATTTTAATAACTACGTATACTTATATTTTAAAAGGATAATGCTAGGATTGCCTAGTTCCAGTAGGTACACAGGTAAAAGTCAAAATGTGATAATATTTATTACTGTTTTTTATATATTTCGGTTCAAAACTTTAACCTTCATCAGAAAACGTAATTAAATGGAAAATTTCTGGTGAACAAATTAGTTGATTGACGTGAGTGACATATTGTGAATTCACAAATGCCTACTAACTAAAATAGCACTATCCTTTTAAATATATATATATATATATATATATATATATATATATATATATATATATATATATATATATATATATATATATATATATATATATATATATATATAATTTTAATAAAAATAAAAAAATTTTATTTTAATTTATTTTTTTTATTAAGGATAATTTGTGATTTCAGTAAATTTTATTTTTTAAGGTTTTATTTTTATTAAAGTAATTTTTCAAAATTTAAAAGTTTTGTTTAATTATCCGTTATACCAAAATTATAAAATTTAAAATATTTATTTAATTATATATAAAATATATATATATATATATATTTAATTTAACACGACGCTAATATTCTGTCCATTTGCATTTTTACGTTTGTAGATTTATTTCGTTTTATTATCATCACTAAATGTAATTTTATACGGAAAATTTTAAACCTTTAGATGTTAATGATAGTCATTTCAAAAAGACTGTAATTTCATTATGTTTTAAAGACAGATTTAAATTATTGTTCAAATTGGTTTAAACCAATGGTTCAAAGTCGAAACAAAAAAAATTGTTTTTGGTTAATTGAAATGATAAGAACTGGTTCAACTACTAATAACTGGAAAACCGCATTTCATAAATGAAGGGAAATGTAACAGACTCCTCATAAACAATTGAAAATTGGGTTACATGATGCAGAAAGGTCAATAAAAGATTTTCAAAAAAATATGTATTAAAATTTTGATTTACCAACGCCTTATGCAGTTGGAAAGAAATTAAAGTTTACGAAAATTACTAGAAACAAATTTTCTAAATGAAAATTTATTTCAGCTATAAATTATTTTGAAGACGCTTGATAGGTAAAAAAGACAAAATAACAATAATTAATGTGGAATTTAATACAAAGATCACCTGACTAACAATGCCGGGGGCACAACAGCTTTGCATCGATTTTAAACGCTTAATACATTTGAAATAAACCAAAATTATTTGAGTTGTATTAAATATACCTTAATTTAATCTTTAATTCATTTAGTTGTAAATAAAAAAAAGTTAATTTTGAAATATATAGGAAACTAATTTGCAATTTCAGGGTTTTAGTTATACTTTTGGTTATTTTTTCAAATTATTTTTTCTGCTCAAATACGTTTGGAAACATGATCATTTGACATCATCCTATTCCAAGCACCCATTTTTCATTTCCATGCCCATTACAGCAGGAAGCGTTGTTTGGTTTTTACCTAAAATTTATGTGAAAATTTTTAATGGTGATATCTTTTAACTTGTTTACAAAATTTTTTTTTTCAGGCACTTTTTTTTTTACTTTTGTTTTACTTCGATTTACAATTTAATTACATTTAAATACGCATTTAATTTTATGATTACTAATTTTTTGTAAAATTTCAAAAATGCATTAAACGAATTTTTAAAAATAATTTCAGTTTTGGGTGTAAACCTAAAAGTATTGTTTTCATAAATTGCCAACATTACACAAATTCTCATTTAGTTTGCAGTTCAGTCATTTTTTGTAATAGGAATCCTCAAAAGATTTTATATATTGTACAGGTATTTTTTTTAATGATTATTAGTACTTTAAATAGTTTTGATAAATTATATTTAATCATCATATTAACTTCAATAAACATAATTTATATTTTATTTTTTACATTTTGATTTTTTTGTTAACAAACTCGAGATAAGAATAAAAATAACCGTCCGAATCATTTTATTATATTACATTTCATTTTTTATTATTTATGTTCAGTAAAATAACCAGCAGATTTTGGGTAATTAACAAATCAAAATTATTGAACCTGCCTAATTAAACTGACTACAAAAGGCACTTTTGTGGTGAATGGATAGTATATCCAGTCGTTTGATTTGTGTTTGGAAACTTATTTCTTTTTTCATTTTCTATATTTTTATTTTTATTACACCATTTCCCCAAATTTATTAAACCTGAAAGAAAATGTATCTAACGTATACATTCAATAAGTGAATAGAAAGGGTTTTTTGTATTTAAGAAATGTTTTCAACTGCAAGGATAAATTGATAGAAAAATAAAACAAGAACAAGAAAATGTAAAAACAAATAAAAATTTTAAATTGTGATTTAACAAAATGATGTATACTCACTTCAAACCCTTTTGGATAAAAAAAAAAAAACAAACGAAACAAGAAAATGTAAAAAGAAGAAATTGAAATATTTGGGTTTAAATACTTAATTGAAAAAAAACAAAGAGTTTTTATTTAAAAATCACTTTTTTAAAAAGGGATTTAAAAAAGGTTAACTTTTTTTCCCTTTTGTTTTTTTTTCCCCGCTTTAGAAAAACACCCCGAAAAAGAAATTTCAAAAAAAAAAAAATTTTGAAAATTTTGTTCAAAATTTTTTTTAATTTTTAGGGGTTGAATGGTTTTGAGAAACTCCAGTTAAAAAATTTTTAACTTTAACTGGGAAATGTTTAAGTTTACGAAAAAAAAAATTTTTTCTTGGGTTCTATTATTTAAAATTTAGCTTTCGATATAGGAATGGTAAAAAATTAAAGGCACATTTTCAATTCAATTTGGTTTCGTTTATATGTTCCATTTTTTTCTTTTGCCCGTTTATATCTTTACTTTAGAATGTGTGATTCTATTATTACTGAGCATTTCTTTTTTTTTATTTTTAAAAAATATTCCCTTTGTCGTATTTAAACACGAAAAAATTTTAAAGACTTTTGGCTTATATGAAAATTTTGGCGCAGTTCCAATTTTATATTGAACATCTTACCTAAGCTTTTATCTAATAAAGGGACCCTTGGTTAATTTCGACATATGTTTTCCTGAAATAATACCTTAAAAGTTATTTGAATTTTAAAAGAAAATATTCGTTCTATACCTTTTTATATTTTTGAAATCCAGGTTAGATGTCCCTTTGAAAACATAAAAGTTGATCCCATTCCAGAATTGATATAACCTTCATTGAGATGCTTTGATCTGGAAACGTTTTAAAATTTCGCCCTAATAAGTAATTTTCTAACAATTTTTAAAACCATCTCTTAACAAATAATTTTAATAAAATTTAGGTTTTTTAACGGGATTCATAAACTGAAGTTGTCCATTTGTGTTTGTCTTGAAACGAAATTTAAACAAAAAATTAAAAAAAAAATCAAAAAACCCTGTACAGCTTTAAAAATAACTGTGAACGTCATTTCTTACTTAATAACCAAAATTTAATACCATTATCAAACTTTGTTTTAAAAAAAGATAGCAATTTGACATTTATTTTTTAATTATCCATTAAACTGCACAAAAAAGTTACATCAAATTAAAATTTTTACAAAATACAAACTGTTTTTTAAATCAAATTTTGAATGGTTTTTTAACACAAGCTTGTTTTGGCCTCCAGAAATATTTTGAAATTAAAAATTTATGTAAAGACTAAAAAAAAAAAAAAAATTTATTTTTTTTTCTTTAATTTAAATTTTTTGGATTTGGAAACCATTTTAATTTATCTTAATTTAATTTTAAAATTTTTAAAACTTTTAAAAAACCATAAAGGGAAAAAAGGGTAAATTTAAAGGTTTGGGTTTATGAACTGTGTTAATTAATGGGCAGCACAAATTAAATTTTTCCAATTTGAGGTTAACCCAGGAAAAAAATTTTTAAAAAAAATTTATACTTTTTATTCAAAATTAAAAGTAATCCAATTGAAAAAATTTATTAACTTTCTGTTTAATGACTTTTATCTACAATAAACTCCTTTAAATTTTTTTTTCTTCCGGTTTTTAATTATTTAATTTAAAATGGTAAAACCTAGAATTACCCGTTGGTGGGAAACTTTTAAAAAACATTTTTCATGGAACCCCCAAAATTTTTGAATTTTGGGGTATCCAATAAATTTTTTCTTTAATTTTTTTTAAGACAAATAAAATTTTGTAAAATTTTAAAAGGTTTTAAGTTAAAAAAAAACAATTTTCATGAAATTTAAAAAATTTTTCTAGAAGGAATAAACTTTTTACGTTTAAAAATTTTGAAATTAAATAATCAAAGAAAATTATTTTTTAAAGGAAATAAATTTTAAAATAAATTTAAGTTAATTGTTTTATAAAGGATATCAGTATTTATTTAAAAAAAAAAAGGAATTTAATAAAAAATTTAAAAAAAGCAGAATTTATTTGAAATAGGAATTTTAAAAAGAATTTTGGAAAAACCCCGGGTAAATTTTAATTTAATTCATTTTTATAAATTTTTAAAAGATTTAAATTGTATTAAAAAAAAATTTAAAAGATTTAGCCGTTTAAGAAAATCATTTTTACAAAAAAAAATATCAGCCATTACTGTTTTTTAAAATAAATTAAAAAGGAACTATTTTAATTGAATTGAAAAATTTTTCAAAAAAATTCATTTGTAAAAATAATTTAAATTATTTTTTTTGGAATGCATTGGTAACGGTTAAAAAAAAAAAATTAAGGAAAGTATAATTATTGTTTTCAAAAAAAAAACATTTTGTTATTAAAAAAAATAAGATTATTTGGACATTTTAAAATGAAAATCTCCGTAAAAAAAATTTTTTTTTTAATTACAATAATTTTAAAAACCTTTGTTGAAGGAAATGAAAACCAAAGACGGGTTCCGAAAATTAAAATTTTTATCCATTTTTTTTTTGCTTAGTTGTAATTTTTTAAATTAAATTTAAAAATTTAAAACATTTTTTTAAAAAACTCTTGTTTAAAAAAATATTTATTACTTATTTTCAACTAAAAAAAAGGTGAAAAAATTAACAAAAAAAATTTTAAAAAATTTTTAAAATGATAAATTAAATTTTTTTTTTATCTTTAAAATTTTTTGGTTTTAAATTTTAAATTTTTTATTTTAAAATTTTTTTTAAAATTTTTTTTAAATTTTCATTTAAAATTAAATTAAAAAAATGAACCAAATGTGTAAAAAAATTTGGTTCCCATTTAAAAAAATATTTTTTAAAATATTTTGGATAACGTAATTTCAAAATATTTTAAAAAATTTTTAAACAAAAACTTAATGAAAGGGTACAAGTTTTAATGTTAAATAGTTTTAAAATTTTTATTGAATTGTGGGTTTTGGGTTCTTGAAAATATTTTAAATTCAGTTAAGGGTTTACCAAAAAATTTAATTTTTTAATTGGAAATACCTTTTATTATAAATTTGGACCTTTAATTTTAAAATTTATTACATTGGGTATTTAAAGGCTTTGGGTATTCCATTTTTGAAAATTTAGATTGAAAAAAAATTTAAAAAATTTAAAATGTGAACACAAAATTTTAAGGGATTATATCTTTTAAAAAAAAAAATAATATTTTTAATTTAATTTTCAATATTAATCAAATTAAATTTTCAACATTTTGTTTTTTTAAATATACTTTTTTACAGGAAAGGAATTTAATTAATTTTTTGATTAACTTGGGTATTTTGTTTTCCTTTTTGAAATCCATTTTTACTGAATTTCAAATTTGGTTTTAATAAGTCGTTTTTTTGGAAAATTACATTTTTCTTGAAAAATTTAATTAAATTTTTTTAAAATTTTGTTTTTATTTTTTTTTGAAAAGGAAAATTTATTCGATTTTGGGAAAAAATAAATTTAAATTAAATTTAAATTGAAAAGTGATTTCAATTGAATTTTTAATAAAAAAAGCTTAAATTTTTAATAATTGTGAAAAATATTTCAATTAATTTTTTATTTCCGTTGTTGGCCTTTAAAATTTATTCTTAAAACCCCAAAAAAATCAATGGATTTACAGATTAGTGGAAATATTCCTTTCTTTACAATTTTGTGAAATCAATTTTCCCTTTACAATTCTGGTTTGGGGTCTTGTTGGAAATCATTCTTCTTTGACCAAATAATTCTCCTAAAGATATAATTCGTTTTCAAAAATTTTTTCTAATTGGGAAACAATTTCCCCGGTTCCTCCCAAACATTATACCTTTATTTTGAGCTAAAAATTGGTTGGATTTTCAGAAAAAAATGAAAATTATTCTTTAAATCCATTTATAAATAACATTCGTTAAATAATTCAATAAAATTTTCCGCATTTAAGTTTTAACCATGGAAAATTAACGATTTTGAAAACGTTTTACTTTGTGAATTTTTTTTTTTTTTTTTAAAATGTTAAATTTACTTTTTTTCCCCAAAATTTAATAAAGTGGGGTTTTCAAACTAACAAATTTTTTTCCATTTGTAAAATTTCTCTTTCTTTTAATATCCCCATTTTAAATCTTTCTAAAGATTGCGAAACGATTCTTCTCTTGGTTGTCTTCGATCATGATAACCTGCCCGTAGATTCGACGGGCCAAAAACAATTTTTGTTTGATTCTGGAGCACAAATATCATTTAATTCATTGCAAAAATTACTCATTATAATTCAAAAATATTACGTATATAATGTTCGTAAAGTTAAGCTCAAACATTCACCTGCAATAAAGTAATTAACTCAGTTACGTTTGAACATACAAGGAAATGCCGATACTATTGCTGAATTTTGCAAACTTTTGTTTTCAACTGATGTGATTTAAACAATTATACATACATATGTAAACCTACGAAAATCGACAAATTCAGTAAAAAGGCTGGATTATCAAAAAACGGCAAAAAATAAATACCAACAATGTTATATCAAAAAAAAATGTAATTAAATTTCCTATCTGACAATGTAAAACAATGTATACCTTTCCATTTAAAAAAATCAAGTTATCTATGATTGAAAATCTTAAACTTTGTATTGCGATATCTCGAAAATTAAAAAAGATAATATTACTATTTTTACGATTTTATGTAGCACAGTCTATGACTAATCAACCATTAAAATTTTAGTTACATTTCTCAATACGGTTGTTACAATTTTTCTTTTCAACTCTAAATTTTCAAAAATTGAATGCAGCGCCTAAATTGCGCGTTTAAGATCCTCATATAGTGAATAAAGTGCCTTAAAATTAACCAGGAATCCAAATTTATAATAATATACGGTATGTTCCATTAAAAAATATAACTTGTGTTGTAATACCCTGTAACGAGTATAACAAAAATTTTTATTTACAGTAGCACCTTTCACTTTTTTATACGTACCATTTTCCACCTTATTTTACCCGTTACGTGTGATTTTACATTTTACACTACGTGAACTTTTCTATTTTGCCATCCACGTGTGAGACCCATTTTTCATTATTTTTTATATATCTGTGAGACCGGATTTTCATTATTTTTACACAGCGTGTGAACCTATTTTCATCCGTTTTCATCCTAATTATTTTATATACCTCGTGTAGACCGTATTTTCAATTTTCAACCCTAATTATTTTTAATACACACGTGTGGGACCGTATTTTCAACCTTTCTTTTTATCCTTTTTTTTTACTGCTTACATAGACTTATTTTCATCCTTATTTTAATAAACTTATGAGCCGTTAAATTGTCACCTAAACATATTAACACTGTTTATTTTGACGTCAAGACCGCCTCAGGGACGTACATTTCAACCCTGACAGTATTTTCAACCTTTTGTTTGTATTTAAGAGCCCTTTTTATAAAGGCAAATGCATGCGCACGTAGGATCGTTTTTTCCTTTTTTTTAATAAACGGTGATATTTTTAGATTAAAAAACTAATCAAGGTAAAGATAACGTATACGTTTGATTTTAAAAAACCTTTCATTCTATAACGATAATAAACAGTTAATGGCATTCAAACCTAATTATGTTGTTGTTACAATGTGAATGTACGGTTTAGGACTATAATTGAATTAATTTTATCAAATGAGATTGCATAATTGTTGATTATTAAAATCATTATTAGGTTCCTTTTAATCCCATATCTAGATTGTGGTCCTCTTGTGGTGAAAATTCATTTAAATTTTTTGAAATTGATTTAAAAATAAAATGTGTAATTCTAATTGATTAACCTGCTTACAGCAATAGTAATTATCAAATTTTTTTTATTTTTTTTTAATATATTTTTAATAAATAATTTTGGTTTTAAATTAGTAAATTTTAACCTTTTGTTTAATTTTCAAAAAATCAGTTTTCAATAGCACCAAATTAACCATTACAAAAGAAAAATATCAATAAAAAAAAATTTTTAAAGATTTTCCAATTTAAAGAAAAAAAAAGCAAATTTGGTTTGCTTTTCCATAAAAATTTATTCTTTGTCTCCTTGTTGCTTTCCCCCCCGTCCCCCCTCCTCCGGCTTCCCCTCAAATGCCCCGCCGGCTTTTTTCGCCCCCGTCTCCCCCCGCAAAAAAAATTTTTCCCTTCGTCCCCTCCCCCCCTTCCCCCTCCCCCGCCCCCCAAAAACCAAACAAAAAAAAAACAAAAAAAAAAAAAACAAAACCAAAAAAAAAAAAACCCAATTTTTTAAACTTTTAAAAACTTTTTCTTTTGTTTTCTTTCCCGTTCTTCTTTTTTCTTCTCTTTTTTTCTTTTTCCCTTTTTTGTATTCAAATTGTTTGGAAATTGTTTAAAAAAGAAACAAATGAGAAGCAAAAATAAAACAATAAGGCAATTACAAGCCCAAAATCAGGAATGAAAAAAAGAAAAAATTAAATTTACAAGAAACCCAACAGTAATACAAACAAAAAAGAAAAAAAAAAAAAAATTAAAAAATTCGTAAAAAAAATCAAAAACCAAAGAAAAATTCCAAAAACGAAATAAAAAACCCCGGCAAACACGAAAAAATTAAACACAAAAAATTCTAAACACGAAAAGAAACTCAAAAAACGAAAAAACAAACAAAAAACGAAAAAGCCAATGAATTAAGACTTTTGAATTGATTTTCTGTCTCTTCTCTGTTTCTCTGTCTCTGTCTCTCCGTTCTCTGTTCTCTCGTTTCTCTCGTTTCTTCTTCTCTCGTTTCTGTTCTCTCTTTCCGTTCTCCATTTTTTTTTTCTCGTTCTTGTTCTTTGTTTCTTCTTCTTCTCGTTCTCTTTTTCTCGTTCTCTCTCTTCTCTTTTTTTCTTCTTTCTTTTCTCTCTCTTTTTTTTTCTCTCTTCTCTCCCGTTCTCTCCGTTTCTCTCTCGTTCTCTCTTTCCTTTTCTCCTCTTCTCTCTTTTCGTTCTCTTTCTCTTCTTTTCACATAAAACTAATACTCAAAAACAAAACAAAAACACAAACGTCAATTGAACTGTTAAAAAAATTCTCTTTTACGTTTATTCTTTATACCAAATAAAGTATAAAATTTTCTATTCTAGTCTTAGGTAACATCTATACGCTTTGTTCTTTATCTTATAACATATTCTAACAATTTTGATATACAAACAAAATTTTACTATTATAATACCATATCTTTCATCGCATCAAAGTTTCGAGTTCTAATTTAAAAGGTAATGTTGTTTTACAATTTAATTGTTTTGTCACAGGTAAACAATTATAACTAGTTTTATCAGACTAACAAATTCTATAGTCATCAGATTATCGGTTTTGAAATAAGTTTTCATGTTTTCACAAATATAGCTGTCTTATAAATATTCTATTTCTTAAGTAATGTATTAAACCGATTCTGTCCCTATGGATACATTAATTGTTTTGTATTATTTTTATAATTTAATAAATTATTTAATATATTATTTTATTAAAACTTCAAATTTTTAGTATTTGTCTAATATTTTAAAAGAATGAAGTTATCAAAAACCATAACTAGAAATAACTTCTAGAATGTATTTAAAATAAAATTCTTTAATTTATATTTTAATTTTGGTTTTAAATTTAATGTTGAAAAATAAAATTTAAGTTTAATAACATTTTATGTTAAATTTTAACATTATGTAATTAAAACAATTTTTTAAAAAAATAATATTTTATTTTTTTTGTTTTGTTTTGATTACATACAAACACAAGATACAATTAAAAAAACAAAAAAACAAAAAAAAAAAAAACAAAAAAAAAAAAAAAAAAAACAGAAAAAAACAAAGAAGAAAAAAACAAAAAAAAAAACAAAAAAAAAAAAAAACAAAACAAAACAAAAAAAAAAAAACAAAACAAACAAAAAAAAAAAAACGGGAAAAAAACAAAAAAAAGAAAAAAAAAAACAAAACAAAACAAAAAACAAGAAAAAAAAAACAAAAACAAAAAAAAAACAAAAACAAAAACAAAGAAAAAAAGAGAACAAAAACAAAACAAAAAAAGAAAAACAAAAAAAAGAAAAACAAAGAAAACAAAAAAAAAAACAAAACAAAAAAAACAAAAAAAACAAGAAACAAAGAACAAAAACGGAAAACGAAAAAAAAAAACGAAAACAAAACAAAAAAACAAACAAACAAAAAAAAAAAAAGAAACGAAAAAAACGAAAACAAACAAAAACAAAAACAAAAAAAAACGAAAAAGAAAACAAAAAAAAAACAAACAAAAAAAAAAGAAACAAAACGAAAACGAAACAAAAACAAAACAAAAACAAACAAAAAAAAAACAAAACGAAAGAGAAAACAAAAACGAAAAAACGAAAAACAAAAACAAAAAAAAAAAACAAAAACAAAACAAAAGAGAACAAAACAAAGAACAAAAACAAAACGAACAAAAAAAAAAAGAACAAAACAAAACAAAAAAAACAAAAAAAAAAAACAAAAACAAAAAAAAAACGAAAACAAAAAAAAAAAAAAACAAAAACAAAAAAACAAAACAAAAACAAAACAAAACAAAACAAAAAGAGAAAAAAAACAAGAACAGAAAATCATTTTTTTAAATTAGTCTTAATTCATTAGCTTTGGGTTTTCGTTTTTTTTTCGTTTTTTCGTGTTTGTGATTTTGTATGTTTTTTTTTTAAATTTTTTTTTAATTTTCGTTTTCGTTTTTCTATTTTTGTTGTTTGTTTACTTCTTTTCTTTTTTGTTTTGTTTTTGTGTTTAAAATGTTTTTATTTGTTTTATCCTGTTTCATTTAATCTTTTATCATGTTGTAGTTTGTAGTCTTATTTTCTCTTTACTTAAATTTTTTATTGTCATGTTTGTAATTTAAATTCAAATTCCTGTGTATTTTTTGTTTATTCAATTTGTCGTATTATTTCTCATTTTTTAATATTCATTTACCATTTAAAAAACAATTATTAATTGTTTTGTAAACCAAATGTTCAATTCTCAAAAAATTTTAAAACTGTTTATGTTATTTTTTTTAAATAATTTCATAAAAAATCTTTTTTTTTTTTTTGGTTAATTTTTAAAATTGTTTTTAAAATCCCTATTTTTTTTTTTAAATAAACGGATATTCCTTTTTCTAAAAGTTGGCCGTGAAAATGGATTTCCTTTAAAAATAACCTTTGTATTTGTAAATTCAAACAAAATAAAATTTTAAATAATTAATTAAAAAATTTAACACAAAAAAATATTAAATTTTCTTAAATAAATAATTAAAATATTAGTTTAGGTTTAAATCTTTTAAAATTAAAATAATATCCGGTCTTGGTTAAAATCCAAAATGAAAGGTGTTTTTTTGTTGGATGGATTCTTGCTGAAAATAATAAAATGGTTTTTTAAATAATATTTTTTAATCGTTCCTTTAATACATAAAGAAAAATTTATAACAAATTATAAATTTTTTTTATGTATTTAATTAATTCTAACAAATACTTCAAAATTTAATTTTTTTTTCTAATTTTATTGAACAAATTAAAAAAATGTATTTAACGTGCTTTAACAGGTGCTAAATATTTTAAGTGGAGTTGATCGGCCTATTTCCCGTTTATGCTTTTTGAGCGGGTTTCGGAAGCGGACTCTGCTTGTCATCAGGCTTAGTCCTGAAAGGACTGTTTTCCACTTGAGTCAATTCATTTGTTATATCTAATTTTCTCAAGCAATACTCTCAGATTCGAACTTTACCTTTCACTTACTAGTCTACACCTTTACCGCTGAGCCACTGAGTAATCCAATATATATTTTTTGAACTTATATATATTAAACTATTTTCGTGGTTGCGCAGGTTTATTGCCATGTTGCGCCGCCCTCTTGCGCAGGTGTATTGCGCGCTCTTCGCGCATTATTGGAATCCATATGGGTTTCATTTCTACACTAAGGGCTTATTGGATTTTCCTTACGATGAATGTCTTCTTTGAGTTTCCGACGAGTTGTATTCGTCCTTTGCCACTATCTGTATGTTATCCCATTGGATGCGGTGGTCTTCGTTCAGACATGTTCAGCGATTCTTGATCTTTCTGTTTCGCCCTTGCGGACGTTGTTCTTTGTTCCTGAGTTCTCACTTTGGGTTCTACTGCTCTCTCCTTGTATGCTCTGCCGCATTTGGTAGGTTTATACACAGTTCTTGGAATTCTGATCTTCATTGTATGGTTTGGTTTTGGTTAGTATTCCCTGAGCGTTCTGGTCGATTTGAAGGCAGTGCGTATCTTGTATTTGCTGCCTATCCTTCGTATTTTGTCTGAGGTACCTTGTATATATTGGTATTATCGCTGTATATTTAGGTTCTTCTTTTCGGTTACCCTTTCCCTGTTAAGGTTAGGTGTTAGATCGGGGTAGCCATTTTCTTTGAGTGTTCTAGCGATATTTTCTTTTTCTTGTTCAGGTCCTCTTGTTTTGAGCATATTGTTTTTGCTCTATCGTACAAACATTTTGCACGCCTAACTTCACGTTTTTGGTGATTAATTTGTGTAGGTACCTCCCCGTGTGGGTAGGTTTCCTGTATACACTTGTCAAAGTGTTGTCATTCCTGTGTACAAATTACATCCAGGAATGGCAGTTTTTTTCGACTCAATTCCATTGTGAATTTGATGGTGGGTGCGCGGCTATTTAGATGATCTAGGAATTCATCTAGCTTATGCTTGCCGTGTTGCCAAACTACGAAGGTATCGTCCACGTATCTAAGCCATATCCTTGGTTTCTCTGTGAATTCGGATATCGCTTGGTCTTCAAAGTCTTCCATATATATTTGCTCACTATTGGGTGTGGGAACCCATAGCCATCCCAAACTCTTGTTGGTAGAATTTGTCTTCTACCTGGAAATATTAGTTCTAATGCATATTTCAGAAGTTCCATTATTGTGTTTACCGAGAGTTGCGTGCGTTCGTCTAACGTTTCATCCCAGCTTGTCCCTTATGATAGTTAGTGCCTTATCGGTAGGCACATTTGTGAATAGACTCACAATGTCGAAGCTTACCAGTATTTCTTCGTGGTTTGGTTGGAAGTTTCTGATGGTTTCCAAATGCCGTATTCTTGACCATAGATTCGGTTTTTCCCGATAAGGGTGATGATACCTAAGATAGTGTGCTAATGGGTGACAAGGTGAATTTCTCGAGCTCCTTGGTCTCAGAGGAATTCCTTCCTTTGGAATCTTTTAGGCCGTACAGATGCGGAGGTTTGCTGTAGTGTGGGGTAAGTCTAGTTCTCTGGTAATCGGAACTCCCCTTATTTTTGCCAGCGTCAGGTATATCCGTCTTTCGATTGATGGTGTGGGGTCTTTGGTATTTGTTTGTACTCGCCCCCGTCTAGTAGTTCTTGGACCTTACTGTTTTGTCCATATCCATTACCAAGTCGCGTTTCCTTTGTCTGCCGGGAGAACTTTGATCGTTGGGTCATTCTTAAAAATGACCGCTCTCCTTTCTAGGTTAAGAGGTTAGGTTTAGTTCGCCTAGATGAATCCAGGACTAACCTTTACTTCTGTATTCTTCGGCTTCTTCAGGATCTAATTTCATAGCTGTCGCTTTTGCGGTTATTAAATCTACTTTCTATACCTTGGTGTTATCGCATAGTTCAACCTTTGTCCAGAACCTTCATTTCGTTTTCGTTCAACTGTCGTTTAGAGATGTTTATGACAGTGTTTTTCGATTGATGTTGGTTGGTTTTTTTCTCCTTCATTAGCTTTTCGAGTTTATTCTGCTGAATTTCCTTGTGGTGCCTTGGTCTTCGAATATTTACTTCTTAGCCGTATTTATCCTATCAAAGTCTTGCTCGTTCCTGATTTCGAATGGTTTCTCTAATCTCGTTGGATTGGTGTTCGAGCTGGTTTTAAACGGTGATGTTTGATTCGTTCCTTGACTAACGCTTCGCTACCTCTTTGCGATTAATGATATTTTCGGCTGTGACCGGGTTTTGATGTTAAGGTGGGTATTGTTGTTATCCACTTTGCAGAGGAAGGTTAGATGGTTCTCCCTGGTAGCTTGTTCATTGATGTTTCAAGCTTTCTGAAAATTGTTTGACTTCCCCGAGTTACTAATTCTGTATTATAAGTGTTTTGTAACTGTGGTTTCCTATTAGTGGAGTTGATCGGCCTATTTCCACAGTTTATGCTTTTTGAGCGCGACGTTTCGGAAGCGGACTCTGCTTCCGTCATCAGGCTTAGTCCTGAGAAGGACTGTTTTCGCACTTGAGTCGAATTCATTTGTTATATCTAATTTTTCTCAAAGCCACTTCTCAGATTCGAACTTGGTACCTTTCACTTACTAGTCTGACACCTTTACCGCTGAGCCACTGGTAATCCAATATATTTTATTTAGAACTTATATATATATTAAACTATTTTTCGTGGTTGCGCAAAGTTTATTGCGCATGTTGCGCCGCCTCTTGCGCAGGTGTATTGCGCTTAAGCTCTTCCGCATTATTGGAATCCATATGGGTTTCATTTCTACACTAGGGCTTATTGGATTTTCTGCTAGTGCGATGAATTGGCTTCTTTGAGTTTCCGACGAGTTGTATTCTCGTCCTTTGCCACTATCTGTATGTTATCCCATTGGATGCGGTGGTCTTCGTTCCAGACATGTTCAGCGATTCTTGATCTTTCTGTTTCGCCCTTGCGGACGTTGTTCTTGTGTTCCTGAGTTCTCACTTTGAGTGGTCTACTGCTCTCTCCTATGTATGCTCTGCCGCATTCGCATGGTAGGTTGTATAAAGTTCTTGGAATTCTGATCTTCATTGTATGGTTTGGTTTTGGTTAGTATTCCCTGAGCGTTCTGGTCGATTTGAAGGCAGTGCGTATCTTGTATTTGCTGCCTATCCTTCGTATTTTGTCTGAGGTACCTTGTATATTGGTATTATCGCTGTATATTTAGGTTCTTTTTTCGGTTACCCTTTCCTGTTTAGGTTAGGTGTTAGATCGGGTAGCCATTTTCTTTGAGTGTTCTAGCGATATTTTCTTTTTCTGTTGGTCCTCTTGTTTTGAGCATATTGTTTTTGCTCTATCGTACAAGCATTTTCTACCCTCTTCACGTTTTGGGTGATTGGGTTGTAGTGTGGTACCTCCCCGTGTGGGTAGGTTTCCTGTATACACTTGTCGTGGTTTGTCATTCCTGTTCGTACATCCAGGAATGGCAGTTTTTTTCGACTCAATTCCATTGTGAATTTGATGGTGGGTGGGCCTATTTAGATGATCTAGGAATTCATCTAGCTTATGCTTGCCGTGTTGCCAAACTACGAAGGTATCGTCCACGTATCTAAGCATATCCTTGGTTTCTCTGTGAATTCGGATATCGCTTGGTCTTCAAAGTCTTCCATATATATATTGCTCACTATGGGTGATAGTGGGAACCCATAGCCATCCAAACTCTTGTTGGTAGAATTTGTCTTCTACCTGGAAATATGTAGTTCTAATGCATATTGTCAGAAGTTCCATTATTGTGTTTACCGAGAGTTGCGTGCGTTCGTCTAACGTTTCATCCTTTTCAGCTTGTCCCTTATGATAGTTAGTGCCTTATCGGTAGGCACATTTGTGAATAGACTCACATGTCGAAGCTTACCAGTATTTCTTCGTGGTTTGGTTGGAAGTTTCTGATGGTTTCCACGAAGTGCTGCGTATTCTTGACCATAGATTCGGTTTTCCCGATAAGGGTGTATATACTAAGATAGTGTCTAATGGGTGACAGTGAATTTCTCGAGCTCTTGGTCTCAGAGGAATTCCTTCTTTGGATCTTTAGCCGTACAGATGCGGAGGTTTGCTGTAGTGTGGGGTAAGTCTAGTTCTCTGGTAATCGAGAACTCCCCTTATGTTTTGCCAGCGTCAGGTATATCCGTCTTTCGATTGATGGTGTGGCAGCGTTATATGTATTTGATTTGTAGCGTCGATATCGTCTGATAGTTCATATGGACACTTACGTTAGTAGTTGCCATATCACAAATACCAAGATCGAAAACGGATTTGAGCCTTTTGTTCTGAACCGGAGAACAGATCCTTGGAGCATTTAAGAAATTGTACGCTTTCCTTTCAATAGGTTAGAGAATTAGTTTAAAGAATTCTAGATGAATCAAGACGAATCTATTTTTTACTTCATGCTTCATTACAGTAATCTATTTCATCTTTTCCTTTATGTTATTAAATTACTTTCGAATATACACTTGGTGAAATTTCCATAGTTCATAACTTGTCACTAAACCATATCATAATAGAAAAATGTTAAATATCGATTCAGAGCGTTTAGAGATGTTATGAACACCGTGAAATTTTTCATTGATGTATAAGATGAGTTCTAATCATTTCTAATTACATATAATTCGAATAATATTCATGAAATTTCCAATTGTGAAGTTCTTTTTCGATTTATATTTACTTTGAGTAGCGTATTTATCCTACAATAGTATTTCGCTCACTGTTCACTCAAAGATTTCGAATGGAAATTCTCTAATACTCTTGGATTGTGTTCGAGCTGGAATACTATCAATGAAACGGTGAATGTTTGATTAGTTTTGAACGTACCATTTCTAAACCGACTATGTCGATCTTTAGGACGATGATTTTGCTTACTTTTTTTTTTTTTTTTTTTTTTTTTTTTTTTTTTACGTGGTTTAATTTACCCATTTACAGATCTTTTGGGACTTTCAAGGTTTTCCTCGGTGTTAAGATTTTTCACTTAGAATATTGATATTAATTTTCCTTATATTGTTGATGGTACCTTCTTACATCTAACTTCAGAGAATCATATATTTTAAACTTAAAATAAACATTTTGTTTCCTTTATTATGTTCCTTTGGGTTTTCGTTAATCTTCGATTTTGTTTGGTTTATTTTAATATTTTTTTTTTTTTTTTTTTTTTTTTTTTTTTTTTTTTTTTTTTTTTTTTTTTTTTAAAAAAAAAAAAAAAAAAAAAAAAAAATTAATTTATTTTTTTCCCCAAAGTTTTGTAAAATTTTGGGTTTAAAAATTTAAAATTGGATAGGTTTTCCCCTTTTTTCACTTTTAAAATAATAAAGTAATTATTTATTAAAATTTACCCTTTTCAAAAAAGTTTCTGAAAAAGTAAAAAAATTAAAAAATAATATCCTTTAACTTTTTTCAAATTAAAGATAAAAAATTTAAATTTTTTTATTTTTAAAACACCAAAAATGTTTAAAAGCCATATTGAAACTTTTAAAATCTTTTATATCTGGTGTATCAAACCACGTTTAATGAAAATCCACATGTAGTTCGCCGGACATTTAACAAAATTTTGTGAACTCTGGATTATTTAAATCATTTTCACTTTTAAAAAGAATATGTAACATATTTCCTTAATTAAAAAATTTTTTGATGGTTTCCAGCTCATTGGAATCGTTAGAAACTGGCTTGGATAACTCATTATGGAAGATGCGTGTAATAAAAAAGACAATTTTAGTTAATAACCCGGTTTTGTAATTTGTATTCAATAAAATGGTTTTTTTGAAAAAATTTTTATTATTACGATAGCGTTTTTTGTTTTGTTGTTAATTTATTTTTAATTTATTTATTTCGTTCTTGTTAAAATCTTAAATAAAATTCTTTCAATTTTTCCAATAAATACGTATTTTTAATATTTATTTTGTTGTTTTATTTTTTTTTTTAATTCCAAAAGTTAGAAAATATCAGTGGAGCTAATGACAAAAAAAAATTAAATTAAATAATTTTTTTTTTAATTGTTATTTTCATGGCACACTGTTTTTTATCAGACGTTCTCTACCCATTTGGAAGCTGTTCATGGATTAATAATTTATCTCAAAAACTATGCATTTTTCGAAAAAAACAGAAGACCTTCTAAATAAAATGGGAATTTAAATTATTGGTTTTAATTAGAGGCATCCATGAAAAGTTCTGATAAATGGTGTACCACCCAGAAAATGTACTACCTGTAGATATTGATAAACGTTAAACTACTCATATGAGTTTAACAATGATCCAATATTTTGTGTATTCGTTAATTTGTGTTTTGTCCCTGATTTGTTTGCGATAGAATTTAACAATAACTTTGTAACCAATTTTTAGACGGTAAAATTACAGGGTTTGTTCAAATCCTGGAAGATCAATACAACTCTACTCCTCATTCTCATAATACCAGATACATCTAGAAACGGACAAATTAACCGTTTTTAGTTTTACAAAATTATTTTCTTAAATAAATCAGTTTCAGTTAAAATTTTATCGATTGTATAGCTCTACCATAATTGCTCAGCATTTAGAATTTCTTTGTATATTACTTACTTTCAATATAACGTTTTTTACACCGATCACTAACTCTTAAACCATGCAGTTGTGTAATTAGACGTAACCAACAAGAAAATCTTTTTGAATCTGTTAAATATTGTAAAAACCGAATAAGTAACAGATTTTTTTATCACTAGTTTCTAAAATCATGTACTTTTTCTGGCCAAAAGGTTTAGATAAGAATTCTGGTTAACCAAGATGAATTTTTAATTGAATAATCTTTGCTTCATGTGCAGAATTAATCTTAGTGGATACCCTAATTCTATCAGGAATTCTAAAATTTTGAATTTAACTACAAACTGATTAAATTTATTTTTTCAGAATGAATCAAGCAAGAACAATTTATTCAGTCCAAAGCTATGTCAGTAATTGATACTTCTAAAGTATTTTTATTCTACTTACCTTACTACTCATAACAAGTTCTAACTAAAGAGAATAAGTCATTTTCAAACGTTACTTTACTTCTTGCAGATAAAAATCTACTCTATGTTACAACTTTCTGTTCTTAAATAAAAAGCGGATGAATATGCTTTAAAGCATCTGAAAAATGCATCTGAATGGATGTACATAAGAATATTAAATGAATAAACAGTGGTATTTTATTTTAGTTATAAGCTGTACCTCCTCAGAGACAAATATCTTGTAGTAAGATTCGAACCTTAATTATAATATTGTCTAAGAGCCCTAAAGGATCGAACACGCTCATAACTATTCGGACTATCTTACGCTTCGTGGGAGCAGAATGGTCAGCGAAATTTTCGGCAGACCCTGCATTTAAATTTAATTTAAAGCTAAATTTATCGCTTTCGGGGTTTCGCTGTATTCCCAAGGCTCTTTCAACAGGCAATTTAGAATCTGAATTGAAATATTTTAATTTGGCTTGTCTCATTTCAACAGGTAAAGTTAAAACTATTCTTTTAGAATTTGACGCCCAGTTACAAATACGAAAACCTCCCTGACTGTGAACATAAATAACTTCTTGATTTAATCTCAGAACTTCATCCCCTGAGTCACAACTATCTAAATAATCGTCAATTGTTTGTTGACTATAGTATAGGCTTTCAAACTCTTCTTTAAATTCTGAAAATTCTTATTTTTAACATAGTGTGTAACGACAAACAGGTTAAGTCATTTGATATACAGAGTTCTGTATTCTGTAAAAAATACATGTTTTGGTAAGTACTTGTACCATGTCAAAATATCTGAAGAAACACCTCATTTAAACTTAGTCCGTGTGGTTTTTATGCGGCGTCAAATACCAATCTCAGTTTACCAGGTTTGTGGGGGTTGAAATATGCAAAACGTGGAAGACACCAAGTTTTTCCCGATTCTTCTCGTAATCTTTCATTAATTATTGGTCTAAGGTATCCTTTTAATTGGTAATCTTGTGTTTTTTGGCAATAAGCTTTCGCAAGCTCTGGATCCCTATCCATTTTTCGCTCTTGGCATTTTAAGCGATTGAAAGCGACAGTTTTCGCTTTCAAGCATAATTATATTATCACTTTTCCATAGTAACCCTGTCTCAAAACGGTTTTATATTCTATTAGTTTTCTTCTCCACAATCTATAAGGCGTATTTGTCTTCGTTTGACATAAAATGGTGCCTGTTTTCAGAAAATGGTTCATTAAGATTAATAGATTATTTAACTAAAGAGTACAATAAATCATCTGCAAACATTTTTTCACTGATATGAAAATTAAAATTCTCTACTTTACCTTTTAGCACTTGCCCATTTATAACCCAACCCAATTTAGTATAGGTACATTTTTGGTCGTATCTAGAGCTTTCAACAAACCTTTTGGACATTGTTAAATCGTAATTATCTGTACCTATTATGATTTTGGTTGTACATCATTAAATGAGTCTATAGGAATATTTGCAAGAAACGGTCATTGCCTGACCAACAATTCCCTATATAGAGATTATGCAGGTAGGTTTAAATTTTCAATTATTCGAACATCTTTCAGTTTAAAAGCTTTTGCTGCCGGAAACTTCCCACTAATTCTAAGTGAGATTTTACCAGAGCTGTTGTAAGTCTGATGTTGTTCATTCGTCCACTGCATGCTACACTACTATCTATTAAAGTAATAGTTGATCCTTTATTTAATAATGAATATATTAGTTTGTACCAAAATAACCTTCTACAATTATAGGAATGGTTCTAAATTAACCTGAGAATCTCGAATCTGATGAATTTGGACTGGTTCTTGGAAGAATTATTGTCTTGTACATTTTGCCTCCTTATGTAACACCTTGTTCCTTATTACCTTTAAATACAGGTTTAAAACAAAACATAGAAAACAACAACAATTCTCTTCGACACAGCTTCCACTTTGTAATTATAGGTGTACTAGTCTATAATTTCATGATTGGATTGATTATAGATCTGTTTGAACCGTCTATCGTCATACAAGAGATATGAGGGTATTAGTGCGGCGACGCAAATGTGTAAATTACTATACTCGTGCTTCTACAGCGAAAACTCAGCAGCAACGCGACACCCTTAGACATATCGTCGTTTAGTGTTTTTATAATTGACTTTATAATAATTATTAATTAATAACGACAATTTTCAGTGCTTGTATCTAATCAGAGTGTGTGAACGGCGCCGGTCCAGCAAGTGGTCAAGAACAGCCCAAAACGTAAACACCAGATACTCTTTTGTGAAAGGACTTTTGACGGCTCAATTAATTGGCTTTTTTCTATTTTTATCTATTATCTACAGACCACTAATTATAATCTTGAGATCAACAAGAACAGATTACATAACCTATAACTACCAAATGGTCCCTGTACCTGTTATGTGATTATATTTAGTGAGGTTGAAATTACACATTTTTATACTACTATCTTGTTGAAAAAAATATTTGGAAGACGTTTTTCAGGAATGTCTAAGTTTACATTTTTGAAAAGCTAAGAAAGAACTGCATCTGATGGTTGCCACGTCAACTATGACTTCCATTTAAGAAAATGCAAGTTTATATTATTACTCAAAAACCGCACCTCCTAGAAGAAATCTACGCACGCCACTGAATTCTAAACTTTGCAATATATAAGTACTGTTGACGAAATATATTTATAATAGTATTAAGCAGTATAAAATACCTTGAATAAAGTGTAAATATGGACGTCAAAACAAAAAGAAGATACTAACTTTTCGATTTTGCCATGACATCTAGGTCAACAAAAGTACGTGAATGTAAAACTGCAAACTTCTATCCTTGATAATAACAAAGATATCTTTAAAAGCAACTAAAGCATCGAGATCAACACGGTATAGTAAGTATAAAGATACCGAATAAGTACAGAAAAAGGTTTGTTTTAGCTTATATCAGATGGGTCGTTCTCTTCGAGTTGTGTGAATATCTAACTATCTATTCGTTTTGGGTGAATACCGAAATCGTAACCAGAAGAAAGCGTAGAGGGCGGAATGGTTTAAAGTGTTAAACTAAAGATAAGTAATTACTAAAGATAGGAATTGTGAAACTTTAAAATAAGCAATAAATTAAACGAAAGACGATCAAGTGCAATCAGATCAATCATGTAAGGAAATTAGTACACCAATAATTACAACAGTAATTTTAAAAGAAACATATTTCCAACATCTGTACCAAGTCACACATGTTTTAGGAACCCATCACAAAAAACTTTAACCTAAACTGTGAGCGTTAGCATTGGCTAATTACACGATACTTTTATGGAATGTATACATGGACTTAGTACAGGCATGTGATATTTCAGCAGGTTAGTTCTTGTCTGTGTTCGACAAATACGATCATTTGATTTAGTTGTTGACTTATAGTATACAGACAAACACTGTGCGAGGTTATGTCTTCAAGAACTGCAAAAATATTTGAGGCCCTTAAAACCACGTATCTAAAAACGTGCTACAAAATAGACATGTTGAGTCATTTACTTTGGATAATTCAAGCCTGGTTGTAAGTCCAGAATCAGTGGTTAACGTTGTATCTGATTTTGAACGAGGTAAGACTATATTCCTGTTTCATTTCATAAACATTAATTATTTTTTATCGTTTTTCAGAAAATGAAACCGTGGGTAATAGAACTGCAGAATTTGTTCAACTTCAGAGCATTAACATATCTTCGAATGTATGTAATGAAAAAGTACTTATGGATCAACATGCAACTGATGAACTTCTATAAATCAGATGATAGTTTAAGGGATCCAGATCATCAACAACAACCAAGTGAAGATATCTCTGAAACGAGTTGTGAATCAAATATTTATTCTAATTTGCAAGTAGAGCAGAATCATGATATTCAAGGTTCAGAAAAAGCTTTAAGATTGCCGCAAAAGGGAAGAAAACGGAAAAAAAGTATTGCTAACTGGAAATGTAGTATCAGAAAACAAAAACGTCTTACTGTTGTGGAGTATCTGTACAAAAGTAATCATTTAATAAAGGCGAAAAAGACAGTTACGCACAGGCTTAAATGTATTAAAATATCTCAAGAAGAAAGGATGACAATTTTCGAAAATTTTGGTCACAACAAAACAATTGACCACAAACGTCATTTTTTTGCTTCATCTGTACAATTGGTGAATATTAAGAGACGACGTAGAGAACTGAGAAAGAGCAAATAAAAAAGGTACAACAAAGAATTCAATTTCACTGTCAATAAACCCCAAATGGAGGTTTGTAAAACATATTTTTTAAAGACGTTAGGTATCTCGCAAACATTTGTTTCGACAGCATTGCCAAAAAAGTGTAGTGTGTTACACGTCCAAACCGCACTAGGCGTCGTCATGCTCACTAATGTAAGCGGGTTGCCAAGCCAGCTAACAGGGAGTGGGCGTGGTCGAAATAATAAGTAAAATGAATGATTAATATGCTCAAACACCTTACACCTACATTCAAACAGCTCAGTCCAAAATATGTCTCTACGCGCCACCACAATCGAAACTTTGCTAAAATAATTGTCTTAAGCTGGACGTTAATTAACCCTACTTGATTGTGGAAAGTAGGATTGTGCCTACTCGGTAAACTCCTGTACGAAGTATGAAAATGTAAACTTTCACCATTAACACTCATAATAAAATACTTATCTTTTTGGATTTTTTAATGGTGCTTTAAATTATACAATCTAAACGTTTCGATAACACTTACAGTTATCTTCGCCAGTAGTAATGTTTGTTAAAAATTGTTAAAGATTAGTAAAAATTTTGTCAAATTTGAAAAATTCAAACATAAACATGTTTATGTTTGAATTTTTCAAATTTAATATAACGTTATTAAACATTGGCTTAATATACAACGAACACTTCGTTCACTTAACAGGTGGTCTCATAAATACTTTTAGCTGAATCTCGTTACAAGAACACGCGCTAACCTTGACGCTACTAACATTACAACTGTTATCTTTATTCAAATCTGCTTACGCACTTATTATTTCTTGAAGAAAACACAAACTAATTTTATCTTCAATCTCAATTTTATTATCGTTTTATTTATGAATGTCTTTTACGATTCATCCCGGTTCGGGTTACGCAGTTGTTTAAACAATTACTGCCTCATTAAAATTCACAATGTAACTCCAACAACATCCCATTCTATCACACTACCTTCGCGTCTTACCGTTCACCACAAGCAACAGCCAAAAGAAAAAAACTCTCTTAACTAACTCGTCAATCTCGACTTTCCTATTTATAACTTCAGTCATCCATCTTTAAACATGTCTTCCTTCCGCGTTATATTCTCCAATAGTATTCATTCAAAATTTTAAGTTCCAATAGATGCTCCCTCTATAAAGCCGCGTGTAATTACAATACACGCCATATTTGTTTTATTACAAATTTTACAATTACTTCATGAAGAAATCATTTTCGTCAACATTCATTCAGTAGCCACTCTGGACCATTACACAACTTTTAACTTTATCTCCAACCTGCGCTCGATCTGTTTCCAACATTTGCAAAAATAAGTACCGTCTAAGGTCTCAAATTCCATATACATACTATTCTTAAAACAAATTGCACATTACAAAACTAAATTAACACTTAAACACACCAAATCTTTCTCTACATATTTTCTAAAACGTTCTACACTTATACTCATCTTCTGACCAAGATTACTCATCTATCTTAACATTCCATTCTAACGGTAGCAACATTATCGTCCCATCGACAAATTTCTCTTCACATTTACATTCATCAGAATCTAATTATTCCAACACTAAGTCTCTATACATTCAAATACACGTATCTACATACAGAATTATATTTCTCTACATTTTTTTCGTTCAAACTCAATACACGTACTCAAAACACATAATACGTCATTATAACATCCTACATACAGGGTGCGTCAACGCAACCTGACAAGTGGATATGTATTCAGATACGTGAAAAAATTCTCAATAAAAGTTCAACTAAGTAAAAGATACTATAAGATATTGTAATTTTTAAAGTTAACCATAGAGACTCATTATAAGAACGGTCTTCAACAAAATACCTTGATAGTAATTTAAATATTTCCAGAATGTAAGAACGTTACAAACAAGATATGTTAGAGCAGAAAGTAAGTTGATATTCTAAACTACTATATACTGAATTTAATTACTCATTTAAACCACAATGACATGACCAGTGTGACAAATATCTTATAAAACTGAAAAAACCTTTACAGTTAACGAAAAATGTCCAAAAAAGGATATGATCACATAGTGAAACCATTAATAGATATGGCTTAAAAGCACAAGACAAGGTAAATACAAACGAAAATAAAACTGAAAGTAATTATGGTTGACCTGAAGAATGCAACAACCATGTGACAAATGCTCAAATACTATTTAAATCATGACATTTAATTACACCATTAAACTTTTCAAAAACTAGCTTTTGCATGTAATTAAGGAGAAATAAAATTTCCTCCTATGAAAATGTAAACTTTCACCATTAACACTCATAATAAAATACTTATCTTTTTGGGATTTTTAATGGTGATAATTATACAATCTAAACGTTTCGAAACATATTATCTTCGTCAGTAATGTTTTAAAAATTTTAAGATGTAGTAAACAATTTTGTCAAATTTGAAAATTGACAAAATTTTATTATTAATGACGAAACTTTAAGTATCAACTAAAATATCTCCTGTTTACTAAAATGGACATTAACTGCTATTGAGGAATTTGTGGAACTTATAATTTGGTCGGATTACTGCCCTTCCTAAAATCGAAATAATAACACCATTTTGGCACGTATGTCCATATTAAAATAATACCTACTTTAAAAGTAATCAATCACAAATATCTTCTGAGAGGACATACCCATTTAGAAGTAGATGTGATCATTCGATAATTGAAAGAAAAGAGCGAATGAAGAAATTCCAAATCATGACGCCTGGGACTGGCAACAATAATACGTTTAACTAGCCATAAAATTCCATTTTCTGTTATTAACATGGAAATAACAGATTTTAAGGATTTCATGTCTTTGATCGAAAGATCCAACGCACCGTTTTACACAGAAAAAACTTGAAAGTGGGATAGATTTTAATAGTTCTCAGTTCTTCACATCCAAATTTGAGCTGACCAAAAGGGCAAGGTATTTTGTAAAACCGATTTAGCGGACACCGAAGTCATTTTTTCTGAAGAATTCCTGTCATTAGAAATGTTCCAAAACGTATAAGTGCAAAATTCAGGACCTACAAAATTTGCTACAATGGTGCCAAAATGTTTCACAATTTTATCAAAACCTTGCACATGTTCACAAGAACAATGATACTATGCCCTAATGTAAGATGGAGATTCACAGGTAGACCGTACTAGGTCCATTAAAAATATAATAAATACTTATTTAAAGAAAATTTTACATTTCATATGAAAACTTAAACAATTTTAATTATTACTAAGCAAGATTTTGTTTAAATAAGATTACACTAACAATTAGACAGAAATTGTATCTGCGTGACTTAGTACACTTACCTCTGAGGTAGTGGCATGTAGTTTTAATGACAATAATTTTAGGTTAACCAATTTTAATAGGAACAACAACAAAATCAGTTTAAGCGCATACTTAGCAAACCACATTTTCAAAATTTGAAAAAATGTAGTTAGACAATGTAATAATCCTAACAGACTAGGAAAAAGTTATAACTTATACAATAAACGTTTTAAAACATTTACGAGCAACGAAGTATATTATAATGGGTTGAGAGGTGAAGATTTACGAGATATGAAAATAAAAGCTTTCTGTTTTTAGCAAATACTTGGTGCTACCATAAACACGATATTTTATATTATTTTAGGTAACGATGAGAAAGTAATTGTTCAAAATAGCATATAATTGAATGGATATGCTTACTAGAAGAACGCTACCGCATAAAATCAGTTATACGACTTGGAAGGAGTAATTTGGCGCATTGCGCAGTGTCGGAAGGTGATTGATTCAAAGTTGTGCAGTTTTAGTTTTAGTTACTTTTGAGCATGGCCTAATAATTTACAGAATTTGATTAGATAATTTCTCAACGTATTTTTTATAGCTGTTTTAGTCTGTCCTATGTGTAGGACGTTGGACATATACACTACTAATAGTTAAATTATTTTCAAGTTTTCTTTGCACTTGAAATGGTACAAAATGACCAAGAACTAACCTGAATTGTTGAGTCAATAACCATTCTTCCTCCAGAAAGTATTTCAGGTAACAACACTGAAGGATTCAGAAATATAAATAATTTGTCTGGGGTTCAACTTTGTGCTCCAGCAGAAATAAATTTACACTTGTCCACTGTCAATGACGATGACTTTTCCGCAGAAGATGAAATAGCTTTACAAACACTTGCGAAAGCAATTACTCCAAACCTCACTAAAAGTCAGCCCAAATTGAAAAAACGACGCTTGAATCGCTTTACGACTGGGAAGAAAGCGATTTAGCATTGGACGAAACAAATTTTCAATTTGAAAAGAACCAGAATCTTGAACAAAAAATAATTTGCATTTGCTTTCATTGTTTCTTGACGATGAACTTTTGGAGTTAATTATAATAAAATCTAACCGTTATATTCAACAAAAGAATAATGTCATTATGATACAGAAGTGTGAACTTAAAGCAATTATCGCTATTTTGTTACTAAGCGGATATTCTCAGCTGCCGAGAAGGCGTACGTATTTGGAAAATAAAAGCTACAATCATAATAACTTATCTGAAGCTATATGAAGAAATAGGTTTGAATTCACTCATGCTGCTAACTAGCCACCTCGACAGTCAAATTTGGGATAGTTAAACCATTATCCGATTATTTCAATAAAAAGTTTGTGGAATATAGTATCTGTGAAGAAATGCATTGCGTTGACGAGGCTATAGTACCTTATGGTTGCAAGCAAATTATTCATGACAAACCCATTCGGTTTACGAACATAAACTTTCACCATAAACACTCACAACAAAATACTTATCTTTTTGGGGTTTTAATGGTGTACTTCAAATATACAATCTAAACGTTTCAAACACTTACAGTTGTCTTGGTCAGTAGTAATGTTTGTTAAAAATTGGTAAAGATGTAAACAATTTTGTCAAATTTGAAAAATTAAAACATAAACATAAGCTTGCTATTACTATAACAGTTTGAAAAACGTATAAACCCAACTATAAAATTTTAGTAAAGAATAACTAGGTCATAAAAATTAAATATTGTTAAACTGCCTCAAAGATGACAAACCAGAACACTCTCTACGACGAAAGCTAAAAATGAAATTTGTCAGCCAAAAAACACATTTAACAAAATTTAATGAAGTTATGATGCAAGTGTAAAGTTGTGAAAAACTTCAATTTGAAATGATAGAGGCATTCATAAATCGATTTGGTTATAAGTTGTGGGTTGGTGCTACAAGATTAGGTTACATCAATTGGTGTCAGCCATATCAGGGAACTTCTACCAATATAAGCACACAATACACTGAACTTGTAATAAGACCTATCGTGGTTCTAGAATACTCAGACATTTTGAAAAATAAGTGGCCTAACAAACAACTCCACTTATCCTTTTACAAATATTTTTTAACGATTCCTACACTTGAATTCATTTCTAATATAAATTTGAAAGGAACAGGAACAATTCGGCGAAACCGAATTCCCAATAATTCTCTAAGAGACTCCAAAGAGATGAAAAAGCAACCATGGGAAGTTACGATACAAACATAATCGTCGTAAAGTGGCACGATAACAACATTGTAACTTTGTGTCGAATGGAGCAGCTCTGTGAAGCGATTTTCCCAAAACGAGAAAAAAGGTGTACAAGTAAGTAAGACCAATAGATATTGTCTTAAGTTAGATAACTTTTTGTATTCTAAGTAACGCAGCCACATTTAATACATTTATGTAATACCAACATGGGTGGTGTAGTCTGTCTCTACAGAGTGTCCTTACGAGGTGCAAAGTGGTATTTCCACTAATGAGAAGAATTGCCGTTACACTTTTACAACAAAACAAGAAACAAACATACGCAAAAGGACATCTCTCACATAACGAACGTGTAGATATTCTGTTCTATCGCTTGGATCAACTTACGATACCACAAGAAAAACAAACAAGATGTACCTTCTGTCACTATCTTATGACAGCTCACGCATAGGACGCGTTTTTTTTTCAACCACTAGTTTTATTGTTGTATTAAGAGCCTTTGACAGCAATTTTGTACTTGATCACGTGAGGGCTGATGTATTGGTCTTGGACTTGGGGTTCCCAGAAAAAAATTTTTTCCAACGCAGTTGTTTTATAAGTGGCAATTTATCATTTCATGTATAATTTTTTAAAATATGAAAAAATGACTCTTAAATTAACCAATTCCATTTTTAAACCACAAAGAGCACTTAAAACACAACTTTTTGTACTTATGTAAGCTCAGAAGAAACATATGCATGCAATTTATCCATTTCATGTATCGAAATGCTCTTTAAATTAACCAATTCAATTTTGAAACAAACAGCACTTAAAACACGACTTGTTTTTTAATTTATTTTGATTAGGACTCCAAATTTACAATATTCGATGGAGCGTGGATATTACTGCGTCAAGAATTGTAGGATAATGGACGCAGTTATTTTGCTTTGCAAGCATATTATGCAGATGTGAATGCGAACATTCTATTTTTATCTCAGTCACTAATTTACAATACAATTTTGAAACGGGATTTGCAAACGTATGAATGCAATTGTGTCATTTGTATTGCATAAATACATGGTGTAAAGTTTTCAAATTTACATGCTTGTGGGATCTGTTTTGATTTTAATTTAACGCAAGCTTTTTTTTCTCTTTTAACTGTATTATATTTTCACACTTTTTTATAGCATGATATTTTACAATAACCTTTTGTGTATTTTTTAAGTTATCGTTTCATATAATTATAAAATTATTTGAAATTAACATTTTGTATTCAACACTTAAGGATTCAATTACTTCCTTAACTTATTATAGCTTTGTTATGAACAAATAAGTTCAAAAGTAAATATGTAATTGAAAATTATTATCCATTTATTAAATACAACTACTACGACTGCTAGGTAAACTTTTGAAAAACGTTTAACGTTTCTGCCATTTGGTTGAGAGCTTTTAAACCAATTGACGTTAAAAAGTATTTCTCTGCAGATGTTAACCGCAATGAAGGTTGATGACTAATTAATGACTTACTGTAGGGATGATGTCTTTTATAAATTTTTGAAAGATGGAATTGGTTCTGGATTAATTCTCAGACCCATGTTATTTTTAGTTCTAAGCGTACAGTGAATGGTTCCTTTCACCAAAGTCTATTAATCCACCCTTTTGATTAGTCAAATTAATTGTTATATAATTAATAATGTCAGCATTACTTCTAAATGTTGAGTATTGCTTGAGTTTTATCTAGACGGTAACCTGGTGGAACTGAAACATCAGTCTCATATAATACTTTTGTAGGTTTCCCGTTTCGATAAGATCTCTTTATAATGTTGCACTCAAGGTGCAGATTAGTGTGTTTAAGTAATTGGATGTCTAATGCAGATGTATGTAAAATATTTGGTTCTAATATTTTAGACGCAAACCCTAGCATGCGTCCAATGCAATTTTCTTTGGTAAAATCGATCTCAAATGAACTGTTTATCTCACATTTAAGTGTATTGTTGTTTGCTCTAATGATAAATCTTTCTGTGGGTATTTCAGATTTTACATAATTTCTAATTTTATCTAACTCATATGCACCGTGTAGAATATTAATCACTTGCAAATGAGATGGATTTGTTCTAAAATGAAATCATTCGTTGCCTGTATAAATGTTTCTAATGCTGTTGCAGCCATAAAATCCAACCAATCACATAACGTATTTCTTCCCCCAAATCTAGCTCTATCGGTGGATAGAAGTTGTAGCTATCTGTATTACCAACACCTTCTAAACTGAATGTTACTGACATAACTGAGAAAATTTGATGTTGTGCCGATTATTTATATAAAAATTGTAGGCATAGGTGGCGGCAAATAATTGTATTATACTCTTGACCTTGGTTGTAATTATAATATATTTTGCACCCCCGAAAGTAGTTAATCACTTCGATTGGTGGTCGAATATTACCGAAACAATCGTAATACCATGCCTTTTTACCACGTTTTTGTAGCATACCCAATTTGTACCTGGTCCTCTATGGCTATCTAAGGTAATAATTCCAGATTCATATTTTCGTGGTAATTTAGGCATGCTATCTCTCATAAAATATCCCTTAAGTAGGGGACATTTTTGATGTACTTCTTTAAATCAATATCCGTTAACGGTCTTTCGTGTAATCTATTCAGTTTTTTGGAAACGGTTTTAAGTATAATGCACCACCACCAGATTTGTTTGGTTTTAGATACAGTCACCGCCTTTCTTATTCATGGAGCCTATAGCGACCGATTTCATCATGCGATTATGGCGCGGTGTCTCTTCTTGCAATATTTTAGCATTTTTAGCATCATTGTCTGATTGATCAATTCCTGGTGTACCGCCAGCTAAAGCACCGATTGCTGATAATCCTGAGAATAACGGAATAAGAAATGGTAAAACCCTCCTTGTTTACGTAGAATTACTCTAGGAACTTTAATGTTTTCTTTCCTCCTAAACATTTTACCACACGTTTTGCTTGGAGTTTATTGTGTCTGTGAAATTTCCGTTAGTTTTAATTTTTTAGCTATTGTTTTTCGTAAATGCAATAAATTTCCGCAAATGCATTTTTTCTTCTTTTATAATAAATACAATCGATTAAGTATTCATTAGCTGCTTGTTTATACACTTCAGATAAATTATTGGCTGTCTGTCAGTGTTGAAGAATAACCTTCATCAGGTTTCTCTTCATTTTACTATTACCACCATCACTATTTTGACAGCACCAACAACACAAGGTAAAATTGATTCATATTGTTACTGCAACTATGTGGGGTATCCATATATAACGGTAACCTTCTGAGTTTGGATCGTTCCAGAAATGATGTTATTGCTGCCTGCATTATAACGACTGTACTTGCGCAATTGTACTAGGCTATACGCTGTTTAAAAATGATTTTAGTTAAATCATGTGGGTGGGGTTTGGCACTACTATTAAAAACTGAATGTTAGTTTGTTGTTTTCCGTCACCAAACTACTCATGAAGACATCCCTCGTATTTAGCTGCGTTTTAAATCCTTCCATTCGATTTTCTTCTTTCAAATACTCATAAAAGCGTTGAGGTAATAACATTTACAATCATCCGTTTCCGTCACTATCCGTTCACCACTTAGTATTATTTACCCATTAATCATTTATACCTTTTTGATATCTCGGGGTCATATGCACTTTTAAAAAGTTTGCAGTGGGTGCTTTGGTTTAACCCTGATAATTCCATGTTTAACAGTTACAAGTTGCTAACTGACTGATCTTAACACACCTCGCTGTAGTTTATATCACAAAAATGTGTCCTTGACTTAAGTACCTATGACAACATATTTAAACTTAAATACACACCTACTTTTAGTTTAGTAAATTATTTCACATTGACCTAATTTAGTCAATATAAGCACCATTGGACCTTGGTCTACTTTTTAACATAGACAACAACTCGCATTCTTCCTGTTTCCATGAATTGATCCTATTTTTATACTTCTAAGAAATGTCATATGATATCCATACAGGTCAACAGTCTTTGACCTTGACCACTCTATTTTTAGACTTCTAAGAATTGTAATATGATGATGACATTTTAATTTCTATTTTTAGCTTCTGACCTTGACATACAAGTTTCCCGTCAAAACCTTTGACCACAGAGTGACCTTGTAATATGATGAGGACGGTGATATTGCAATTTCTATTTTTAGCGAGCTCCTAAAATTTAAATTTCCCGCCAAAAGTTGGCCTTGAAGAGATCCAAAAGCTTACATTTCTCACACCAGAAGGCGAGTAACCGTGAACTGATTCAGAACCGGCCCTTAGTCCCTACTAGAGTCCAGAATAGCAAAAGAGTTCTAAAAAACCTATTTTAGGTACGTGCTAAAAACAATGTTTTTTTATTTAAGCTCTCTAAAATTTTCCTAGGATGTCTAATTTATCAATTTTATTCGAATAAAAGTACTAAATATACTAAATATCTATTAATTTATATTGACTGTTACTTTAGTTTACATTGTTAGTGTTAACAGAGATTCGTAGTATCTATATTACTTAACTGTACTATTAGAATTTTTTTTAAGGTACCTAGTTTTTTAGGCAAATTTGAATGATAGAACTGATAAATAAAATAATTTTTAAAATATTGTCGGCTGAATTATTTAAAATAACATGAAATGGTTGTCATGACGACTACAATTTCAACCAACAAAGATAATGTATCCTTGAATAGGAAAGTAGTAATATAGTTAAATTTAATACTAAAAAAACCCGGTGTTGCGTTAAATCAGCCAAAAAAGATACGAATTACTCAGATCTTAAGCTTTCAGACTTTATTTCTATATTGGGAACCATTTTATCTTCAAATCTATCTTGAAATGCTATAGCATATGCTCGTAAAATAGTATCTTTTACAGAACTCGGCAGTACTTTTTCATAACCATATTACAATTCTCACCTCTGGCTTACTGTTACATGATCTCAACATCGTTGATCTTATTCAAAAAAGAGCAATTAGCGTATAAATTATATTCTTTGATACCATCTGAGTTCTACTCAAATTTAACAGCAATTTTCTGGCATCAAAATGAGTAACCTAGTGCAAGAAGGAATCACTGCATTAAGAGCAAAAAAGTAGTTACATATAGTTATAAAATTTTAAAAATAACAAATGTAGTATTTAGATGGAGCAACGTAGGAATTTTTAGCTAAGTTTGAAAATAATTTACCAAGAGAGTACCGTTAGTTAGAATATGTGCAGACGATGATTTGGTGATGGAAATATTACCACTTAATATATATATATATATATATATATATATATATATATATATATATATATATATATATATATATATATCAGAACAAAAGTTTAATTGTTAAAGCGGTGTATAAAGTAAATTGATAAATATGTGGAATAGGGTATCTGACCTTCTTGTATGCTATTATCTTGAAGAAATCGTGTAGATTGTCTACCTCAATGATTGGGATCCTGATGGATTTATATTAATACTATCTCCTTCTTTTTAAAGCTTTAAGATGGGATTAAAATTTAGAATTAAGAAGCTAAAATAGTTGAGATTAGATAATAAGATAATGTTACGAAATTTACTTACGGTTTCTTTTTTAACACTTCCTAGGGGTAAAAGGTATATGCAATTTAAGAATGTAATTATTCTATGTAAGCCCGCAAGCAAGTATTATATTTAAGTACTCTATAAATGAAGAATTAATTAAGAATATAAATGAATAGAAGTGAACTAACCTACCAATATAAACTCGTTAAATCAACCAATCCGTTTAATACGGTGACAATTTAGCAAATGCCGAACTTATCGCATTTTCAATCTCAGGGGCTAGATAGTAAAATATTTCAAACCGATCTCAAACGACATCTAATAATTTCTGTAACGTAAATTAAATTGGTGCATATCCCTACAGAAAAGTCGAGTGGTGTTAATGCTGGAATTCGTGGTGGCCACTCTATTTAATCTCTTCAACCAACCCACTTGCATGGATAATTTCGGTTTTAACCACTCTCTCACGTGGAGGTCAAAATCCGGTGGGGCTTCGTCTTGCTGTAAATATAAGTTACTTTCATCAATCAAAAAATTTACCTGGTCATTTAGTTGGTTTTCCAAACTATCAACAATTAAAGGTTCGATATCGTCATCTAAAAGTTCCAAATATTTTTCATCAGTCAAATTTCTTTCAATGTATACTTGCCCAATAACAGCGTTTCCTGAAATCCCAACTCAAAGATTGTGTTTGGGAATGACCTTCAAGAAAAATATGTAGATCTGTATCATCCCAACAGCGACAGTTATGCAGACACGATATTATCGTTCAGTACGTTATCCTTTTGTTGCGTTTTACTCCCTTTTATTAGGCATGTAAAGGCTAATTACATTTTCTATATAATATATATAATAGGCAATAAGGTAAAGAAGTAGTAACGGAAACCGCTTATCTTAAGAAGAAGCTTTTATTTTGGTAAATTTCCGTATCGTAAAAGCGTGGTGTAACGTCCGAACCTTACTTTGTTGAAATGGCGATGATAATGAAATGTCATCTTTATAAACATAAATGGAATACCTTTGTTTTGCATAAATCCATATGCTGTTATAAAAGTCTGCCTTGGTCGTTCTAAGTAGTTTTCGTCGTTCGAATCTGAGTTAGTCGTTTATACCTTTCCATTATTTTAGGTCAAAATTTTGTGCCAATTACCTATGCTACCTTTGGTCTATTTTATGTTGAAGACAGATGCATGTTATAGTGCCCTTCCGTACGTTCATATTTCGTTAAAAATTACCTCTACATAATCATATATTTGTTTTGGAACTGGAAATTCTCAAGCTACAGTTCGTTTAAGACTAGATTAAAATATTTGCTTTGTACAAGTTGATTATCGTTTTAGTGCAGTTTAACTAAATAACACATCAGTTAGTGTTGTTTTGATACGGTTAAAAAAACAGCTGAGTCCTCCTCCTAAGATAAAAGATTTGAGTTCATAACCCATCATAACGGTAATTTGTTCACATAGGTCAATATACGTTTCATTATTGAATACATGTTGATCAGATTGCATTTGAACTTTAAGTAAACATAGATTATGAGCTTATGTACAGTGTTTAATTGTTTATGATATTGTAAAGCTATCTCACTTCTTCGTTACATTTAATTACTTTATTACTACTAATTAATTCTTACTTTCCTTTTCTAGCTCAGTCGGAATTTTGTACTTCAAAATTGGGATCGTTCGTTATTCAGGCTCTCAACACGTTGAACAAATAGATTACAAGGTTCATATACATATAACTTTATTTCCTATTTATTACACTTCTATATTGTATGGTTATTTAATTTTCAACAAGATATAGATACAGGTAAATATACTGAACTGTGATCGGCTCTCAGTGTAATATAACGGTTAACTCCCTCTTCGTTATCTTTAAGTAGACATCCTTCGTCCAGGTACTAATGGTTAGGTGGTCCTCTGGAGTTTCTGTAATTTAACATTAATAGAAGGTTTGGGGTTTTGACTTTTAGTTTACGTCCTTTAACTGTTTTAATTTATACTGGTTAAATGTCGAAATAAATAAATAATTTTACCTAAATACGTCCCTGTATAAAATACAGAAGCAGGTAGCAAGATAACCGGTATAAACACGTGCGCGATAAGACACTGAGTTCAACGCTCTGCCTTTAAAGAAATAATCAATATTTTAAAGCGGTCGGTTACAAGTGTAAAGTTTTATACCTGCTTTTCTTATGAAAATAAACTCATTCACGTTTACATTCAATTTTGCCTTTTAAATAAATGAAAGCTTTCGTTTATTTACGTAGCTTGTACGGTGGCGGCGTATTATTTGTTTACTTTACGAGATTAATTTTAGTATACCGGTTTTATTTAAACAAAATAAAAATTAAAAGCTTTTGTTATGTTGGCCGTTTTTAAAATATAAAACCTTCGTTTTCTATTTTAAAGTAAATTCTTACGTCTAACTTACGTTTTTATGGTGGAGGCGGTGGTGGTTTGTTTTACTTTACGGTGGTTATTTAATACTGACGGACACGTCTCGTGTTTACGGTTACGTTTCTATATTACTGGATTAACGGTGTTTAGGTGTTCAGCTTAATCTTCCGGCGAGGTTTTAATTACAGGTGTCTGGCGGTCGCTGGTACGTTTATCGAGGTGTATTGTGTTGTGGTGTTTGTGTAAATTTGTATAGGTGGATCTCCTTTGTTAGAAATCTGGGCAAACCACCCGTTAAACTAAACAATAGGATCTCGGTCGGTCAAATGGAATGTCGGGCTACTACCCTTCAAACTCCACAGTGTAGGTGTGTATAGGTGGATCTCCTTTGTTAGAAATCTGGGCAAACCACCCGTTAAACTAAACAATAGGATCTCGGTCGGTCAAATGGAATGTCGGCTACTACCCTTCAAACTCCACAGTGTATGTGTATAGGTATCTCCTTTGTTAGAAATCTGGGCAAACCACCGTTAAACTAAACAATAGGATCTCGTCGGTCAAATGGAATTGTACTACTACAAACTCCACAGTGTATGTGTATGTGTCGAAACATAAGAGTGCGTCTGGTAACAGAAGATACGTCGATCAATGCATATCGGTCACCAGGTATCTCAACTTACGTACTTTCAACGTTAGATCTCTGCAACTCTAACCTTTGACTTAGGTGATGCTATCAGGTCGCGGAGTCGCGATCTCTACTCGGACGACGGTTACAGGCGGACGGTTTACAACAGGTAGCAGTCGGCGCGAATGCGAATATTATTTTTACGACTATATCGACTATATATCGACTATCTATCGACTATTATCGACTATATATATTACGACTATCTATATTACGACTATCTAGCAGCGCGTGCCGCGTTTTATAAAGAATTCGCGAGTGGTTACGAAACTTTGGTGGTGAGATTCCGTAAGCCCGTATTGGTGGAAGATGCTCTGACGTATACAAACTTTAAACGTTTTTGGATTTACGTCTGGAGGAGGATGCATGATTAATTATTGTGCAATTTATGCAACGTTATGAAATCTGTTTAACTTTTACTAGAACTTCTACGAATTTTATGATGCTTTGCACCTGTGCATTTAGCGCGTCACGTTATCTTACTAAATTCTGTGAATCAGTACTGGTATTTTACTTAGCAAATAATTTATCATGATAGGAAAATTTGTATAAAGGACGGCGTCTTGCTAATAAACTTGAACTAATTAAAATAATAAAAATCGGATATCTGACGCGTCCTTTACAATATTATTGACATTTTCTTTGTTAAATATACATTTAAATGCAGTTGTTTAGTGCTTATTCAGATTACCTGTTATGGTTTGGATACAATCTTTCTCAATTTTGTTGTATCTTAATTATTAAACCTAGAAATTGAGTGCCCAATAAAACAAATGCTAATACTGATAATATCTGAGGAAAAATCTCTGCTTCTCTCACACCTGACGAATGAGTTCTCAATTACAGTAAGCTTGTACCTCGCTGAGATATACCGTGGCGCAATTTACCTTCGTAATATAACAAACAAACAACACGCCAAAAATTTTTTATTTGCTATAAATGAAGCTTAAGTTATACCAGTTAAAAACGTTCTAAAGGTCACGTGTTAATTCAATGGTTTGTATACTTTTAAACACATGCAAATTACGATTTCTTTCTAAAAGTGGCATAAAATTAAAATAAAAGTTATATAGCCGTATTTATTTAGTACATGTTATCAAACTCTAGCTATTCAGAACAAATCTAGAATTTAGATTGTACAATTTAAGAAAAAATGTTATTAAATTTTATTGTCTTCGCTGTACTTGTTGGGGTCACTTCGTCAATATTACGTAAGTAATTTATAATTATTTTTTATCATATTTACATATTTTAGCAAACTCTTTTCCAAAATGCTCTTAATTGATCCAAATTTAAATACATGCATTTTAAAATCTGCAAATTCTGCACGTCAACATATACGAGATGGAATACCAGCAATTGGGTTTCCTTCCATTAATCCTTTTAGATATCCTAATTTAATTGTAACTCACTCTTCACCAATAAGTTACTTTCAAGTAAACTGTAATAATTTGGAGTTTGACGGATTGTATAATTACGAAATAACAGAAATACAGTAAGTTCTAAGCATTAAATTGTTTATGTGAGTAACAGAAGTGTTATAGTTTTGATTCAATTATGGAAAGGTATACAGGAAATTTTGTTCTTCCCCATTGGTCCCTTCTCACGAACTACAATATAGATGGTGTCATTGCACAAATTCCATTACATGGAGGTAGTACCGCTCAGGGTAATTTCTCACGTACACATTGTCATTTTGCAATAACCCGCAGTCAATATGGTTGTGATAACTTAAATCTGGAACTTGGAATGAAAATAGGCGATTTAGACGTAAAGTTAGAGGGTATAGTAAATGAAGGTAAATTATACAACCTGACGTAAACCATACCATTTGCCTAACATATTTCAGAGCTAACGAACGCACTCATGAGAGGTATTTCAACAATAATAGCTCAAGAAGTTTCTCCGGTCTTTGAAAAAATATTTGAAGAAATTGCAAAATCTTATCTCAAGACGTCATGCAGACTAGTTTCTCTAAAGATTTATTTTCTTCCTAGTGCACTAAGTAGATGAATAAGCTAAGATGCACTAATCGTATGGGGTACGAGAGAACTACTGGCAGCTGTGTTTATTAAGGAAGCCATTGTTGTAAAAATACTATCTCATACTCGTATTGTGTTATGATTACAATTATTTTGGTTCAAAATGAGAAACCTTATTTCGTGTACAAGTACGGAAGCTTTCACCTTCCAACCTACCCATACATATGTAGATAAGGAAGTTTTGCAATCGACTTTTTTTGATGAACGCTAAGTTGACTTATTAATGGTAGTTTCGACAAGACGAGCCATGATGTCTGTATGGGTGTGTAAGTGTATGTATTTGTGTGTGCATGTCCGCGCGTGCATGCGGTAGTCCGGGTGCGTACTTGTAAGTGATGCGTGTGCGTGTGTGCGTGTGTGCGTGTGTGCGTGTGTGCGTGTGTCGTGTGCGTGTGTGTGCGTGTGTGATCGTGTGTTCGTGTGTGCGTGTGTGCGTGTGTGCGTGTTTGCATGTGTCGTGTGTGCGTGTGTGGTGCGTGTGTGCGTGTGTGCGTGTGTGTGTCGTGTGTGCGTGTGTCGTGTGTGCGTGTGCGTGTGGCGTGTGTGCGTGTGTGCGTGTGTGTGCGTGTGTGTGTGTGCGTGTGTGCGTGTGTGCGTGTGTGCGTGTATGGTGTTTGCGTGTGCTATGTGTGTGTGTGTGTGCGTGTGTGTGTGTGCGTGTGTGTGTGTCGTGCGTGTGTGTGTGTGCTGTGTGTGTGTGTGTGTGTGTGCTGTGTGATTGCGCGTGTTGGTGTGTGTGTGTGTGTGTGTGTGTGTGTGTGTGTGTGTGTGTGTGTGTGTGTGATTCTGTGTACAATATATAGTAAATAATTCCTATCAAAACTTATTTCCTGTTTCTTGTGTTTCCAGCTGTGTACTTGTCAATGAGTGTTATCTGTTGCACACTCCTTCTCACGCCATTGAAATCTCCCTATAAATACCCGTCCACCCACATTCCCAAATTATTATTGTTACGATTGTAGTTCTCATTCCTGATCTATTTAATCCTGTGAAAATGTAGTATCCTGAATTTACCTGAATATTAAAATTTTTAACTCCAGTCTGTTGAGCCATCCCAAAACTACTTGCTAATCGGAATTATTAATTCCTACTCTATGCTACCTAATTCTGAACCTCACCACAGTCACTAAATTGTAATCAAGAAATAATCTTTTGAAAGTTCCTCTCCTAGTTTACTACCGCGCGGGGAGTGTATAATGATTTTGCGGAGAAACGTCATTATTACTGACGGTGGTCACGGATTCAGATAAATGATAACTTCTCGATGCATCCCTAAGTCATATCCATCTACTCTAAACCGATAATTATCCAAAAGTCATCTTTTGCAAGGTCCTCTCGGAGTTTACTACCATTGTCGGAGTATATAAATATTACGGAGAGACGTCATTATTACTGATGGCAGTCTCGGCTCCGTATAAATAACAACTTCTCGTCTACCCTATCATTCTATAAGTAGGATAGTATACAGTCATTGTTGATCCATTCCTTTCAAAGTCTGTTACCACGAGGAGAGTGTCAGGAATTGCAGGGTTCTACTAGTACCGTTGGCTGTGGTTCAGGCCCCAAAGAAGGTAATAATTTTACGATTAAGACCGGTTCCTATCCACCAAATCCACCATTATTCAATACTGCCACATCTCACCACAATCAGGTCCAGTCAATACGCCGATTACAGTCATATATATCTCTTTCCCGAATACTCAAGAAATATTTCTCCTGTGATTCAATTACCCTACCAACAACCGAACCATCATCCTATCAGAACAACCATCATTCCCATACATATCAACCACCAGCCACAGGCCTTCAGCATCTAATTTTAAGCGCCACTAGAAATTACGTTCGTCTGTTCATACCTTTCCTTCTTTAAAACAGCGTCAATTACAAATCATCCTTCATTAATTACATTTTGTACAAGTAAAGGTAAAAGGACAGGTTCAATTTGCCCGAAATAATTTCATTATAAATTTCTATACCTGACTGACCTTCTATTAATCATTCATTACCTGCAATCCAGTTAGAGTCATAAAACCCTTACTCCGATTATTTGAATTGCATTTGTGATCTTAATCATCAGGTAGCACACAACACCTATTACCTTGATCTGATCACGTTATAATTTTATAAACTAAAGATTACGCACCCCTACGGTAACTTCCTGAAATCCTGTAATCCACGAGAAATGTTCCCTACACTTTGTGTATTATTCACACCGAAATTAATCATTCGTACTTCCGGAACAGGTATTTGTGTTATCATATAGCTGGATAAATTTAATTATTAAACAACACCGCCCGAGGAACTACGGAACCAGCCTCCCGCATAAACGGACCCCGGAATATGCTTCCAAATTTCTCAACCAAAGTAACCGGAGCCGCAATAGAAGGATTAATTATTACTGCTTTTAAGTATTCAGAAGACTTGTTTTGTTAATGTTTGAATGCCATTATTTCATGTTATTTTTATTTCATGACTTTATTTATTTTATACCAACATCTCTTATAATAAAATTGTTAAAATTAATCTGTTTACAATTTCTCTATAATAGACCGTACACGGCCAAATAGTGCAATTAGCGAACCTCCTGAGGTCTCAAGAGCAAATAATTACAAACATAAATTGCAGAACTGAAGCAGTTTACTGTTTTAACCATTTCTTTTAAGATTTAACTTCCTGTGTGACAGTTTATGTATTTCTATTTAATATAATTTAATTATATAATTAGATTAACATTAATTAAGTGATAAAAGATGTTAAAATCAGTTACTCGGAATATCTTGAATTATTAAATTTAGCTTATAAAAATATTTTTGGAAGAATAACTTGACCGTATAAGAAATTCACTGTAATTATCAGTTACTCTCTTAAGCAAATCAATAATTTCATTAAACATATTACACGTCTTAGTAGCGAAAGATTAACAGTTTGACATAATATTGATTGAGCTGGATTTACTTGAAGCTCCATACGACTTGAGTAGAAATAAAAAACACTGTTTCTAAAGTTTTACTATGTTGCTTTAAATCAATAACAATCGTTTCGGAAATACTGTGTCTTCATCAGATTGAGTACTTAAACTAAATTTACTGACTATTCATATGTTTTATACAACAGTTAATGAGTTATTACGTAAGGAGAGGAAGAACCAGAATTTTAAAATTAAGTGAATTGTATACATACAATTGTTCGTTTAATAATTGATCTAACTATTGTCTTTTATTACTTTCTCGCTTCTAATAAATATAGTTTTTCATTTCGTTCTAAATGTGTAAAATTTCAAAATTATTGTTTCTGTGTTTAAGTAAAGCTCTAAAATGTTCACGAGTTTTTAAAACTTCTTCCTGTTTGGGCAGTATAACATTTATTGCAATCACCACAATTTAACTTATAAACTGCTGACTCATCTCCCTACCAGTGTTTGGATAATTATTTTTTCAGATTTACCTCGTGTATTGATATATTTAAGGCTATATTTAAAATAAGTTTTCTTAATTCGTTTAAAATTATTTTTGTGAGTTTTCCTATATGATAAAAACAAAATTCATTGTTAAAATTGGAATATTAGAATATCCTATATTTATCTCTTACCTGCTTATATAATATTTTATTTATGCTCGTTTCGTGGTACTTTTCTGTCATTTACTGCTATTTGTTTTATTAAATTAAGTTCTTTCTGAAAGTTGGATTCTGATAAAGTTTATGAGATAAGAAATTTGTAATAACTGATTAACTGTTGTACAAAAACACATGTATTGTATTTAAATTTAGTTTAAGTAATTTGATGAAGACTCAGAGTTGTCGAAACAATTGTTATTGATATAAGCGATATAGTGAGATTTAGAAACAGTGTTTAATTTCCACTCAAGTGGTATGGAGCTTCGTTACGTAGAAAACAATTCAATGTTTAAAGTATCTGAAACCAAATATTTCGTTCTATTGTATTTAAGTTTATTTTACGATGCAGAATGCACACAAATAAAATTTGGTTTTATAATAGTTGTTTGAGAAAGATGTCTTACATAAAATTAAAGACCAGCCACGAAATCCCATCTGCAACTAAAGCACAGAAGGTAGGAGCAAGAAGATGGACCATCGATAACCGTAAAGCTCAATATAGGAGAGTGATGCGGGTAGCACATTGATACCAGTAATACTCCATAAGGACATATGAGGCCTTTATCTTACCTGTAGGTGGAGCACACTGTTTCAATCATACGTAAAGTTTCTATTACACTGATAAGTCAACGTGAATGACAGACGAGAATTTCGTGAATTCGTTGTGGCGGAGTAAATTTTCCTCAGATAGACGTTATTCCGAGTGGGAGACTTGCCAAAGTAACACATGCGTTGAGTGCCGTGAAACACTTTTAGATTCAAACATATTTTCATATAAAATTTCATGGTTCGTTTTTTGTTTACCTGTAGAAGTGAAAATGGAGAAAAGGGGCAGATTGGTGCATATCCACAAAGGCACATGGATATACATATCTACGTATCAATTCTAGTTAAAATTGTAATATTTTGTAGGAAATGGTTCGTTCCTATAAAAAAGGACGAGGAGGAGCAGCATTAACGAGGATGTTACTATTAACGGGCTGTCTATAAAAGGGCTGCTGATAAATACAATTTGAAAGTAACAACATCGGATAGAAAAGAAGAAGCACAAGCAACACAAACTGAGTTTACTTCAAAATATTACTCTAGCACGTTTTCAATGCGACTAAGGAACAGTATCTTAACGAATACATAGTAAAATGCAGTAAAGTACTACGAATTCACGAACAGAATGAATAAACTCTGAGCTCTTTACCGAAGATTTAAACCATATCTAGAAACTTATGAATGCGACACAAGAAAGGCCAATTTTATTGATTTCTCGTGATAATGGCATCATGTACTTATCACTGCCACCTCATACTTCTCATAGGTTCCAGCCATTAGATGTTGGAATCTTCGGACCTTTTAAAGCAAAACTGGAATTGCATTTAACGGCTGGCAGAGCAGCAAACATTTATGATATCCTGCGTTGCTCAAATTAGCATACTTTAAATCACTCACGGGAAAAACATAATTAGTTCTTTCTCTTGAGACAAATCCACTTGGCGAGAATACCGATGATGCTAGAATTGACTCACCGTCCTTCTACTTCTCACCAGAAATTGTTAGGCCGTTCTCAAAGAGCAACAAATTCAGACTACTAAGAGGAACGACGTAGAAAGAAGAAAACCACGCATTTACACCATTCACCTGAAAAACTAGGCTGGAAGAGTTGGATAAAATAAATCAAGGGAAAATCATGATAAATGAAAGACGAGGAAAAGCGAGAAAGTCCACAACGCCAGAAAATTACTCGGTCTTGCTGAAGATGTATAAAAAGAAAGCACCAACCGAAAATTTTTACTCGAAAGCTTTTCCAGTTTCCAAAGCGATTCAACAGTCTTAAACTTCGACCCATCTCTCTGGTGATGAAATTAATGATCACCTAGAACCAGTGGAAGCAAATAATTTGAAGAGGGTGAATTTTTAATTGTAAAGTTCGAGATGAAGAAGGCGTTGCTGATGTAGTAGCTAAAATTATCGAAGAATACGACGATAAGGAATTCTTGGTCTCGTAATTTAAATACCAAAACATCGGGATGTTTGTCTTCCCAACCAATTTTGATGAAGGAGCGCATACTTTCCGACATAATTCTGAACCTATGTCCGCCAATAGTGTCAAATGCTACCAGCAGAAAAGCTTCCTTTATAAATATAATGTGAAATTATCTCCATTTAACCTGTAAAACTCGTGTTTAGTTATATTTGAGTTTCTAAATGTGTACCATTGGTCCATTTGTAGTATCAATGTACCCATAGCTGGAGAACATAGATACGTTTATAACAAGTTATTGCAAAGAAATAGAAAAGTATAAATTGGATCGCATAACTTTTAGCAATACAAGATTAGTTGATCTCCATATACTTCAGATTTTCATTGTTTTCAATATTCCTACACTTTGACACTTTTAAAAAATGGTATCAATGTGCACCGACACCCAGTACAGGTTAGTGAATTGAAAACCTTTTGGAACACTCTGTATATTTGTAAATATTTTTAAGACATGCTTACATAGACTCTCTACATGCATGTAAAGGAATTTTCTTTTCAAATTTACCGTTTATCCCAAAACGACCTAGGCGTTACTGGTGGCGTACCCTGTATATAAATGTGCAGCGTGGTCGGAAGTTTACATTTCAAACTTTAAAAGGGGCTTAAACTAAGTAGACAACTTCTTATGCACATTATCTATATCTCGCTTAATTTCGGAGATGTAGTGTTAAAATTCTTAAATTTTGGAATTTTTTTTAATAATTCAAAAACTGTTGAGGGTACTGGCTTAAAATTTTAGGAGGGATCATACTTTATTGTTTTGCGAAATCTGGCCTTGACACTGCCTTCAGTGGCATCGCCATAGAGGGAGAGGGCCAAATTTTCTTCCTAAACTATGTTGCTTTGTGCAAGTAATCATAATTTTTAGAAATTAAGCTTGATTTAGAGCAGAAAATGTATTATTACATTTGTTCATACAATGTTTACTTTCCGAGTAAAAAACATTATACCATGAGCAAGGTTTATTGCAGAATTATTTATGTTAAACTTAAACACACAGAAATTGAATTTATTTCATACTGATACGTTATAACCAAATAAACCCTTAATTACCCTAACCATAAACACGTTCATAACTCCCTTGGGAAGTTATGAACTGGTATCTAGGCAGTTATAGATCCATAACTGCCCTCCAATATATTTTGAGAAATATTTACAAACTTGTCAGTTGATATATCCATAGTAACAATGCCTACTTAGTTTTTAAACAACGTACGTTAGTACATATGATACAGGGGTTCTGTCCCACTTTTCTGCTATCCTTTTTGCGAGTGTTTTTGCTGAAGCTCAAGGTCATCGTACAAATTGCCCGCATCGAAGTATACTTCTCAAGGTCATCACATTATCTACGTCTAGATACATGGTTTTCAAGGTCGCTCACATTGCCCACCTATTCTTCAAGGTCATCGTACACCTTACCTGCACCCAAGCACACTACCTATATTAAGGTTTTCAGAGGGCCCACGCTGCCTGCGTATATTCTTCCTGCATAAAAGTATGTTCGTCAAGACGTTGAAGTAACTAGATTTGAAAAAGGCACTAGAAAAGTCGCTAAATTGGTTTTCAAAGGTCATTGACGCTTCCGTACAGATTATCTACCTCAAGGTCATGTGGTAGGAAATAGTCACTCTCATTGTCAAGGTTATTAACGTACACACACCCCGCTTCAAGGTCTTCTTAGGATTTTAAGGTTACGTATAGGTATCAACCTTTTCGTTTTGTCAAGGTCATATGTTCAGGGTTCAATTGAGGGTATATAGGAGGATGCAATTACACCAAGAAATCAAGGTCGATTCTAAATCAAATTTTGACGGGAAATTTCAACGTTCATTATTCTTTTCAAGGTCATGCCCCCATCAATTTAAGTAATTTCATACTGTCTCACACCCTGAGGTGTCCTCAAGGGGTATCGTACAGATTGTTGTCTGTTTTAAGCATTTTTCAAGGTCACCAAGCAATTTCTGGAAGTTTACTTTGTAAGGTCATGCCCCCAGCAAAGTGAATGGACCTCAAGTGGCTCTGTTTCCCAAATACAGATAAAAGTTTCCCAAAGACAGATAGCCGCTTCCAAAAACAGACAGCTGTTTCGCAACACAAGTAGCCGTTTCCCGCCATTTCAAGGTCACACCTTTGAGAAAAGAACAAAGCGGTCCTTTTGTTCTGGTCGAGTTAGGGTCATACTTCCTAAAAATAGACTCTTATCTGCTACCCCCACTGTTTAAGGCTCAATTCTGAGAAATTAATGTTTAACAACAAAGGCGATCCATTGTTCAAGCCGACACGTCATGGTCTATGCTCACAATTTTTAGGGGTCACACCTCTGAGAAATAGAACAAACGCGATCCATTGTTCTAGCCGAGTCATTATTCATAAAAATTTATTGTTATCTAGATACCCCCACCATTTCAGGCTCAATTCTGAGAAATCAATTTTCAAGAACAAAGGCGATCCATTGTTCGAGCCGTCTCTTCAAGGTCAAGGATACATAAGCAATTTTACGAGTATTTCAATGAAGAAGAAAATCGAATTGAAGAATTTAAAACGATGCTAAATACAAAGAATGTATTCATGAGTAGTCCGGGTGCAGTCGGAAAAACAACAAACATTCTCATTTCGTAAATAGTGCTTAGTCGTAGTGGGGTTGTGGACAAGTAGTCATACAAGCAGCAATTAAATCATTCCTGGAACGATCTGGAAGTTCACTGCCGGATACTTCAAACTACTGTAGTAACAATATGAATAATAATTTAATATTTTGTTGTTCAAGATGTCAAAACAGTGATGGTAGTAGTAGTAGTAAAAATCCTATAAACTATCGAGCAATACACATATTGAATTTGAACACAGTATACACATTAACCTTGCTTCAGTAGTGTGTATGGTAAGTGACAATTGCGATAATGTGGTATCAGACGTGAAAGAATGGAATGAAGATGGTGTTAATATGTAGAAATACAATTTTTCCAATCCCAAAAAATTGAAATCCAAATTGATTAGTCCCGTGTAAACGAGGAAGATGTATAATCCATCAGAAAGATTACGAATCTCTATCTAGCAACCTCGGTGTTTATTACAATTGGGAATTTGCCACGTGTCTAACCACCACGCTGCACAAGATAGGAGGAATGGGTGAGCTCGGCCAAAACTCAAACTAACTAAACTAAACTAAACCGTCCTTTACAAACCAGGAAGGAAATTTCAGAAATTTATAGATAAAGAGATTGTTTTCGGATACCATTTATCTAGGACAGGTAAAGTAACTAGAGAAGTCGAAGTAGGATTAATACAGTCAATACAGTCAATTTTTGGTACAGCGCTCGATAGAGCATCAGGCACAAGGTGTTTTTTGCCTTTTTGATGAATAATAGAAAAAATGTCTTGCTGCAAGCGAATCGACCATCCACAGAGATGTCCAGTAGGATTTTGCAATTTATTAAACCATATTAAAGAATGATGGTCAGTAACGACAGTAAAATGAAAGCCCTCAATGTAGGAACGAAATTTCTCAATAGCCCATATAACAGCCAGTCATTATTTTTCAGTAGTGGAATAGCGATGTTTAGCCTTAATTAATGATCGGTTAATATAATTAATTACTTTTTCGCCAGCTGGATATTGTTGACAGAGCGCAGCACCGATACCAAATTCAGACGCATCCGTTTGGATAGCAAACGGTTGTGAGAAATCAGGACAAGAAAGTATAGTAGCTGACACAAAACATTTTTTCACGGTAGTGAATGCCGTTTCGCATTCAGAAGACCAGACAAATGGAGTATTCTTTTTAGTAAGAGAAGTTAAAGGTTTGATAACTGAAGAAAAGTTATGTATGAAGCGACGATACCATCCCGCTATACCGACTAAGCGACGTACGTCCGAAACATTTGTCGGAACAGGTATAGAACAAACTGCAGATACTTTATCTGGATCGACCAAGAGTCCCTCTTTATTTACAACACGCCCCATGTACTTGAGATCAGAGCGACAGAGATGACATTTATATTGTCTCAAGGTGAGACCTGCAGAAGACGTTGAAAAATTCTTTCCAGAAATTCCAAGTGTTTTTCAAAAGTGGATGTAGCCAAAACAACATCATCAAGATATGCAAAACAGTAAGGTTCTAAGTCTCCCTCCAGGACTATATCAATTAACTTTTGAAAAGTAGCCGGTGGATTGTGTAGGCCAAAAGGCATACAGTAAACTGAAAAAGTCCACCTCCAGGAACGGTGAAAGCAGTCATAGGTTTCGATTCGTCCGACAGAGGAATCTGCTAGTAAGCAGGGCGAATAACTAAACTAGAGAGATAACGTGCATCGCGTAAACGATCCAGAATGGAAGAAATGTATGGTAAGGGATGGGCATCTTTTTCCGTTATCGCATTAACTTTACGAAAGCCGACTCAAAAGCGATAAGCCATATTTATTTTTGACCAAGACAATCGGACTAGACGAAGGTTCTACTACGCCTAATTGTAGCATATTGTCTAACTCAGCATTACCTACTTGTTGTGCAGCAGGAGAAACTGGATAATAACGCTGCTTAATTGGTTCAGCATTAGTTCGAATTTCATGTTGAACCAGAGTAGTACATCCTAAAGTAGCAGAATCTTGAAACGATTTATCAAATAAGGTTTTTACAGCAGACTGAGAGAGAAAGAGCTCGATTGTTCAGAAGAAATAGTTGCTATACAAGTATCATCGCCAAACGTCCACTGTCCATGTGGAAGATCAAGGACGCAGTTAATCGCTTTCCAGAAATCTATGCATAAAATTAATTTATGAGGTGCTTCAGGCACCACGAGTACGTCTATAATTGTTTTAGATTCCACAGTTAGTGGTAAAGTAAGTTGACCTAAGATATAGCAAGTGTTGCCATTTGCGAGAGTACAGGCAGTAAACGAACTGACGGATAAGGTAGACCTAGCCGTTGCAGTATATACCAACCCGCATTTCCTATGATAGTGTGAGACGCATCAGTGTCCAAAAGACCGTGAAGAGTATTGCCGAAAATGTTGACGTTCAGGTATGGTCGTTCATAATTACGAACGCTAGCAAAAATGGAATTAAGAAGGATACGAAGAGAGTCACGTACACCAGAAAAAGCAGTTTCAGAAATTTTAAGGGTAAGATATAATCCTCTCCTCGGTTAGAAGATTGAAGAACTAGTTTCCCGGCTTAGAGACAGAAATTGGGCAAGTAGTTTTTGTAAATCCAGACTTACCACAGCCACAACAATGTTTATTTTGTGGATATGGACAACATGGTGAAGTATGTCCACTCCCAGAGCATTCCAGCAGCGAAGAGTAACAGTATTTCAAGGAGTGTTATTATATTGAGAAGGTTGTGAAGTAGTAGTAGAATTGGGTTTTCTCGATGGTGGTCGAGAAGAAGTAGAAGGATTAGAAAAGTCAGTAGGTGTATCGATTAAAGCTAAACTAGTTTTCAAAAGTTGTGAAGTTCTTTGAAGGTGGAGGTTTAAAAGACATAAAGTATTTATTCTGCTCGACCTTTTTCCCTAAGACTATTAGTTGTGAAAGCGTAGACACATCAGTTAAAGCTAAAGCATTCTCGTACAAAGGTGTTAGGTTACGGCGTACATAATATAATTTTTTTTGGCCACGAAGTGGAGTAGAAAGTCGTTGAAGAAACTGAACGATTGCTACATTGACACTTATGGTTTCCGAAGAACTCGTAGTTCTAGACTTAATCTCATCCAGTAACCCCATCATCGTTATCCAAAGGTACAAATCCGGTTTTAAGTAAAGTGACCACATCTTTCCAGGAAGATAATTCGTGTTTACGAGCACGATACAGTAATAAAGCTATTCATTTTTAATCATTCGGGGATAACTGAGAGCAAAAATTGGTGAGTTAAACCGCGAGAAGTACTTAACTCTTCAACACGTGTCAGGAAGTCAAATAAAGAAGTACTGTCTCCAGAGAAAGAAAGACCCAACTTAGTTATGGAAAAGTGACTTAAGGAAGGGGTAAAAGTAGGAGGTGAGGTACCCTGAGGCACATCAATATCGTCATCTGAAGAGATTAACGGTGGTTCAACGTCCATTGGTTCGAGTGCGCCATGAGCCGTAGAATTCGTAGAACGTCTAGCTATTGATGAAGAAAAGGAATCAGAAAGTGTAATACGGTTACCCTTCTTCATTTTTTGTTCCAGGTCCGTTTTAAAATTTTATTTTGACTAAACATGAATTTTCCGCCAAGTTTCAGTTTCAGAAGTAGTGATCATTAATTCACATCGCCTTTGTGCATGTTGTAATAACGTACTCAGACGAAGAAAAGCAGCCGAAGTGCAGTCAGCAGAAAACGAGTCGATGCCAGTGTGTAATTACTGCGAAGCATCTTTTAAAGCAATTTCATCTTCCGCGAACGGAATCTGATGTGCAGTGATGGTAAGAGATTTATTAGCACCAAGTAATCTCGCGCTACGCACTGATTTACGTAAAGACTCGACATTAACGTTACAATCTAAACCCCTAGATAACGATTCGTACATCAATTCAGCCTTCATCAGACGATTTACATCAAAGCGAAGTTTGATAGCCATCTTTGTAAGAGAAGAGAAAGAAAAAAATACTTCAGAAGTAAAGCAAAGTAATAGATCCAATATTATAACGCGTTGGCGTGTTGGTGCTAAATTTTACACTAAGCTAAAGAAAAACAATTTTTCTTAAATTAAACCAAAAAAAAAGAACCAAAATTGTTTCAGCGAAGCTAAAACTTTATCGTATTCCAAAACTTGACCTGAACATTGGTCGCCAAAATTATTCTAAGCTAAGGAGATATGATTAAGTGAAGCAAAAGAACAAAATCGTTTAAGTGAAGGCAAAACGTTATCGTACTTCAAAACTCGGCCTACGTTGGATGCCAAAATTTATGCCACGTTTCTAACCACCACGCTGCACAAAATAGGAGGAATGAGTGAGCTCGGCCAAAACTCAATCGAACAGTCGGAAGACCACAGAGCACTCGGATTTCATGGTTGTTTTGAAGGTATCGATAATATAGTTGGAGTGAGAATTTGGTTAGAGAGGAAAGAACCGAAATGGACGCCACAAGCTTTAAAGAGAAAAAAAGGGAAAAGAAATAGTTTCTTATTCCATGGAAGAGGGAGAGACTGTAAAACTTGAACCAGGTAGTAAGTAATAGGAATAACAAGTAAGTGAACAATTCCCTCAATAAACGTAAATTTATTTCATTTCTGGAATTCCCAACAAGGGAGGCAATAAGCCAAATATTATTTTATAGCTATATAAATATGAATAATAAACGAAAAAAGTTATATACAGGATGTACGTTATTCCCACAATTCACACAACAAAAAAATAATATAATGTAAATTAAAATAAGTTTACGAGGGCAAGTCGTCAACTTGCATTTAGGTCGCCAATTTTATAAGAGAAAATTAATATAAGTTAAAATAAGCTTGACGATGGCAAGTCTTTAGCTTGCATTTAGGCCCACAAGAATTTATAGTTTAAAATACCAAAGCAAACCATACCCCTTCCAGCCGACGCAATACCTTACGCAGCTTAGCCTGAAAAGGCCAATTTAATAAACTTCTTAAATCAGTTATTCATAAGAAAGAAATAATTAAATAATTCAGCTTGCTTTTCGTTTAACAAAACTGAATACAAACCCCTTTTTGATTAAGTTATATAAATACAATTGGAAAAGCTTGTTCAGTCCCAATTTTATTTCAAGAAACAAAGAACATAGTAATTAAGAAAATTAAAATTAGAAATAGAAATTGGTCCGAACAACCTTATCCATATTCGAGTAAAGAAATTAATATTATAATTTGAGCTACCAAGTAATGTAAATATCTCGCTCCAACAATTAGCAGATTCAGTATTACATCTGGTACACAAATAAGTCACATCTGGTATAAACACAAAAGTTGCAACACTGCTACTACGTACGACCAAATAACTAGTAGCACAAAAGTAATTATCCAAAGTTCTAGGTTATACATGAGCTCTCTAAGGACGTGACGCATAAAGCTAATATTAACAAAAATTATTCAAAATATTGACTGGTAAGTATGCGTTAAGATCTTAAAGAATGATTTAATGAACACATAGCAGATCTACATGAGAAATTGTGTTGAAAATTAGCTGAAATCAGGTACTATAATATCGCCGAACTTGTACTACAGAACTATGTTTAACAAATACTTGTTGATATAATTAATATAAATATATTTAATTTCCTTTCCCTGTAGGCAATCGTAACCAGATGAAAACAATTTAGATAGGAGTCTTATTCAGAGTTAAAATGTTTGCCAACTACTTGTTAACCGAACTAAGATAGATGTACTCCTTTTCGTTGCAGAAAGCAATTTATTTATACATGCAAAAAAAGAACTGACCTGTGTTTGCGAATGCTTATGCGTTTTTCAAAGCAGCCGAGCAACGAGCAAGCAATCCCCAGTATGTGAACTACAAATCGCATTTTATCAGCAACACAATTCAAGCAATAAGGCATGTAGATATAAAACAGATACTCTTGTTACATCAACCAAGACAACCAAACGTAGACATGAACTTGGATGTAATCGTAACGTTGAAGTTATATGGACACTTAAATAGATGGAAACTTAAATATATGAAAACGAAGGTTTGTGGAAACACAATTTAGTTGCTAAAACAAAATTAAGGAATGAAAACGATGTTTATTCAATGATAAGGTGTTACCTCTAAGATCGAATACGAGAGGTAGTTTAAATGTCTTAAACAAGTTGTTACACTTATTTCTTTGAAGAAGTAATGAAAAAATTATTTTGTATGTGAAACCTGAAGGAAGTTCTAATTATAACGAGGTTAACAAGATCTAATGCGGCTTACCAAATTTTTGGTGTAGTGAATATTTCGATTACATCCGCCTTAAATAGCGATTATATCACTTTTATACAACAAGCGATATCATATAGTAAAAATTTTCCATAAAATTGATGGTTAGCATCTAGTAAACAAACAAGAGAATTTTCTAGAGACTTTCCACACTAATGGCGATTCTGAAGCCTCAAGAAACAATTTTCAATTTCATTTGTTATCTCATTTTAAATATTGTTAACAGATGTGTAATAATCCTTATTTGGGTTGTATAAAATATACCTAAATTGAAGGTCTTTCATTCATTCAGTTGTGAATATAAGAAAAATTTTAGTTATTTTACATTATGGTATGTGGTAGCAACTTAATTTTCATATCTTTTAAAGGTTTATATTCCATAAATTATTTTGCTGCTATTATACGTTTGCGCAATACGTCATCATTCATAATTCCTTGCGAAATCCTTTCGCGCACAGTACATAATTTAACTTCAAAGCATCCATTTGCTTACTTCCTTATGACTGCTGTGAGCGCAGAACGCATTTTGGGTTTTCCTTAAAATTTATGTGAAATGTCATTAATTTTATGGTAAGATATTTTTAACTTGTTATACTAAAAATTAAAACATTTACTCTTTTAGGCACTTTCTTTAATGTTTTATTGCATTTTTATTTTACTTGATTTACAAGTTAATTCCATTTAAGTTCTGCATCATTATTTTTATACCAGGATCGTCAAAAGATTAAGTATATATTGTACAAAGGTATTTATGTAATGATATTTTAGTATTTTAAGTTATTTTACAATTAGTTTTTAAGAAATGTTTATATAATCACTTACATTCACTGTTAATTAACACATCTGTATAATTTTATTTTTCTTGCATTTTGATCAAATTTTATTGTTAATAAACTCGGTTTAGTTGTTCCGACGTTATTAAAAAACAACTTGGCGCTCGAGCTCATTTATTATTCTTACATTTTATTTTTATTGTTTATTTTAAGTGAAAATAACAGCACATTTAGTGGTAAGTAAGCAAATCGAAGAATTGAACCACTATTTAATCTAGACTAGAGTTAAAGCCACTATTAGTGGTGAATGGTTGTATCTCTAGTCAGTTTGACGATTTGTGTTTGAGAACTTATTAAATTTATTATTACACCACTTATTATACTGACACCAATACCACTATTTTATACTGGCGCATCGAGCAAGGGACTTGATGTGCTTTCATTACATTTGCTGGTTATTTTTGCTTTTGTTTGTTTCAGTTTCGATTATTAGAGTCGACCATTTTAAGGTATTGTAACCATTTATTATTACGATTTAATATTTTATTGTGTTTACGATTAGTGAAATTTTATTGTTCGTGTATTATTTTTACCATGTCAAATTTAGATTATTTAGTGGATGTTCTTCGTAGTTTTTTTTTATGATTGTGGACCTGAACAGGCTAAATAAGGCCTTTCGTGCTAAAGCACTCAGGAACATAGGAGGATGGATAGAGGGATAATGAATTGCTAATAGATGCCTATGAACAGCTACCTTAAATTTTCTCATATCATAAGTGAGAGGAAAACAGGAACTAGGAGATCATTCAGAGTTTAGAAGCCGTGTAGAAAAATGTGGATTGCGCCCGTTTGGTACGACAAGTGGAGATTTGTACATACTGATGTTATTATTACATTATTATTACATTTCATTTTTATTGTTTATGTTAAGTGAAAATAACAGCAGATTTAGTGGTAAAGTAAGCAAATCGAAAAATTGAACCACTATTTAATCTACCGACTAGAGCCAAAGCCACTATTAGTGGTGAATGGTTGTATCTCCAGCCAGTTTGACGATTTGTGTTTTGGAGAACTTATTAAATTTATTATTACACCACTTATTATACTGGCACCAGCACCACTATTTTATAGATGTTTGTTTTCAAAATAAAGCATGATAAGTAAGATGCAGTTTTTGAATGGTATCACCATCTAGTGGTGATTTAGCAAAGTGACAGGTACCTATAAAATGTAAACATTTTAAAAATAGCCAGAACCGACGTTCATCTCAGAGATTGGGCTATAGGTACCAATAGAAGTTAAATTTTGTAAAAACGAGTAAACTTTTAAAATACAGAATTAGATACGAGAGAGAAGTAATTTTCGTAAACTGTAGAAGCATACGCTATAAAAGAAAATCATATGTGAAGCAGCAATTGGCTACGATACAGGAATCATTTTTATATCATTTAATCCATTATAATCATTAGTAAGATCGTAAATACAGACATTTTAAATTATTTAGTACAGAAAATATAAACTAGTAACCTTAATGCATATTAAAAATTTTAAGTTACAGATACCTATTTGAGGCTGTTTTGAAACAGTAACCAGATAAAATGATGCAATCGATCCTATATCGATTTTGCACGTTACAGATTGACTAGAGGAATGAAGGGACTTTGAAAACTGTTATGACGAAGTACAACTTCTGTACATTCAATTCCCGTAATGTAGAAGGTTTTCAATTTGAAGGATATAATAAGCTATATATTGGAATTTCTTGAATCTTACAATCTGGTATGTCTTGAAAGCTCATACGACAAGTGGTTAACTACCGTCGTATTCGTGAGAAAATTCTGATGATGACATTTATACAGACATTCAAGATTTATTGCCAAATACAATATTAATTCACATAGCATTGTATGCTTAATGGAAATATTGTACTATCACTGCTTCCCTGATGTGCAGCATTTTGTACTCTCGATTTTAGGTATAAATACCCCCCTACCCTCAAGGTGAATAATGATAGGTAAGAAGCGGAAGAGTGCAGGTGGTTTAGTGAATACACTAATCAATAAACTCCGGTGGTTGAATTTACCGGTTACCAGTGTTGTGGTCCTGGTACAAAATTAGAGAAACGACTCGCACGCGGTGACCCAGGTATAAATCAGTTGGATGCTCAGTGCAAATGATATTCAGTTATAGAGACTGATTACAAAGTAGACATAGAGCAGATAATTTTAGAATAAAAAGCTTGGGAACGCTTCAAATCGGCAGACGCAACATTAGATGAACGAGCTGAAGCTTTAGCATCGATACCAATGAAAGGAAAGATAAAGTTTGAATGGGGTGTAAACGTCGGTCCAAGAAGAGGAAGAATGGTGGAAATTTATTGCATAAACGAAAACGATAGTTAAAAACATGAATGCTAACGGAGATTTCACAGACACAATGAAGTCAGCATTCAACGGCAAAACGTTTGGTAAAAATTTTAGGAAAGGAAAACGTTAAAGTTACTAGAGTAATTCCTTACCTAAACAAGGAGGTGTTTTAACATTTCTTATTCCGTTATTCGCAGGATTATCAGCAATCGGTGCTTTAGCTGGGGCGCACTTGCTAAAGCAGTCAATGATGCAAAAATAAAAAAATTGCAAGAGGATACATGCGCCATAATCGCATGATGGAATCGATCGCTGGGCGCACTTTATCTAAAACCACACCCGAAAGGGCCTAACAGATATTTATTTAAAGAAACACACAAAGATGTACCCTACTTTGGGGTATTTTTATGAGGGTAGCCTGCCTAAAACTTGGAGTAATGAATCTGGAATCATCAACTAGATAGTCAAAACGGACCGGGTACACATTGAATTTGCTAAAAGCGTGGTAAAAGGTATTACTACGATAGTTTCGGTAATCTTCGACCACCAATCGAAGTGATTAGCTACTTTCGGGGATGTAAAATTTATTATAATTATGAATACAATTTCTACATAAATAATCGATACAACCTTAAATTTTCTGTTATGTCAATAAAATTCAGTTTAGAAGGTGTTGGTAACATAGCTAGCTGCAACTTCTACCCACCGATAGAGCTACATTTGGAGAAGAGATACGTTATTGGATTGGTGGGATTGTACGACTGCAACAGCATTAGAAAAATTTATACGGGCAAAGATAGATCATATTTTAGAACAAATTCATCTCATTTTCGAGTGATTAATAATCCATGCATATGAGTTAGATGAAATTAGTGATTTCTTGAAATCAAAGTTACCCACAGAAAACATTTTCATTAGGGCAAACAACAATAAACTTAAGTGACAGATAAATAGTTCATTTGATCAATTTTACTAAAGAGAATAGCGTTGGTAATTAAACCGCTAATCTACATTGAGTGCAACACTATGAAAGGATCTTATCGGGAAAACCTGCAAAAGTAATATTGAAATTGACGTTTCTGTCTCACCGGATTACCGTTTGAATAAAACTCCAAGTAATACTCAATATTTAGAAGTAAACACGGACATAAAAAGTAATATAACAATTAAATTGATAAATGAAAAGGGAGAGTTAATAGACTTTGGTGAAAGTGAACCACTCACGGTACGCTTAGAACTAAAAGAACATGGGTCTGCGAATTAATCATAGGACAATTCCATCTTCGTACAAAAGACTTCATCTCTATCAACCTCATTGCGGTTAACATCTGCAGAACAATACTTTTTAACATCAATTGGATTAAAAGATTTCGGTGACCGAATCATTAAACCTGTTTCGAAACGTACATTTTAACGATGCATGATCCTTCCGAAGATTAAATATGTGGTAAATAATATTAGTTTAGATGAAGAATATTATCTCTAAGAAATGTTAAATAAATTTGTAATATGTGTATGTAAGAGACCTTGAAAGCTTATGAATAAAGTTTAATTGTTTAATGTATCTCTTTTGCACAATGGTATGTTTCCACAATCGCGAAGATAAATAAAACTAAATTATATCGCTTTCTCAAGTACTCTGGATATGTATTCAAAAATACACGGATATACTTATAATGCAGAAAAAGTCGTTGTTTTATTAAATAATGGGTTTTCTTTGTTTGTAAACAATGCAGTCTGGTTATTAAAATTTGCAGGAATGTAATATTCAAGATAATGGGGACAACAGATTTTCTTTGCATTAAAACACACAATGCATCTGCATTCTTTAAAAAAAGTAGTAATTATTTTAAAAATTTTAACAATTGACCTTCCCAAAACTACATTGCATAATTAGTAATATAATAATGATAGACTTTGATGAAAATGTGTTATGAAGAAAAAGATTTATAAATAACCATAGGTAAAAAATACTATATTTAATGTAATATAAACAAGGGATTTTCTTTGTATAACAATGAAAGTATTAATTGCGATAGATTTATCTTCTTAAAAACTGTAATCTAATACATGTAGTAATTAAGCTTTTCAAAAACACGGCACAATTAGTAACAATCAATTTAAAGGGTGAACCATTCACGGAACGCTTAGAACATAGATTGAGAATAGATTCATATAAAATACATCATCCCTACATTAAATCTTTTATTGGTGATCAACCCTCATTGTGGTTAACATATACAGAGACAATGACCGAATCATTAAACATCTTTCAAAACGTACATTTTCATGATGCTATAATTAAATCAGATATTCACACCTATCTTCCGTATGGACCTTCCGAAGAAATACGAATCTTAATTCCTAGTCAGGATCTAATTACTTAACAAATGTAACATGATATTGGCAGTTAAGAAGATAATTAGGATTCATTATCAATCAAAGCACAAGGAGTTACTAAGCTTCCCCAGAGTGTAATACGGAAGTATTCATTTCATCCCAAAGGGTTAGTGACTCAAAACACCACCATTTCCGTTTTAATACAATTCCCTAATTAGTAAATGTAATTAGACAAGATCTTGGCATCATAATTAAGATTCTCTTGTATATAGTTAGATAAACCCTTAGTCAAAAAACGCTGTAATTATTAATTAGTTTCGTGAAATCTTTGTTTGTAAATAATAAGCTATACAAGCTATGTTTAATAAAATGTAAAAGTCCGTTTCATAGAAATTAAAGGTGACAATTGCATTTATTCACTTTAAAATTCTGTGAAACGAAATTCATTCGAATTTAAAAATCGCATGCGAATAAACTATACTTTAAAGTATTCATTTTTCTGGTTTACCTTCTAGCGAGCAAGCTCGAGCATTAACCCCATTGTCGATCGAAGCAACCTTGAAATACCGTTAATATAACTGTGCGTAGGTACCCGTACAGCTCCTATTTACAGGGCCGGCCTTAAATCTTTTAAATAATTTTAAAAAGTCATTTTAGCTAGGATTTTTGTTGTATGTGCAAAAATACGAGTACCTACAAATAGGTTATTTGAAGGAAGTATTAATTCTATATTCTCAGAAACGTCCCAGGATTGAGTAGCAGGAGGACTGGAGCACAGAACAAACCAAGACCAGGCGTCCCTCTGAAGATATCTTTTATTTATTAGTGTACATAGCTATTCAGTATTATAAAAATTTTTTTCGTTGGTTAATATAAATATAAGACCTTTATATGACTGTAATTCAGTGTGTACAGTGATCAGCCCAAGTAGAAGTAAACGAACCCCACCCCTTATTATTGTTTTAAATTCCGATTAAGCTAGCCTGGGGCAAATTGAAGTAAAATCGCTTTCTTCTAAAGAAAGGGCGTTACAACACCTTACCTTTTTCTACTCTGTATTTAATAAGAAACTGTTCTAAAACTCTCTTTTAGATCTGAAACCATTACTACCACTATATTGTTTGCCCAACTCCAACTTTCATCTAACGTGTGGCTTTTGTGAACACCTTTAAGGCGACAACCGTTTAGCTTTCCGCATTTACGCATCCAGTTATTGGTTGTGGTTCAGCATACTTTGTAAAATGCTTTTAAAGTACTAATTGCGCTTTATGTCTAAACATACAAATTGTTGGGAAAAAGGATAGACTTTATTAGATTTATTCTACAATGCAAATTACACGTTTTTATCATGAAATTATAATACAATATTTCTAATTATTGTGTTTTTACACTTTGAATAATATGCAATTTAATTCAATGGTTGTTTAAATTTTCCTGAGATGTGGTGTAACAATAATTAAAAAACAGAAAATAACGTTAATAATTATTTTATATACCACAATAAGCATAAATTATATAATTTTTCATTCTATTTGTAGTTTACTTCATCACATTTCATCCAAAATTCCCAATTTTCTTGTATTAACTAATCTTGAAAAAAATTACTGCAATAATTTAATAACAAACAAAATTTTGAGATGCTACCTTAATATTTCAAATGTGAATATCCGCGTAATCTCATTTAGCTCGTTCAGGTATGCATTCATAAACTTAACACACTACGTACCAATGAGAAAATGCATTCAGCAATTCATAACTGAATTACCCACGCATTATATAATTATGAAATAAGGAAAAATTTAAATCACTCGACTTGACAAGCTTTTCCATCTTAAATAATAAAAGAATTGGAAATTATTTACAAACTGAAAAATGAGATATGAAAACACATGGATTTAATGATATTACATTATAACATATATGTACTTATTTGGGACAGGTCGAACTGAAATACAAACCCACCGCACAGACATCGACTTTCTGAAATCTGGATACTTGGTTCTTAACACCGGTATAAAGTTAGAAAGCAATCGCTATTCAAGTTATGAGTTATTGCGTCTAGAAGCCAAATCAAATCTACCCCTCTTGATGCTGCCATCACTACTAAAAACTACTCGTATCCACATACTTAAGTGCTAAACACTTATCTAAAATTATAATACAACCGCTTTTAAATTTTGCGGAAAAACGGAATTCATTTCCTTTTACTTCCCCTGCAGATCTACCGGCAAAACGCTATTAGAACCTAGACATTTGGGTCATAAATGCTTATGAATCTTGGATGTACCCAATGTCAAGTTTTTGCAATGATATTGCGAGAATTTATCACAGATATAGACACAGACATGCACGGAGACGTGCATAAGCACACACACGCACACGCACCCACCACACCACCACACGCACACGCACCCACGCACACATACGCACAATTATTGCACGTACACTAACATGCATACGCACAAATACACAGTAACGGAGCTATTCATGTAACCACAAAGTTGTATTTTTGAAATCTATACAACACGGAAAATTATGTTGTTGTTTGAAATTCACGTGACTAAAACGTATATATTCCTATATAAATTTCAAAACCAATGTTTAACGTACCGAGCTGGTAGTGTAGTGGTGACACGACCTGCTTTTCCGGGGTAATGGGTTCGAGTTACCGTTACCTTGTATGAGGTTTTCAGGGTTTCCTCATACACATGTGGGCATGGTCACAGCGTATATGCACAAATGTGCGGCTTTGGGCGAATGCTGGGTTAGTACTTCCTCAGAACCCTAACTCCGTTCCTTCCGATCCTACCCTGACAATACCTATCCTTAATCCCATCATGCATTTGTAATGTATGGCTGGGAATCCACGATTGTAGAAAGGAAGGGGAAGCTCGAGCACCCCCCCGGGAGGAAAAGTTGACTTTTCCTCTTCCTTTTTTTCATTACGTCTGTGTTGGCTCCTTGCTAAGTTACTTTAACATATCAATTTAGCTACTTAACAATAAAACATAATTCAAAGTTAGTACGGTACGTCACGTCGAAAATTATTTACTAAACTTGCCCTGTATGTATATGGTATAAACCTTTAGCACAAAGTCTTAATTATTGCCGTAAATTTTATAATCCCCTCTTCCTTAACAAAGTTTTAGATGTGTTATCATAGTAAGTGTTTAGCCTTATTTTCATTTCTTGAAATATCTGTTATTCGTCCGCAAATGTCTTTGTTGTACCGAATGCCAAAGATTAATATTGCTTAAACTATGAATAGTAGAATACCAACTTAAAGGGTGAACAATTTAATTTATAAACCTCCAGATATCAATATTCTTTTTAATTAGTATTATTTTAATTTATTGTATATCCCTGGAATTCTTACATTTCTTTAACCTATACAACATATATTACACTTGTATTTTAATTGTTAACCTTTTATATGGTTCATGATCAAAATTTTTCGTTCAATTGAATTCAATAGAGTTTATTAAGATATGCAAAACATGTTTATGTTGATGGTACGCTCCTCAGGAGTCCTTGTCCTCTTTAGCGCGGGAATACGTGGTTGGTGGGTTGGAACGGTATTTATAGAATATGACGAATTAAATATAATTTGATATTATTTTTATCCTGGGAACAGTCTCCACGTCGGACTTTGATTACTTGTGAAAACACCACCTCCGGGGATTCTCCCACAGGTCAACCGCAGTTTTAGCCAAGCCAGTGCCTCTGCCACTTTGCGGATGGAAGATAAGGCCTCCTTCAAATTGAAAGCGCCAAGAAGGTTTACTAGAGTCGAACCCTAAAGAGGGTTAAGCAGGAGAGGTAACGACAACTTTGTACCTCCCACGCTGCTCGAATCCGCACTGCAGTAACGCCGTGCGCGGGAAATCCTGACACCTGTAATACTGGTCGATGTCAGTTTTCTATCTTAGGTCTTCTACGGCACCCGGAGGGCGACGTACTCTACCCCGGATTTTCTTGTTATCCTCTTCTGTTACTATCTTTACCATCACACGAAGCGTGCGTCCTCGCTGATGATCCTGAAAACTGAAAGACCTTTATACTTTGTAGTTTCAGTTCTGAGTTAACGTGGATTGAATTTACTTTAGAACATCAACACGGCAAAAACTAACACTTTAGTTTTAACCGTTATAATATTTATACAGTCAATCTGAATTTTCAATATATACGAGTCAAAACATTCTGACTACAATATTTTATTATTCATACAATAAAGCTTAAAGTAGCTCTTATCGATTTCTTGTTCACAAGTCGACAGTATATCCTTAAAAAGCTAATTACAGAAAAGTTTTTATCACTAACGCTTAGCGAAGAATAAATTTGATAATGTAAGCATAATTACATTTATTGGAGCAAGAGAAGCATAAGGTAGCTATTGAGAAGCTTACAAGCAAGACGATGCAATGTTATAATTCCCATATTTTACTACATCATTAAAACAAATTTCAAAATGATGAAACAACAATTATAATCAATACAATGTAGCGATTAGAAATTTCCAACACCTTTCAACGCTAAGAACAAAACAATATATTTCCAAAGTGCCGGCTCTATTTTAAAACTCCAAAATTTTACTGCACCCATTCCGAAGAATTTCAGTATTGCACCATTTCCCCAAACGTGACCAAAAGGCCGGCGAACATTCCGCCGAATGCGCACATTATGGTTTTTATGTTGGACCATTACGTCGACAAAGACCAAAGCGCTGAATTCCCAAAGCCCCGAAACGATTTTATTAATATAGGAGGATTATCTGCCGTCACCAGTTTTTTTCTAAAATGGAATTAAAATTGAAAGAAAAAGTTTAGATTTGTGCGTTGTGTAGGTGTACTTCATTGACTTAGTTACATATTTTTTAATGTAATTTATTTAATATAAGTGCGTGTAGGTAGAGTAACACGTTTGTGGACACGTATGCAAATCTAGACAAATTTCTGGTTATGCCCCGTTGAGCAATGGTGTTATATTGATAGAACGGCAACGTGCCCGTCTCTGCAGATCAATTTTGTCTTTACTTATATCAGCAATTGCCCTCTACGTGATGCAGTCTTTTTATTGTGTACTATTATGTCAACTTAAATTGTTGGTATTGTGTAGCTATGTCACATCTGTTAACAGATCGCGTACGTATTTCGAGTCCAGGAATTAATTAATTGGGCGAGGTTTATTATGCGTAATTTCTTTTTTGTACCTTTATTTTGGCTAATCTTACGTTATACAGGGTGTCCGGTGAGGAACTGTACAAACTGAAAGGGTATGTTCCTTGGGTCAATTTAATAAAAAGTCCCATAAACATAGGTCTGATTCGCAATAGTTACCCAGATCAAGCGTTTAAAGTTTATAAATGATCACATTATTGAAAATTAATTTTTATTGAAAACAGAAAATGGAACTACTAAACACATTTTAAACAAAAAACATAAAAAATCACTTCAAATGTTCAAAATGACGTCCTTCGGCATTAATACAAATGCGATGTAAAATGGACAGAGTAGCCGCTCCGAATACCTGGTGGTTGTTCCATTTGTTGACACGCATCCCGAATACGCTGTATTAATTTGCATCTCTGGTATTAACTTTCACCTCGTATACTAAACTTTTCAAATGACCCCATAATAATCCAGAGGTGTGAGATCAGGTGATCTCGGTGGCCAACATGCGGACCTCCACGCCCAATCCACCTATTAGGGTAAGCAACATTTAGATAATCTGTCACCTGTACTAAAATGGGAGGAGCCCCATCTTGTTGAAGAAACATTTGTTGTCTTGTTAGTAAAGGTATTTCTTCCAAAAGCGGTAGCAATTCATTCCGCAAAAGTTAGCATATGCTTCTCCTGCAAGACGTTCCTCAAACAAAAAGGCCAATAAGTTGATCGTCAATCATACCACACCATACATTAACAGAAAATCTGCGCTGAAAGTTAGCTTCTTGTACCATGTGGATTTTCATCTGACCACAAATGAGAATTGCGTGTATTGTTCACTCCATCTCTAGTAAATTGCCCTCGTCACTAAATAAAATGAATGGAAAGTTGTGGTTTTTTAGCCAAAAAAGCAAAAAAATCTCCAGGTTCAAGGTGCTGAACGTTTTGTATGATAGGGATACAAAAGCCCATCATGTAATGTTTGCCATACTGACATGGGGACTCCGTTCGAGAAGAAATTCTTCTAACACTCAACCCTGGACTGATCAACCATCTGTAGAATGTTTTCTTGCTCATTTACATTTAACTCCACAGGACGATCAGATCTTATTGAAACTGATGGAAATGAACCAGAGTTCGAACGTGTTGAAACACAGAAGAAAAGGTTTGGTGATTTGGAATCCTCCTGTTGGGAAATCTTCATATTCCCTAACGGCAGCTCTCGCATTTCCATCACAAAATCCATAAATGTAAATGATGTCAGCATACTCTTCGTTAGAAAATTGAAAAGGCATTTTAAATTTAAATTACACTTAATTTACTACAATCCACTTTGTCATTATTAGAACACAAACGAATAAATGACAGATTGTTTCGGTTTTGTTTTTCCAGTTGACTAATAAAATTACTTTTGAAAAATATGTGATCATTTATAAACTTTAAACGCTTGTATCTGGGTAACTATTGCGAATCAGACCTATGTTTATGGGATTTTTTTAAATTGACCCAAAAAATACCATTTCAGTTTGTACAGTTCCTCACCGGACACCCTGTATAATGGTTCCTCTATTATTTTTCAAACATGTTCAAATAATTATTAAGAGAAACCAAATTATTATTTCGGACCCTGTACCTCTGAGAGTAACCCTATTAGTAAATGGATTTTGTGTGTGTGTGTGTGTGTGTGTGTGTGTGTGTGTGTGTGTGTGTGTTCCTGTGAGTGTATTGTGATGTGTGTGTGTGTGTGTGCATGCGTGCGGGCGTGCCGTCGTGCGTGCGTGGTGCGGCGTGCGTGTATGTGTGGTATGTGGGGTGTGGTGGGTGCGTGTGCGTATGTGCGTGTGGCGATTGCGCGCATGCGTGTGGGTGTGCGAGTGTGCGGTTGTGCGGTTGTGCGCGTGTGCGCGGTCCGCGTAGTGTCTTTGTATTGTGTGTGTGTGTGTGTGTGTAGCGTGCGCGTGTGCGTGCGCATATGCGCTTGTGCGAGTGTGCGAGTGTGCGCGTGTCCGAGTGTGCGCGTGTGCGCGTGTACGCCTGTGCGCGTGTGCGTGAGTACGTGTGTGAGTTTGTGGTGTGTGTGTGTGTGTGTGTGTGTGTGTGTGTGTGTGTGTGTGCGCGTCTGTGCCTGTGTATGTGTGTGTGTGTGTGTGTGTGTGTGTCTGTGTGCGCGTGTATGCGTGTGTGCGTGTATGCGTGTGTGCCTGTGTGCGTGTGCGCGTCTGTGCGCGTGTGTGCGCGTGTGTGTGTGTAGATGGGTGGGTGCGTTTGTGTGGGTGTGAGCGGTTTGTGGGTTGGGTGTGTTGTGGTGTGGTTGGGTGTGCGTGTATGAGTGTGTGCTGTGCGTGTGCGTGTGTGCGTGTATGTGCGTGTGTGCGTGTGTGTGGGCGCGCGGGTGTGCGTGTGCGACTGTGCTTGGTTGCGTGCGTGCGTGTGTGTCTGTTTGAGTTCGTGTGTGTGTGCGTGAGTATGCGGGCGGGTGGGAGCGTGCGTCCGGGCGTGCGTGCGTGCGTGCGTGCGTGTGTGTGCCTGTGTGTCTGTGTGTGTGTGTGTGTGTGTGTGCATGCGTCCGTCTGTGCGTGTGTGCCTGCGCACGTATGCGCGATCGCGCGTGTGCCCGTGTGCGCGTGTGCGCAACTGCGCGTGTGCGCATGTGGGTGTGTGCGCGTAAGCGCGTGTGCTCGTGTGCGCGTATGCGCGTGTGCGAGTGTGCGAGTGTGCGCTTATGCGCGTGTGCGAGTGTGCGAGTGTGCGCTTATGCGCGTGTTCGCGTGAGCGCGGCTGCGCGTGTGCGCATGTGGGTGTGTGCGCGGGTGCGCGTGTGCTACTGTGCGCGAGCGCGCGTGTCTGCGTATGCGCGTGTGCGAATGTGCGAGTGTGGTCAGAAAACAGAGCCGTATAGGTCATTCTCGTTTCCAACTTTTATTCAATAGAGCTTGTGTAGTTGTAATGTCTTTGAAAAATAAGTATCGTGTCAAATGGAAATCTAGTAAAACGATCGATAGTTATGGAGGTTACATTGGTGGTGAAAGTGTTATCACTACAGCTAAAAAGTTGTTTGAACACTGAAATGTGCAGTGCACTAGCTACTTCCTTTGGCAGTTGCAAATATTTGTCTTTACCAAAGGCCATCAGTAAAAACCTTAGTGCATTTTCATTTCTCCTCATGACATCCTATGACGTATTTGTAGTTGCAGATCCTGTAAACAAAGCCAATTTTTTTTGTGGATTTATTTGAATCAAACTCGTTTCTTAATGATTTTGCGAAAGATGTGCCCTGGTTAACTCTTCTTCATATGCTATGAAACCAACTCCGTCTCGATACAATTGATCATCCGTTGGCTTCATTCCAAGAAGGAGCTTGCTCTAGACGGGACAGTATCCCATACTCCTCATCTTCTAGATCTCTTTCTTACATCAAACCCACTTGTTTATTACACTTCCTTTCTTTCCCCTCTAGGTACATCTGAACATTGTCTAATAGAAATAATTTCCACTGTTCTCAACACTAATAGAACCTTATGAAGTTTTAAGTCAGTTAGATGAAGTGATTTACGAGACTTGTTTACAAGCTTTCCATGGCGTGAGTATTGTTTTAAGTCGTCCTGTTCTTCTTCAGTATCTGAAGTCATCCTCATAGGCATGGAGTTATACATTTCCAAAAAAGAGAATCGTATAGGTCATTTACGCTTTCAACCCTGGTGTAATAAGGCTTGTGCTGACGCAATAACTTTTAAAAATAAATCTTATATTAAATGTAAATCTAATAAAACGATCCAGAGTCATGCAGAATACCTTGTTTCTAGAAACATCTGCAAAAGTGTCATCACTAAAGCTAAAAAACTGCTTCAACAATGCAATGAACTAGCTACATCTCCTTTGGGCAATCGTAAATTTTGGTCTTTAGCTAAAGCCATTAATAAACACTGTAATACAGTTTCATTTCCCCCCGTGACGTCTATTGACTGATCGGCAGTTGCTGATTCTGTAGACAAAGCCAATGTTTTTGGGGATTTATTTGCATTAAACTCGCGTCTCAATGAAAAGATGTGCCTCTAGTAAACTCTTCTTCATACACTATGAAACCGGTTAATTTTCGGTACACGCTCCTATAATCTATTATTCGTAGGCTTGGTTTCAATAAAGCGACTGGCCTAGGCGGTATCCCAGCTATTGTCCTAAAGAAATATTGCCCCGAACAAGTACCAGTCCTATCTAAGTTCTGTTCGACCCATAGGTCTTCTGGAGAATTTCCGTCATCATGGAAGTTAACAAATGTTCAATCTTGTAAATAACCTTTTAACCGTGTACAAGTTATAAAGCTTCTATACGTATACTTCTACACATACGGATACAAATTTTAGATACCTAACAGTGGCTAATAACAAGAAATTTGGTGCCTTTTGTTCAGTTGTAGATTAAGTTGGACCAGAGTTCCTAATATTATCGTTTTTGTTAACCAGAAAATATTTACTTACATAGATATTTCGCTTTAAAATAGGGGTAGCTTCTTCCTTAAAATAATTATTAAATAATCGGACGCTAACTTGTTTTTAAATATGGAATAAACAAGTCAACCATTATGCAATAAATTTAAAAGAAAATGTCTACAAGTTAAAAGGAAATACTTAAAGCTAGGGTTAGTAACGTTAAAAAACAAAGAATAATTATTAATGTTGTGAGTAATTAATGGAATCAGAATATTATTATTATTATTGGACACACTGTAGATAACGAATTGGATGCATATGCTGAATCAGCGTTTGAAAAAGTGATGCATAATATTACTTCTGGTTGAAAAAAATCTGGATTTGTATGCTTAATAACTCTCAAATGACTAAATTTGCAGGATAAAGGTGTTTTAGAATTCCACTTCCCTTTAACGCAGGTAAATTGGTTTAACAGTAAAATAATTAATTGCGTAGATGTGTATAGCATGTGAAAAGTATCAGTAAAAATAAAATTAAAGTAAATATTAAAAAATAAAAGGAGCTTGAAAAAAGTAAGTAACTTTAATATAATAGTTTTTACAACCTACAATTATATGGCCCTTTTTTTTTTAAAAGCAATAATGGACACCTTCTTAACTCAACCAAAACGACGCTAAAGTCTTTGCGCATGAACATGTCTAAACTCGAACGATATGCATTAGTTCTAATTAAAATAATTAAATTGCATGTTTTTATATGCAATACCCACGAAATGCACGTTAATTTCCTATACGTAAATTTTATTACTAACGTAAAAGTTTGTTACCCCTATTCCCAAAAAGACGATAAGACCGATACCTCGAACTACCAACTAATTGCCATCACTTCTATTTTGTCTAAAATCATGGAAAAAGCCATCAATCAGCAACTGCTCTCGTTAATTGAAACTAGCAAGCTACTTAGAGATCACCTATATGGGTTTAGGCAGAATCGTTGAACAGGTTATCTTTTTTTATATATTCAAGCTTAGAATAATACATTAGAACAATCCGGTGAAACAGTTGTAGCCTAGATATCTCAAAGGCATTAACCAAGTTTAGCATCTGTATTTGATCAAGTTTGGCGCCTGTTGACTTGCCAAGCTCACCTCGTTTGGGTTAAATCGTACGTTCATCAACTAGGTTTCTAGTTTCCTGGATAAAAGACGAATACGTGTTGTAGTTGATGGCTTTTTTTCACACATTAAGTCGGGTACGCCACAGGGATGATTTATAGAATCTACACTGTTCCTACTATGTATAAATGACCCTATTTCTACAACAACTAATCCGATTCATTGATTTTATGACGACAGCACTCTTCATTGTAGTTCATCTCAGACTACTCAAATGGTAATCTACCTTCTATTCCTGAAGATATTAAAGCTGAAATGGCAATTTCAATCAACAAAGACATTCAATATATTCTCGAATGGAGAAGTAATAATCTAGTTAAGTTTAATGCTAACAGAACCCAGTGTTGCCTTGTGTCCGCCAAGAAAGATCGATCATTTCCTGTTGTAGGTATAATTGGCTCGCGTCTTAACTTTTCAGACTCTATTACTCTGGTGGGTTGACTACCTTCTGTCAGCTGCCAAAACATCTGCTAGCTATTTTTGTATCAAGTAGCTAAAATAAGGTTTTTTAGGATGATTTTGTTTCCACACGAGGCGTCAGTAGGGCCCGGAATAGTAAATGAGTTCTAAAAAACTTATTTTACGTACGTGTTAAAAATAATATTTTTTTTTATTGAAGCTCTCTAAAATTTACCTAGAATGTCTAATTTATCAATTTTATTCGAATAAAAGTACTAGGAACTTATACAAAAATAGCTATTTATTTATATTGACTGTTATTCTAGTTTACATTGTTAGTGTTAACAGAGATTTGTAATATCCATATTACTTAACCGCACTATTAGAATTTCTGTAAAGTACCTAGTTTTTTAGACAAATTCAAATGATGGAACTGATAAATAAAATAATTTTTAAAATATTATCCGCTGAATTATTTAAAATAACATAAAATGGTTGTCATGACGACTACAATTTCAACCAACAAAGATAACGTATCCTTCAATAGGAAGAAGTAATATAGTTAAATTACTAACAAAACTCAGTGTTGCGTTAAATCACCCAAAAAAGGTACGAATCACTCAGATCTTAAGCTTTCAGACCTTCTTTCTATATTGGGAACTATTGTATTCTCAAATCTATCTTGAAATGCTATAGTAGATGCTCGTAACACAGTATCTTTTACAGAACTCTGCAGTACTTTATCTTAACTATATTACAATTCTCACCTCTGGCTTACGTTGACGTCACAAACCAGGCGACTCCCCAACGAGAACAAAATAAACGGTCATCAATTAGCTTAAATGAACATATAAATAGCTTTTTGATATATGTCAACAATGGCACTAGTCCAGAAACCAGAAAGACGTGGAAGATAACCCCTAAACCGAACAGTTACCGACAAAAGGATTATTCATATCCACCGTGAAAACAACTCCTACGAGGGACAGATGATCAACCAAAAAACGGAGGACTCTCCGTCACCGTATAAAAATTTAATATTAACCGACGGCCGAAAATAAAACACCAAACCCAAAACAAATAGGTTGGCAGAAATAACTGCAAGTCGATGAAGTCAAATGCCACCGAAACAGCCGCCGAGAAGTGACAGCACGAAAATAAATGGGATAATCTTTGGACCAGAGTCAAGGGAGGACGGACGTCAAAAATCGAAAGGAGTAAAAGCCGTCAGATATCCCAATTTTACTTTATTAATTAGTTTCCTAAAGTTTATTAAAAGACCCTTTATTATATATATATATATATATATATATATATATATATATATATATATATATATATATATATATATCAAAAAATTAATTGTTAAAGCGGTGTATAAAGTAATTGATAAATATGTGCAATAAAGTATAAATGTATCTGACCCTCTTGTATGCTATTGGCTTGAAGAAATCGTGTAGATTGTCCACCTTAATGATTGAGATGCCGATGGATTTATATTAATATTATCTCCCTTCTTTTTAAAGCTTCAAGATGGGATTAAAATTTAGAATTAAGAAGCTAAAATAGTTGAGATTAGATAATAAGATAATTACTGCGTAGCGAAATCTACTTACAGTTTAATTTTTTTTAACAATTCCTGGGTGGTAAAAGGGTTATGCAATTTAAAAATATAATTATTCCATGTAAGACCGTAAGCAAGTATTATATTTAAATACTCTATAAATGAAGAATTAATTGAGATTATAAGTGAAGGTGATAGCACTAACCTACAAATCCCTTCTAATTTTCTTTTAAGTATCGAATATAAACTCGTTAGATCAACAAATCCGTTTAATACGGTGAAAATTTAACAAATGCCGAACTTATCGCATTTTCAATCTCAGGGGCTAGATAGTAAAATATTTCAAACCGATCTCAAACGACATCTAATAATTTTTGTAACGTAAATGAAATTGTTGCATATCCCTATATAAAGTCTCTTCAACCGATCTACTTGCATGGATAATTTCGGTGTTAACCACTCTCTCACACGGAGGTCAATATGCGGTGGGGCTTCGTCTTGTTGCAAATATAAGTTACTTTCATCAATTAAAAAATTTATTTGGTCATTTAGTTGGTTTTCCAAACTACTAACAATTAAAGGTTCGATAACGTCATCTAAAAGTTCCAAATATTTTTCACCAGTCAAATTTCTTTCAATGAATACTTGCCCAACAACAGCATTTCCTAAAATTCCAACTCAAACATTGTGTTTGGGAATGACCTACAAGAAAAATTTGTGGATTTGTACCATCCCAGCAGCGACAGTTACGCCGCGCCGATAGACTAATCCATTTAAAAATATTGTCGACTCGTCGCTAAAACGAATATTATGTATCGTTGAAGTTAACCTTATGTCATCATTTCACAAAATTCCATTCTACGATCGCGATCATCTTCATATAGTTCGTTCAGAATATGCATCTTATACAGGTAAAATTTGTGCATATGAAGAACTGTATGTACACAACTCACGGAAAGATGTATGGAGGCTGCTATTTTCCTAATGTATGTTGTTGGATCCATAGCAGAATTTTCAAATACTTATATCTGTATGTTTTCGTCTAAAAGTGTTTTCCTCTCACGCATCTTATTCAAGACAGAACCTGTTTCCAAAATTGTTCGTATTGGTATTGGCACATACTTATGATCGGCATGTTTGTCTGGGTCCTTTTCAAATGAACACAGTATAGTATTCACAGTAAAAAAGTAAAAGCGAAAACAGGATTATGTGTTAGGTAGAGAAGGAACTTTTTATAATAGTTGAAGCTATTACGAAATAAAATCTGTAAAAGTGCACGGAAAGTTGCTTCAATGCAAATGGAAAGAAAAGTATTAATGAAATGAAGGCATAAGGAGAGTTGATAAACAGGTGTAACGTGAATTTTTCAATCGTTACCTTAATTTTTTCAAAATTTGCATTATTTTTTTGCTATATATAAATATATATATATATATATATATATATATATATATATATATATATATATATATATATATATATATATATTTAAATACATAACTACAAACTTGCTTGTGTATGTATTTTAGACATCAATTTTAGTTTTTCCAACGTGAATTGAACACCGCATTTCATTGTTTTTCGTTCAGTACCTTATCTTTTGTTGCGCTTCCCTTTACATTATCGTATATTTGTCTTGGAATTGGAAATGAAAAATCTCAAGCTACAGTTCGTTTAATAACAAATTAAAATATTTATTTTGTACAAGTTTTATACCTTTGGCAGTTTAACTTAACAAATCAGTTAGTGTTATTTTGATACGGTTAAAAAAAAGAACAGCAGAGTCCTCCTCCTAAGATAAAAACATTTGAGTCCATGAGTTATGGACACAAATGTTTTTATCTTTTGAGTTCATAACCCACCACAACTGTAATTTGTTGACATACGTTTTACTATTGAATACATGTTGATCAGATTGCATTTTTAATTTTAAGTAAACATAGATTACAAGCTTATGTACAGTGTTTGATTTAGTAATTTTAAGATCGTAAGGCTTTACGAGAAATATCGTTTTAGTTATTTTAATCAGACATTTTGCTTTGTTAAGTATACATTTAAATACAGCTGTTTAGTGCTTATTCAGATTACCTGTTATGGTTTGAGATACAACATTTCTCAATTTTTGTCATATTTTAATTATTAAACCTAGAACTTGTGTGGTGCCCAATAAAACAAATGCTAATACTGATAAC
>JARFJB010002212.1:145000-265000 GCA_036346205.1 Vesta saturnalis | reverse complement strand
TGAAAAGGATAAAAAATTTCCATTGGCTTTAAAAGTTTACCCCTTTTTTTATTCAAGGCCACGTGGAAAAAAGTATAGAATTTTAAGACCAACACCCCTTCAAGGTTTTTAAAATTTCAAGGTTCTTAATAATTTTAGTTTTTCAAAATTTAAAAGGTTAATTAGGGATAAGGAGGATCATTCCCAAGAATCAATTGTTCTAAAAAATTTCGGTTTAACTTATTAATTTTTAATAAAATTTTAATTTTAAATTTTTTTAAATTATTTAATATAAAATTGGTTTATTTAAGTTTTTAAGGTATAAAATTTCTGGGAATTTATTTGAATAATGCTCCCCAAAAGTGATTACCTAAGTGGCCCGTTTTTAAAAAATTTTTGGCCAGATGTTTTAAAAAAGAGCCTTTAAAAAGAATTTTTAACAAAGAGGTTTGGTTTAAGGACATAAAAAAAAAAGGGATCCGTTTTCGGCCGGTTAGGGTAAAAAAAAAAATTCTTATCTGTACCCCACCATTTCACCATTCTAAATAATTTTTAGAAAGGGGTCCATTTTCAAACCACCTTCAAGGTTACCACTTTTCTCACACCCGAGAAAAAGCGGGCCTTGTCTGGATAAATTCCTAAAAATTATTGTCATTAGTCCCCACCATTTAGGTCAAAAATCAATTTTAAAACAAACTCCATTTTCAAACCTTCAACGAAAAATCTAAGGGGTTTTTGAATCATCGGTTATGTTGTTAAACATAAAAAGGGTTAAACTGCCCTACAAATTATAAAATGAGTCCTGAGTATCAGAAACATAAAATTAACTGATAGAATTTCAATATGGTAAGATATTTAAAACAGGGTAAATTTTATAGAATTTTAAGATTTAAAGAAGTTCTATTAAATTTTAAAACGATTAAATACAAAGGGTTTCTAGTTCTTCAGTCAAAACAACAAATAACATTTGTGTAACCAATTAAACTGTCTTTCTAAATATTGTTTAGCCCGGTCTTTCAATATCATAAAAATAAAATCATTCCAACGATCTGGAAAGTTATTACTTATAAAGTAAAAATTTTTAATTAACCCTTTTTTTGTTGATTGTAAAAGTGTAGGTATATATATAAAATAAGGGAATAAATGAATTTTCCAGACATTTAACAAATAATATTTAAAAAGGGCTTGAATCTTAACGGGCTTCCTTAAAACTTAAAATCCTTTAATTTGGGCACAGATTCAAGTGAGGAGGGAAATTGGAAAATTTTTTAATGAAAATAATAAAATTTAATATGTAGAATCTTTTTCCAATAAGAAATTGAAAGCCAAATTTTAGTCCCAGTAAAAAAATTAATCCATAGCAAATTAGAACTTACTAGCAATTGGTTTTATTACAAAGGAATTTCCAGTTCTAACCACCACGTCAAAATGGAGGAATAGTACCCGGCCAAAACTAATGGCCTTTTAAAAAGCAGTAAGGGAAATCCCTATAACAACGACGTAGTAAAATTTGTCAACATTTACAACCTGAGTTTTTTGGTGAATAAGGTCCATCCTTTTACAAAACCCTGGTCATCAAGCAACGAAATACATTTTTTTTTCAATGGAACTTACAAAGCAAACGTTAAAATTCTTTCCAGAACTTCCAAGTGTTTTTAAAAGTGGGTTTGGAAAAAATATCTCAAGAATGAAAACATTTTAATCCTCCAGGCTTTCAAAATCTTTGGAAAGTCCGGTAATTGTTACTAAAAGGAACTAAAAAAAAATTCCACTCCAAGGGTAAACGCTACGTAAACGTCCAAGGAAGAATTAGGTAAGGATGGGCACCTTTTTCCATTATCGATTAAATTTACGAAAGCCCACAAAAGCGATAAAGTAATTTTCCTTTTACCAAGTAACGGACTAGACCATGTCTATTCGAAAGTTCTACGTAATTTAGCATTTGTCATTCAGCATTAGTACCTGGTAAAGCAAAAAGTGGATAATAAGGCTGTTTAATTGGTTCAGATTAGCTGTTTCAAACAGAGGCCTCCAAAACAGAATTTTGAAAGGAGTTTCGGTAAGGCTTTTGCAGACTGTTGAGACAAAAAATAGGGAAAAGCTTAATTGTTCGAAAAATTAGCAACGGGATCATCACCAAATGTCCATGTCCATTCGAAGACAGGGACCAGTTTCGCCGAAATCTAACCTAAAATTGTTTATAGGTACTTCAGGCCCAATCCTAAAAATTTTTTGAAAGTTATGGTAAAGGGTTACCTAAAATAGCAAGTGTTTTTGGAGATCAGCTAAAGAAACATAAAATACAGGTTAAATAAACCCCATTTCCTATAATGCAGGACCAGTTCCAAAAATTAAAGTATTCGTGGAAGAATTAAAGGAGTATTGGTGAAAACCGAATAGAAAGGTAAAGTTTACCCTTTTCACTTTTGTTCCAGGTCCTTTTAAAATTTTGTTTTACAAACGTTGATTTTCCGCGAAATTTAGTTTCAGAAGTAGTCTCATTAATTAATCGCCTCGTGTGGAACAGTATCAGCAAGGCAGCCAATATCACCGAAAACGAGTCATGCCGGTATTTACCGAAGACATTTTTAAACCAATTTTTTTCCGCGAAGGAGTTGTGAGAAGTAATAGTAAAGTTATTAAACCAATCATCACTGATTTAGTAAAAACCGACATTACTTACAGTCTCCCCTAAAACATTCGAAATCAATAGTTTCACAGACTTTACCAAACGAATGTGAAGCCATTTTTAAGAGAAGAAAAGAAAAAATACTTCAGAAGGAAAGCAAATAATATCCAATACAAATGTTCTGCGGTTGTTGATCTTCCGCAAATTTCGTTTCAGAATAGTGTTTTAACACACGCCGTGAGTAGTAATAAACTCAGACGGAAAAACAACCGAAGTGCAGTCACCGATAACGATAGCCGGAGTAATCCGAAACATTTTTGAACATTTCCCAACGGAATTGATTGAATAATTAAGAGATTTATTACACAAGTAATTCGGCACGATGATTTAGTAAAGACTCGACAAACGTTAAATCTAAACCCCAGTAAATTGTACCAACATTCATCAGATGAACATAAAAGGAATTTATTAAATTCTTTGAAAGAAGGGAAATAAAAAATACTTCAAATGAACAAAGTAAAGATCCAAATTATAAACGTTGGGGTTGGGACAAATTTTACACAACAAAGGAAAAAATTTTTTTTAAACAAAAAAAGAACCAAAGTTTCATCAAGCTGAAATTTTATGTATTCCAAAATTGACCTGTTGGTGCCAAAATTATATAAGCTAAGGAGAATGGTTAAGTGAACAAGAACAAAATCGTTTAGGAAGGAAAAGTTTCGACTTCAAAAATCGGAGTTAGCCAAAATTTTGCCACGTTTCTAAACCACGCTGTCAAAATAGGGGAAGAGTATCGGCCAAAACTCAATGAAGGTCAAGCCCAGAGACTCAATTATGGTTTTCTAGGTATCGTAAATAGTGGATAGAAATTGGTTAAGGGAACCGAAATACGCCCAAGTTTAAAAAAGATTCTTATTCCTTGGAAGGGAGAGACTGTAAACTTGAAGGTAGTAAGTTTTAGGAATAAAAGTAAGTGAAAACCCCAACAAAGTAAATTTATTTTTTCTTTTTCCCCAAAGGGGTCCAAAATTTTGTTTTATAAACTGAATTAAACAAGTAAATTACATCTTATTCCCACAATTCCCCAAAAAATAATAAAATATAAAAGAAAAGGGAGCAAGCGTCAATTGCTTTATCCCAAAATTTTAAAAAAATTAATTGGAAAAAGTTGAGAGGGAATTTGAGTTCATTTAGCCCAAAGAATTTTAGTTTAAAAACCGAAACAATACCCTTCCAGCCAACCAGACTTCGTACTTAGCCTAAAAGCCAATTTAATAAATTTTAAATCTTTTAAAAAGAAAAAAAAAATAATTCAGGGAAAAACAAAATTGAATACAAATCCCTTTTTTGATTAATCACAAGATACAATTAAAAGCTTGTTTAGTAATTTTATTTCAAGAAAAAAGAACATGATTAAGAAATTTAAAATTAGAAACAGAAACTTCCGCAACCATCCTATTGAGTAAAGAAAATTTTTAGCACCAAGTAATTTAGCACGATTCTGCTCCAACAATTAACAATTCAGATTACATTGTACATAACAGTTCATCAGGTATAAACTAAAACATGTACTCGTAGAAAATAACTAGGAGTAAAAAGTAATTATTCAAAATTTAGGTTGCCGGTTGGGTGACAAAAACTAATAAAAAACATTATTCAAAAGGACTGTTAAGTAGCTAAAATCTTAAAAAATTTAATGAACATTGGCAATTACAGAAAAATTGTTTGAAAAAGCAAATCAGGTACAAAATATCGTAACTTAATCGGCAGTTTAACAAAATTTCCAAAGTTTTCCAACACTTGAACCAATAAGGAGATGATACTTTTCGGGGAAATCAATTTAAACGAAAAAAGAAAGAGCTGACCTGTGTTTGGAATGTTATGCGTTTTTAAAGAGGGAACGAAAGAACCCCGTTTAAAAGATCCATTTTAAGAAACTTAAGCTAAACCAGAGTAAAAAGGATATTTGTTACATCTCAAAAACCAAATTAAACTGAATTGGGGAATGTAAGGTAAGTTAAAACTTAAATAATAAAACGAAGGTTTTAAACGGAATTTACAAAACAAAAAAATAAAAAATTTTATTAAGAAAAGTTTACCCAAAATCGAAAAGGGCGGTGAAATTTTAAAAATTTGTTAATACTTTGAAGAAGTTACGTGAAAATTTTGTTAAACCAAAGAAACAATTATCAGGAACAAGATCTAATGCGGCTTACCAAATTTTTTAGGTTAGGAAATATTTTATTCACCGCCTTAAACGATTAAATCCTTTATAACAAAGTATTATTAGTAAAATTTTCCAAAAAGATGTTAGATTTTAAATAGAAACAAGAAAATTTCCGAACTTTCCCAATTCTAATTATGGCATTTGAAAAAAGCCAATCCTCAAAAACAACTTTACAATCTTTGTTATTCATTTTAAATAGTTAACATGTTGTTTTCAAATAAACCATGACAAGTAATTATTTTTAATGTAACCTCTAGGGTGATTTAGCATACACTATAAAATGTAAAATATTGAAAATAAAGAAGATTCATTAGAGATGGGATGGTATTAATTGAAGTTAAATTTTGAAAACAGTAAATTTAAAATACAAAGTAATACGAGAAAATAATTTACGTAAACTTTAATACGCAAAAAAGAAAACATTGTGAAGTAGCTTAGCACAAACAGGAAAATTTGTAACCACAATCCATTATACCATTAGTAAACGTAAAAGAAACTTTTAAATCATTTAGACAGAAAATGAAACTAGTAATCTTAAAGTAATACAAATTTTAATAAGAACATTTAAGGTTTTTTAAAACAGTAAAGATAAAAGATGTATCCAATGATTTTTACTTAAGATTAAAAAGGAATAGAAATTTTAAAATGTTATATTGAAAAGTAAACGTGTTATTTGAAATGAAAAAATTCAATTTAAAGGTTAAAAGATTAATTGGAATTTTTGAATATTCATTCTGGTATGCATAAAATTATACACAAGGGTTATAAGTGTTTTCAAAAATTGGTGATAATGACATTTAACAACATTCAAATGTTAAAATGCTAAGACAATTTAATTCAATGTATCTTAATAAATATTGTACATGTTTGTTTAATTTAACATTTACAAAATAAAGTTTTTGTTCCCATTTTAGGTATAAAACCCGCCCTATTAAGGTAATATTAAAAACGGAAGAGTCAGGTGGTTTAGGAATAATAATAAATTTTCGGTAATTAAATAGGTTAAGTATTTAGTCCTGGTACAAAAAGAAAACATAGGGTGACCCAGGATTAATTTGGATCCATAAACCATATATCATTATAAGATCCGAAATTAAAAATAACATAGACAGATAAAATTTTAGATAAAAAAGTTGGGAACGCTTAAATCAGACGAACATTGGATGAACGACTAACTTTCAGTCGATTAATAAAGGAAAGAAAAATTTGAAATGGGGTAAACTCGGTCCAAAAAGGAAAATGGTGGAAATTTATTGAAAAAAAAGATAGTTAAAAACATGAATGCTAAGGAATTTCAAGACAAATGGTGCACTGTCGGAAAACGGGTAGAAATTTACAGGAAAAAGAATTTAAAATTCTAGACAATTTTTACCTAAACAAGGAGGTGTTTTACCATTTCTTATTCCGTTTTAGGATTATCGCAATCGGTGTTTAGTGGCGGGATAGGGGTTTGTAAACACTAATCAAAATTTCAAAAATTCAGAAGATAATCCGTTAAAATTAGAGGAACGATCCGGGGCCACTTTATCTAAAACCAAAAATGAGGCGGTGGTGCATTAACTTAAAATTTAAAAAAATGGGAGTTCCCAAAAGGCCGAACAGATATTGATTTAAAGAAACACAAAAGGAAATATTTGGGGGTTTTTATGGAGAGGAGAATTGGAATATCAACAGATAGTAAACGGACCGGGTACACATTGAGTTTGCTCAAAAACGTGGTAAAAGGTTTACAGAAGTTTTTAACTTCACCACCAAGAAGTGGTTAACTACTTTCGAGGATTAAGGCTTATTATAATTTGCCTGCAATTTCAATAAAAAGATACAACCTTAAAATCGTTATGTCAATAACACAAGAAGGGTTGGTCATAACTAGTTCAATTTTACCACCGTAAGTAGATTTAGAAAGATACTTGGGATTTGAGATTTTAAACAACAGTATTAGAAACATTTATACTGGAAAGATAGATTTTATTTTGAACTTAACCATTTGAGTGTTAATACTCCAGATTAGTTAATAAATTATGTTTCTTTAATAAAGATACCCACAAAAATTTTTTAGGTAAAAACAATCATTAAGTGGGAAAACAGTTCATTTGAGGTGATTTTAAAAGAGAATACGTTTTTGATTCGGTTTTGAGTAAAATTTAGAAAAAATTTAATACTTGCGTTAGACATAAATAATTAAAAACTAATAATGTAGATCAACAATAAAGGATTTACAAGGAAACCTGCAAAATAATATAAATTCCGTTTTGAGGTTACCGTTTGAATAAAAAAGTAATACTCCATATTTAGAAAAACACGGAATAATAAGTAATAAACAATTTGATAAATGAAAGAGGAGAATTAATAGACTTTGGTGAAAGTGAACCATTCCGGTACGCTTAGAACTAAAATAACATGGGTCTGCGAATTAATCCTGGGACAATTCCATCTTCGTACAAAAGACTTCATTCGTATCAACCCTCAGGCGGTTAACATATGCAGAGAAATACTTTTAACATCAATTGGATTAAAGTTCTCGGGGCCGAATCATTAAAACTGTTTCAAAACGTACATTTTAACGATGCATGATCCTTCCCAGGAGTAAATATGTGGTAAATAATTAGTTTAGATGAAGAATATTATCTATAAGAAATGTTAAATAAATTTGTAATATGTGTAAAAGAGACCTTTAAGAATAAAGTTTAGTTGTTTAATGTCTGTCTTTTGCACAATGGTATGTTTACACAATCACGACCTGAACGATATAACTACTAAATTATATCGCTTTCTCAGTCCTCTGAATGCATATGTATTTATTAAAAGTTACACGTATATAATGCGGAAAAAGTGGACGTTTTATTGAATAATAGGTTTTCTTTCTTTGTCAACAGTGCATTCTCATTCTTAAAAATTTGCAGGAATGTAATATTCAAGGTAATGGGGACAACAGATTTTCTTTGTATAAAACACACAATGCATCTGCATTCAAAAAAAGTAGTAATTATTTTTAAGAATTTTAAAAATTAAGCTTCCCAAAACTACATTGCATAATTAGTAATATGATAATTAATATCCTTAAATGAAAAATAAAATTTCGTGACTATATTATTACAAGTTTCATAAAATTAAGTTTACATAAAAACATATGGATTACAAAACCTAATATTTGGAATAGGAGAATTACACAACTTTACGGAAGCACACTGTTTACACCCTTAAACTTGGTAAAAAGTTAGTGTTTATAGTTTAATTATAAAAGTAATTTCTCTATTACAAATAAAGTACTGTAATAGTTGCACATCCATTTGCACACTTCACTTATTCATCTAGATAACAAGATGTATTGCAGGATTGTGAATAATTGTAATTCAATTTGTTGCAGTTTTAATCAAATAAAACGTAACCATATAAGTATTGGATGTTTTTTGCGTTTTGTAGCATTTGTTATATTCATATACACACTTTGACGTGTTTGAAACATAGTCAAAATTCAGGAAGAGCAATTCTCGTAAAAAGCTTTAGTTCTATTTCGGTTTATAGATTAATGTTCCGACAAATGTTTCCATAAATTCATAGTTTAATAGATATGCACGTTTAAAAGAGAATGGAGTTCTGGATTTGATGTGTTCGGCAGCCTATAAAGTTGAGATGATGTACAGTTTTAAAATCTTAAACATTTTCTGATACCAAGTAACTGATTCTGTTACAACTAAACAAAGCAGAACAAAACCACAGAAATTATTTTGATATAGCACGCATGTTGTACAGAACGGTCTAAACCAAGACAAATTTACAAAATGAAACGCGCAATTCTATAATTACGATTATGTGTCGTCTCACTACGTTTTTTGCAGTTAATAACTGAAAGAGTTGCGATACACTAAACATAGTCTCAATGGACCAAATGGTTTGAAAGGTTTTTCAAGTGGGAGGCACGTGTACTTTCAGGTGCGAGGCACGTGCAACCCATGCTAATCGGATAGGTACCACCATCATTACCATGGGCTACTTAATAGTAGTTTTTCTGAGGTCGGGAGTTTGTAACGTGCAAAAATCGATATAGGATCGATTGTATTATTTTATCTGGTAATTGTTTCTAAAAGCAACTTAAACATTTAGTATTATTCTTTGAGCTTACTAGTTTCTATTTTCTGTACTAAGTGATTTAAAATTCTTTTATTTACGATCTTACTAATGAGCATGATGGATTAAATGATATAAGAAATCATTCCTGTACTGTAATTAAATTCTACTTCACATACAATTTTCTTTTAGAACGTGAACGCGGTTACGTTATACGAAAATTATTTCTCTCTCGTATTTACCTCTGTATTTTAAAACGTTTACTCGTTTTTCCAAAATTTAACTTCAATTAATACCTATAGCGTCATCTCTGAGATGAACGTCGGTTCTGGTTATTTTCAAAATTCTTTCATTCTATACCTGTCACTTGACTAAATCACCACTAGATGGTGATACCATTACATAACTGTATCTTACTTATCATGCTTTATTTTGAAAGCATGATAAAGAATACACTTAAAGGTGGTAACGATGAGTGGGAAGGAATAGTTTTCAATTTGTAAAATCGTTTCTTGATTCGTTAGCATTTCTTATCAAAATCGCCATTGCCGTGAAAGGGAGTAAAGGTCCTATAAAATTTTCTTGTTTCTATTTACTAGATGTTAAACATCACTTTTATGGAAAATTTTCCCTATAAAATACCGCTTTGTTGCATAAAAGTGATCTAATCGCTATTTAAGGCGGATGTAATAGAAATATTTCACTACACCTACACATTTTGGTAAGCCATATTAGATCTTGTTAACCTCCTTATAATTAGAACTTCTATTTTAGGTTTCACACACAAAATAATATCACATTAATTCTTGAACGAAATAAGTGTAATAAATTGTTTAAGACATTTAATTGCCGCTCGTTTTCGATCTTAGAGGTAACAGCTTATCATTGAATAAACATCGTTTTCATTCTTTACTTTCATTTTAGTAAGTAATTTGTGTTTCCATAAACCAACGTTTCCATACATTTAAGTTTCCATCTATTGAAGTGTCCATATAACCTTACCGTTACGATTACATCCAAGTTCATGCTTACATTTGATTGTCTTGATTGATGTAACAGGAGTATCCGTTCTGTATCTCTTTGGCTTATTGTTTGGATTGTGTGCTGATAAATTGCGATCAGCTGTAGCTCACGTACTAGGGACTGCTTGCTCGTTGCTTGGCTGCTTTGAAAAACGCATAAGCATTCGCAACCACAAGTCAGCTTCTTCCTTTTTCCGTTAACAAACATCCTACCTGTGAATAAGAATCGTACCTAAATTGCCTTCAGCATGTTACGATTGCCTACAAGGAAATAAAGCATTTGTTAAACATATTCACCTGTAGTATAAGTTCGGTGTCAGTTGGAGACCCGCCTGTAGCTACCTTTAATACCACTTCTCCCATGTAGAGCTGCTATAGGTTCAATAACCACTCATTAATATTTCGCGCACACTCATCAGTCAAAATTTTGAATAACTTTTATTAAAGTTGGATTTATATTCCACACCCGTGTATAACCTCCATTTTGAATAATTATTTTGGTACTACTGGTTCTGTGGTAGTGCGGTATAGCATTGCTGCAACTGCTATGTATACCAAATTTAACTTTTTATGTACACCAGATGTAATACTGTACTACTGAATCTGTTGGCGCGAGTTTTCGTCCTAGTTTAAATTACTTCTTGATAGCTCAAACATATAATATTCTTTTCTTTACTCGAACATGGATAATGTTGTCTGACCAATTTCTGTTTGTAACTTTAAATTGCTTAATTACTATTTCTCTTTCCATCATGAAATAAAATTGGGACTGAACAAGCTTTTCCAATTGTATTTATATAACTTAATCAAAAAGGGATTTTTATTCAGTTTTGTTACATGAAAAGCAGGCTGAATTATTTAATTATTTCTTTCTTATAAGTATCTGATTTAAGAAGTTTATTAAATTGGACTTTTCAGGCTAAGCTACATAGGATCCTACGTCGGCCGGAGGGGTATTGTTTGTTGTTAGACACGTGGAAAATTTCTGCCGGTCTCCCTTTCCTTATCCTTAATCCATTCTCATCCTATCCTTTGTCTGGCTCTCTCTGCCTTCCAATCGGATTGAAAATCTAAAAAATGACCATGTTTCTAAGGCACAAAATCTCGGATGTAATATCCTGCCCCGCTCTTATGTCGCGGTGGATAGAGAGCAAGCGACCTCGATCATGGAAATCCATTATTGTAACATACGCGGTATTCGGCATAATAATAATCCTGTTCACCAACGGTTGAATAATAACAACCTAACATTTTGTTTTTATCTGAAACACAAGCTTCTTCTGAAAACTACGATTTACCCGACTTGTACCTTTCCCAATACAATCTTCACTTTGACTTTCAGTACAGAGTGAGGGTGTGTGCATACAACAACGCCATCGTTTGTAAGACGATTTCTTCCTAGGAGAATAAAAAATTTAAACGTGATTTGGTTCAAACATTCCAGTCCTAAATTTGTTTCTACTATTGCTATAGTTTAGCTGTAGGTCTCGCAATAATAGTAACTTTCAAAGCTTCTTGGATTACCATAGATTGAAAATTGACTATCGTCTGTCTTACTTTCCATCTTGAAATATCTCAATTCTAGGAGATTTGAATATTCATAAATCTAACTGGCTTTAATTTTTATATTCCACCAATATTGCTGATCATAGTGAAAAAATATTTGCTATTTTATATGATTTCCGAAACGACAAGAATCCAGGATAGCCTTAAACATACCTCACATTTTCTACACCTCGCTCTTACATCAAACCCACTAGTTCGTAAAACATTAGTTCTTTCCCCACTAGGTTCACCTAACCATTGTTTAATAGAAATAACTTCCACCATCCCTTGTTTTTTTGTTATTTACAACACTTATATAACCTTGTGATGATTAAGTCAGGAAAAAAAAGCCGTATAGGTTATTAACTTTTGCAGTGATTCATTTTATCTTTTTTATCACTTTTCTTCTAGTTATGTTCAAATAATTGTTTTATGTTTTTCATTTGTTATTATGCTCTCAATTTTGTTATCTACTTGTTTTATTTCATTGTTTTAATAAAATAGAATTTGTGTAGTTTTAATTAAGTTCATTTTATTTTTGAAAAACGTTTCAGTTTCTGTAAAAAATCACATTAAGGTAGAGAATATTAATTAACAAGAAAATTGTCGATAATATAAGGTAATGTTATAAAACGATGCATTACTAAATGCTGCATATATTCATCCAATAATATACGGGTATCACATTTGAATTAACAAAGTTTTTCAACTTTGAAAATTGTTTAATAGTTCATCAAATTTTGAAAATGGCAATAAATCAATTGTCAATGAGCAGTGTTGAAAATAGGGTTACATCTCCAAAATTTTTGAAAAATCAAGATATCTAAGAAACAGTTGAAAATATAAAATTATAAGACTTATCCTACAATTTTGTCAAGAATAAAAATAAAATAATATACAAGGTGTTCCATTTAAAATAAGGAAGTTAGTGGCGACCCATAACCGGAAGTAACATGGCCTTGAACATATTTTAGAATGAAAGAGAATCTTAAATAACCCTTAAGTCCAAAATTCAGATTTTTAAATTGTTTCTAACCAATAAACTTCTAACGAACCCTACCGTGGAAAACCCTGTATAATATATATATATATATATATATATATATATATATATATATATATATATATATATATATATATATATATATATATATATATATATATATATATATATATATATTTTCAGAAAAAAGGTTAATTGTTAAAGTGGTGTATAAAGTAACTTGATAAATATGTGCAATAGGGTATAAATGTATCTGATCCTCTTGTATGCTATTGGCTTGAAGAAATCGTGTAGATTGTCCACCTTAATGATTGGGATGCCGATGGATTTATATTAATACTATCTCTCTCATTTTTTAAAGCTTCAAGATGGGATTAAAATTTAGAATTAAGAAGCTAAAATAGTTGAGATTATTATATTTAAATACTCTATTAATGAAGAATTAATTAAGAATATAAGTGAAGGTGATAGCACTAACCTACAAATCCCTTCTAATTTTTTTTTAAGTTTTGAATATAAACTTGTTAAATCAACAAATGCGTTTAATACGGTGACAATTTAACAAATGCCTAACTTATCGCATTCTTAATCTCAGGGGTTAGATAGTAAAATATTTCAAACCGATCTCAAACGACATCTAATAATTTCTGTAACGTAAATGAAATTGTTGCATATCCCTACAGACAGCCTCTTCAACCAATCCACTTGCACGGATAACTTCGGTTTTAACCACTCTCTCACACGGAGGTCAAAATGCGGTGGGGCTTCGTCTTGCTGTAAATATAGGTTACTCTTATCAATCAAAAGATATAATTGGTCATTTAGTTGGTTTTCCAAACTACCAACAATTAAAAGTTCGATAACGTCATCTAAAACTTCCAGATATTTTTCACCACTCAAATTTCTTTCAATGAATACTTGTCCAATAACAGCGTTTCCTAAAATCCCAACTCCAACATTGTATTTGGGAATGACCTTCAAGAAAAGTATGTGGATTTGCATCATTCTAACAGCGGCAGTTATTCCGATTGACTAATCCATTTAAAGAAATTGTCGACTCGTCGCTAAAACAAATATTATGAATTGAAGTTTCGTTGGAGTTAATCTTATGTCATCATTTCACAAAATTCAATTCTTCGATCGGGATCATCTTCATTTAGTTCGTTCAGAATATTGTTATACAGGTAAAATTTGTGCGTATGAAGAACGGTATGTACACCCCACGAAAAGATGTATGGAGGCTGCTGCTTTCTTAATGGATGTTGTTGGATCCACAGCAAAATTTTCAATTACTTACATCTGTGTTTTTCGTCAAAAGTCTTTTCTCACGCTTCTTATTCAAGACAGAATATGTTTCCAAAAATTTTCGTATTGGTATAGACACATACTTATGATCGACATGTTTGTCTGGGTGTCTTTCATTAAATACAGTAGCTATTGGTTTAGCACTATCGTCACATTTTCCGTAAAGAAGAATAATTTCCACATTCAGCTAATGTATAATCCATTTTTTGTCATTAACAGCGATATCTATGTCTGAAAGATCGATAATATACTTATAAAGACCACAAAGTGAATACTGTTTTGTAACTGTCACCTTGACTTTTTTAATACAGGGAGGGCAAAAAATCCGTTGTTGAATGTAGGTATTAAGAGAGGTATCAATACTATCCCAAGTCATGTGACCTTTTAAATGAGGTATGACTTGGCACGTCCACTTGAACAAATTTAAGGAGTATCTCCGGTTAAAAGTTGACGTGTTTCGACATTTCTTTCTGGCACATTTCTGAAACTTTAAGGACGGTCCTTTTCAAATGAACACAGTATAGTATTCATAGAAAAGTAAAACGAAAACAGGATTATGTGTTAGGTAGAGAAGTAACTTTGTATAATAGTTGAAGCTATTACAAAATAAAATCTGTAAAGTGCATTAGGTGCACGGAAGTTGCTTCAATGCAAATGGAGAAAAATTATCAATGAATTGAAGGCATAAGGGATAGATATAAACAGGTGTAACGTGCCAATTTTGCCTATCGTTACCTTAATTTAAGTTTAGACATTTGCATTATTATTGATAAGTGATAGTATCTTTAGGCTTTTTTTCTTTCCATAATTAAATTTTTATATTTCTCTTTAGTCTACAAATTACGAACGTGCTTTGTATGTTTTAGACAAATTTTAGTTTTATACGCAACATGAATTGAACACGATTACGCATTTCCGTAATGCGTTTCTTATTTTCAGTACCTTATCTTTTGTTGGTATTCCCCTTGATAAGGCATGTAAAGGCGTCTAATTATATTTTCTATATAATATATTTAATAGGTAGGAACGAAGAATAGTAACAAGGAAACCTCTTATCTTAAGAAAAAGCTTTTTTTTGGTAAATTTCCGTATCGCAAAACATGGTGTGACGTCACGAACGTTACTTGGTTAAAATGGCAATAATAATGCAATGTCATCTTTATGAACATAAACGGAGATACCTTTGTTTTGCATAAATCACATATGCTGTTATATACAGTCTGCATTGGTCGTTCTAAGCAGCTTTCGTCGTTCGAATCTGAGTTAGGTTTATAGCTTTCCATTATTTTAGGGTCAACACTTTGTGCCAATTACCTAATGTTACCACATGGTCCCGTCGTTTATTTTTATGTTGAAGAAGATCAAAGTTATAGTGTCTCCCCGTACGTTCATATTCGTTTATTTGTGAGTTAAATACAAATGGAAATTACCTTTACATTATCGTATATTTGTCTTGGATTTGGAAATGAAAAATCTCAAGCTACAGTTCATTTAAGACAAAAGCAAAATATTTATTTTGTACAAGTAAGTACTTTCCTCTTAGCGCAGTTTAACTTAACAAATCAGTTAGTTTATTTTGATACGGGTGGGAACAGCTGAGTACTCCTAAGATAAAAATATTTGAGTTCATAACCAATCACAACTGTAATTTGTTGAATACGTTTCATTATTGAATACATGTTGATCAGATTGCATTTTGAATTTTAAGCAAACACAGATTATAAGCTTATGTACAGTGTTTAATTTAGTAATCTTAAGATCATAACACTTTAAGAGAAATATAGTTTTAGTTATTTTATGCTGATATTAATCAGACATTTGCTTTTTAAATATACATTTAAATACAGCTGTTTAGTGCTTATTCAGATTACCTGCTATGGTTTGAGATACAACCTTTCTCAATTTTGTTGTATTTTAATTATTAAACCTAGAAGTTGAGTGGTACCCAACAAAACAAATGCTAATAGTGATAACATCTATGGAAAAATCTCTGCCCTCACACCTGATGAATGAGTTCTCAATTACAAAGTTTGTACCTCACTGAGATAGCCGTGTAATTTACCTTCGTAATATAACAAACAAAAACACGCCAATTTTTATTCGTTATAAGTGAAGCTTAAGTTATACCAGCTAAAAACGTTCTAAAGGTCATATGTTAATTCAATGGTTTATATAATTTTAAACACATGTAAATTACGATTTTTTCTAAAAGTGGCATAAATTTAAAATAAAAGTTATATAGCCGTACTTATTTAATAGATGTAACCAAACTCTAGCTATTCAGAACAAATCTAGAACTTAGATTGTACAATTTAAGAAAAATGTTATTAAATTTTATTGTCTTCGCTGTATTTTCACTTCGTCAATATTACGTAAGTAATTTATAATTATTTTTTATCATATTTACATATTTTTAGCAAACTCTTTTCCAAAATGCTCTTTAAGTGATCCAAATTTAAACACATGCATTTTAAAATCTGCAAATTCTGCGCGTCAACATACACGAGATGGAATACCAGCAATTGGGTTTCCTCCCATTAATCCTTTTAGATATCCTAATTTAATCATAACTCACTCTTCACCAATAAGTTCCTTTCACGTAAACAGTAATAATTTGGAGTTTGACGGATTGTATAATTACGAAATAACAGAAATACAGTAAGTGCTAAGCATTAAATTGTTTATGTGAGTAACAGAAGTGTTATAGTTTTGATTCAATTATGGAAAGGTGTACAGGAAAATTTGTTCTTCCCAATTGGTCCCTTCTCGCGAACTATAATGTTGATGGTGTCATGGCACAAATTCCATTACATGGAGTTGGTACCGTTCAGGTTAATTTCTCACGCACACATTGTCATTTTGCAATAACCCGCAGTCAATATGGTTGTGATAACATAAATTTTAAACTTGGAATGAAAATAGACGATGTAGAAGCAAAGTTAGAGGGTATAGTAAATGAAGGTAAATTATACAGCCTGAGGTAAATGATACCATTTGCCTAACATGTTTCAGAGCTAACTAACGCACTCATAAGGGGTATTTCAACAATAATAGCTCAAGAAGTTTCTCCGGTCTTTGAAAAAATATTTGAAGAAATTGCAAAATCTTATCTCAAAACGTCATGCAGACTAGTTTCCCTAAATGATTTATTTTCTCCCTAGTGTACTAAGTAGATGAATAAGCTAATATGCACTAATCCTATGGTGTACGAGAGGACTACCGGCACCTGCGTTTAGTAAGGAAACCATTGTAAAAACACAATTTCATACTCGTATTGTATTATGATTAAAGTTATTTTGGTTCAGACAACCTTATTTCGTGTACAAGTACGGGAGCTTTTACCTTCCAAATTATCCATACATATGTAATTAAGGAAGTTTTGCAATCGACTTTTCTTTATTAACGCTAAGTTGACCTATTAATGGCAGATTCGAGAAAACGAGCCATGATGTCTGCATGGGTGTGTAAGTGTATGTATTTATGTGTGCATGTCCGCTCGTGCTGTGGCGCCGGGGTAGTTGTACGTGTGTGCGTGGCGTGTGTGTGGTGTGGTGTGGTGGTGTGTGGTGTTTGGTGTGTGAGTGTGTGGTGTGTGTGTGTGTGTGGTGTGTGGTGTGTGGTGTGTGGTGTGTGTGTGTGGTGGTGCATGGTGCGGTATTGTGTTCGTGCGTGCGTGTGTGTGGTGTGTGTGTGTGGTGTGGGTGTGGTGTGTGGTGTGTGTGTGTGTGTGCTGTGTGTGTGTGGGGTGCGGTGCGGTATGGTGTGTTCGTGGTGTGTGTGTACGGGTGTGCGTGTGTGCGTGTGCGTGGTGTGGTGTGGTGTGCGTGGTTGCGTATGTGCGTGCTTGTGGTGGTGTTTTCGTTGGGTCTGTTCGTGTGTGCGTATTGTGCGTGTGTTTGGGTGTGCGTATTTGGTGTGCACGTGTGCTCTTGTGCGGTGTGCGGTGCACGTGTGCGAGGTGCGGTGTGCGGGGTGCGAGCGGGGCCGTGTGCGCGTGGGCGTGTGGGCCGGTGTGCGTGTGTGTGTGTTGTGTGTGCGTGTGCGTGTGTGGTGTTGCGGTGTGGTGTGGTGTGCGGGTGCGTTGTGCGGCCGCGAGCGTGCGAGTGGTGTGTGCGGTGTACGTGTGTTCGAGTGTGCGAGTTTGCGAGCGCGTGTGGGTGTGCGTGTGTGTGCGTGCGTGGTACGTCTGTGTGTGGGTGTGGTGTGTGCGTTTTGTGGTTGTGTGTGCTGTGTGTGTGTGGTGTGGTGTGTCGTGTGGTTGTGGGGTTTGTGTGCGGTGTGTGTGGTGTTTGTGTTGCGGTGTGTTTGTGTGTGGTGTGTGTGTGTGTGGTGTGTGGTATGTGGTGTGGGCGGTGGGTGTGGTGTGAGTGTGGTTCCGTGGTGGTGTTGGTGTGTGTGTGTGTGTGGTGGTGAGTACGTCTGTGCCGTGTGGGGTTGGTGGGTGTGGTCTGATGTGTGGGTGTGGGTGTATTCGGTGTGGTGCGGTGGGGTGTGGTGTGTGGTGTGTAGTGGTGTGTGGTGGTGTGTGGGTGTGTGTGTGCATTGTTTGTGTATTGGGGTTGTGTGTGTTTGTATGTGTGTGGTGTGTGGTGGTGGTGTGTGGTGGTGCGGTGTGCGGTGTGCGGTGTGCGTGTGCGTGTGTGCGTTTGTGGGTGCGTGTGTGCGGTGTACGTGTGTGCGTGTGCGGTATGCGTGTGCGGAGTGCGGTGGCGTGCGTGGTGGGTGGTGCGTGGTGCGTGCGTGCGGTGCGCGTGCGTGTGTGTGTGGCGTGCGTGCGTGGTGGTGGTGCGTGCGTGGGGTGTGTGTGTTCGCGTTTTTGTGTGCGTGTGTGTGTGATTTTGAAATCCGTGCAATATATCCTAGTAAATAATACCTATCAAAACTTATTTCCTATTTCCTGTTTCCACAACTGAAATAACATTGTCAATAAATGTTATCTGTTGCACACTCCTTCTCACTCTATCGAGATCTCCCTATATATACCCGTCCACCCACAGTCCCAAATCGTTATTGTTACGATTTTACTTCTCATTCCTGATCTATTTAATCCAGTGAATGTAGTACCCTGAATTTACCTGAATATTAAAGTTATTAATTCCTGTCTGTTGATCCTTCCCAAAACTACCTTCTATCCGGACTTATTAATTCCTACTCTACGCTACCTAATTCTGAACCTCATGCCAGCCACTAATTAGTAATCAAGAAGTAAGCCTTTGGAAGGTCCTCTCGGAGTTCACTACCGCGAGGGGAGTGTATAATGATTGCGGAGAGACGTCATTATTACTGGCGGTGGTCTCGGCTTCGGATAAATGATAACTTCTCGATACATCCCTAAGTTATAACCATCTAGCCTAAAAAGATAATAAGCCAAAAGTCATCTCTTGCACGGTCCTCTCGGAGTTTACTACCATTGTGAGTATATAAAGAATACGGAGACGTCATTATTACTGACGGCAGGCTCCACTCCGTATAAAAACTTCTCGTCTACCCTATCATTCTATAAGTACGATAGTATACAGTCATTGTTGATCCGTTCCTTTCGTAGTCTGTTACCACGAGGAGAGTGTCAGGAACTGCAGGGTGATACTAGTACCATTGGCGGTGGTTCAGGCCCCAAAGAAGGTAATAATTTTACCAAATCCCCATTATTCAACACTGCCACATCTCACCACCATCAGGTCCTGTCAATACGCCGATTAGAGGCACATATCTCTCTTTCCCAAATTATCGAGAAATGTCTCTCCTGTGATTCAATTACCCTACCAACAACCGAACCATCATCCTAACAGAATACCCCCATCAACCACCAGCCACATGCCTTCAGCATCTAATTCTAAGCGCCACTAGAAATTACGTTCGTCTGTTCATACCTTTCCTTCTTTAAAACAGCGTCAATTACAAATCATCCTTCATTAATTACATCTTGTACAAATACAAGTAAAAGGACAGGTTCAATTTGCCCGAAATAATTTCATTATAAATTTCTACACCTGAATGACCTATTAATCATTTATTACCTGCAATCCAGTTAGAGTCATAAAGCCCATACTCCGATTAGTTGAATTGCATTTGTGATCTTAATCATCAGGTAGCACACATAACCTATTACCTTGTTCCTTTCACGATATAATTTTATAAACAACAGATTACGCACCCCTACTGTAACTAGCTGAAATCCTGTAATCCACGAGAAATGTTCCCTACACTTTGTGTATTATTCACACCGAAATTAATAATTTGTACTTCCAGAATAGGTATTTGTGTTATCATACACGGGGATAAATTTAATAATTAAACACCACCCGAGGAACTATGGAACCAGCCGCCCGCATAAACGGACCCCGGACTGTGCTTCCAAATTTCTCAACCAAAGTAACCAGAGCCGCAATAGTAGGATTAATTATTACTACTTTTAAGTATTCAGAAGTCTTGTTTTGTTAATGTTTGAATGCCATTATTTCGTGTTATCTTTCTTTCAAGGCTTTATATATTTTGTACCATACCTTATAATAAAATTGTTAAAAATTAATATGTTTACAATTTCTCTATAATAGACCGTACACCCAAATAGTGCAAGTAGCGAACCTCCTGAGGTCTCAAGAGCAACTAATTAAATACATAAATTGCAGAACTGAAGCAGTTTACAGTTTTAACCATTTCTTTTAAGATTTTAACTTCCTGTGCGACATGTTTATGTATTCCTATTTAATGTAATGTAATTATATAATTAGATTAACATTAATTAAGTGATAAAAGATATGTAAAATCAGTTACTCAGAATATCTTGAATTATTAAATTTAACTTATAAAGGAAATATTTTTTGGAAGAATAACTTGACCGTATTAGAAATTCACTGAAAATTATCAGTTACTCTCTTAATCAAATCAATAATTGCATTGAACATATTACACTTCTTAGTAGCCAAAGATTAACAGTTTCACATAATATTGTTTGTGCTGGATTTTACTTGAAGCTCCATACGACTTGAGTAGAAATAAAAAAAAAAACACTATTTCTAAAGTTTTACTATGTTGCTTTAAATCAATAACAATCATTTCGGCAATTCTGTGTCTTCGTCAGTTTGAGTACTTGAACTAAATTTACTGACAATTCATGTATTCTAGTATAAATACACATCAGTTTTTATACTTCAGTTAATGAGTTATTACGTCGGGGAGAGGAAGTTAACCAGAATTAGAAATTAAGTGAATTGTATACATACAATTGTTCGTTTAATAATCGATCTAACTATTGTCTTTCATTACTTTCTAAATCTTCTAATAAATATAGTTTTTCATTTTCGTTCCAAATGCGTAAAATTTCAAAATTACTATTAAAATTATTATTTTCGGTGTTTAAGTGTGGGACACAGTTTGATTTATTGTTATCATATTGAAAAGCTCTAAAATGTTCACGAATTTTTAAAACTTCTTCCTGTTTGAGCGATATAACATTTATTGCAATGACCACATTTTAACTTATAAACTGCTGACTCATCTCCCCTACCAGTGTTTGGCTTATTATTTTTTTCAGATTAACCTAGTGTACTGTTATATTTAAGGCTATATTTAAAATAGGTTTTCTTAATTCGTTAAAAATTATTTTTGTGGATTTTCCTATATTATGATAAAAAACAAAATTCATTATTAAAACTGGAATACTAGAATATCGTATACTTATCTCTTATCTGCTTATATAATATTTTATTTATGTTCTTTTCATGTTACTTATCCGTCATTTACTGCTATTTGTTTTATTAAATTAAGTTCTTTCTGAAAGTTGGATTCTGATAAAGTTAATGAGATATTAAGAAATTTGTAATATCTCATTAACTGTTGTACAGAAACACACGTATTGTAAATAAATTTAATTTAAGTAATTTGATGAAGACACAGAGTTGTCGAAACAACTGTTATTGATTTAATGAGGTATAGTGCAACTTTAGAAACAGTGTTTGTTTAATTTCCACTCAAGTGGTATGGAGCTTCGTTACGTAGAAACCAATTCAATCCGAATGTTTAAAGTATCTGAAACCAGACATTTCGTTCTATTGTACTTTAAGTTTATTTTACGATGTAGAATGCACACAAATAAAATTTGGGTTTATAATAGTTGTTTGAGAAAAAATGTCCTACATAAAATTAAAAAACAGCCACGAAAGCCCATCAGCAACTACAGCACAGATAGTAGGAGCAAGAAGATGGACCATCGTTGGTCGTAAAGTTCAATATAGGGAGAGTGATGCGGGTAGCACATTGATACCTGTAATACCTGTTTAAGGAAATATAAGGCCTTTATCTACTCACCTATAGGTGGAGCCGCACTGTTTCAATCATACGTAAAGTTTCTATTACACTGATAAGTCAACATGAGTGACAGACGAGAATTTCGTGAATTCGTTGTGGCTCTCGAAAGATAAACGTTATTCCGAGAGGGAGACTTGCCAAAGTAAGACATGGGTTGAGTGCCGTGAATACACTTTTTAGATTCAAGCATATTTTCATACAAAATTTCATGGTTCGTTTTTGTTAATCTGTAGAAGTGAAAATGGAGAAAAGGGACAGATTTGTGCATCATTCACAAAGGCACATAGATATACATATCTACGTATCAATTCTAGTTAAAATTGTAATATTTTGTAGCAAAATGACTCGTTCCTATAAAAAAAAAACGAGGAGGGGCAGCATTGACGAGGATGCTATTAGCTCTGCAATACCTCATGTTACTATTAATGGGCTGTTTGTAAAACGAGTTGCTGATAAGTACAATTTGAAAGTAACAACATCTGATAGAAAAGAAGAAAGCACAAGCAACACAAACTGAGTTTACTTCAAAATATTACTCCCAGCACGTTTTCAATGCTACTCAGGAACAGTAGCTTAACGAATACATAGTAAAATGGAGTAAAAGTACAGAATTCACGAACAGAATGAATAAACTTTGAGCTCTTTACCGAAGATTTAATCCATATTCAGAAACTTATGAATGCTTTACCGAAGATTTAAACCATATTCAGAAACTTATGAATGCGACACAAGAAAGGCCAATTTTGATTTCTCGTGATAATGGTATCATGTACTTGTCACTGCCAGCTCATACTTCTCATAAGCTCCAGCCATTATATATTGGAATCTTTGGAACTTTTAAAGCAAAACTGGAGATTGCATTTAACGTCTGGCAGAGCACTAAGCATTTATAACATCCCTGCGATGCCCAAATTAGCATACTTTAAATCACTTACGGGAAAAAACATAATTCGTTCTTTCTCTTGACAAATCCACTTGGCGAGAACACCGATGATGCTAGAATTGACTCACCCGTTCCTTCTACTTCTGACAGCACTGTAACACCAGAAATGGTTAGGCCGTCCTCAAAGAGCAACCAAATTCAGACTACTCAGAGGAACAACATAGAAAGTAGAAAACCACGCATTTACACACATTCACCTACTTGAAAACGCTAGGCTGGGAGAGTTGGATAAAATAAATAAAGGGATAATCATGATAAATGAAAGACGAAGAAAAGCGAAGAAAGTCCACAATGCTAGAAAATTACTCGGTCTTGCTGAAGCCGTTGTACAAAAGAAGAGAAAGCACCAACCGCAAAATTTTTATTCAGAAAGCTTTTTCAGTTTCCAAAGCGATCCAACAGTCTAAAACTTCGACCCATCTCTCTCTGGCGATGAAATTAATGATCACCTGGAACCACTGGAAGCAAATCATTTAAAGAGGTGAATTCTTTAATTGTAAAGTTCGAGATGAAGAAGGCCGTTGCTAGTGTTGTAGGTAAAATTATCGAAGAATATGAGAAGGTCTCGTAGTTTAAATACCAAAACCTTCTGGGATGTTTGTGTTCCCAACCAATGTTGATAAAGGCAGCGCATACTTTCCGACATCATTCTGAACCTATCTCCGCTAATAGTGTCAAATGCTACCAGCAGAACAGTTTCCCTTTGTAAATTTAATGTGAAATTATCCCCATTTAACCTGTAAAACTCGTGTTTAGTTAAATTTGAGTTTCTAAATGTGTACCATTGGTCCACATTTATAGTATCGATGTACACCATAGCTGGAGAACATAGATACGTTTATAACAAATTATTGCAAAGAAATAGAAAAAGTATAAATTGACTCGCCTAATTTCTAGCAATACAAGATTAGTTGATTTCCATATACTTAAGATTTTCATTGTTTTCCAATATTCCTATTGAAAATGTATTATTAATTTTTTTCATATAGTGTTTACTTTCCGAGTAAAAAACTATACCATGAACAAGGCTTATTGCAGAATTATTTATGTTAAACCTAAAAATACAGAAATTGAATTTATTTCATACTAGTACGTTATAAGCAAATAAACCCTTAGTTACCCTAACCATAAACAGTTTCATAACTTCCTTGGGAAGTTATGAACTGGTATCTAGGCAGTTATAGGTCCATAACTGCCCTCTAATATATTTTGAGAAATATTTGCAAACTTGTCAGTTGATATATCCATAGTAACCATGCCTACTTTATTTTTAAACAACGTACGTTAGTAGATATGGTATGGGGTTCCCCCTACTATACTTTTTCTACGAGTGTTTTTGTTGAAGGTCAAGGTCATCGTACATTGCCCCACATCGAAGTATACCCCTCAAGGTCATCACATTGTCTACGACTAAGTACATAGTTTTGTCTAACTATATCAAGGTTTTCAAAGGGACCCCGCTTCCAGCGTATATTCTGCCGGCATAAAAGTATATTGCTCAAGTCACTGAAGTAACTGGATCTGAAAAAGACACTAGAAAAGTTACTAGATTGGTTTTCGAAAGTCATTGACGCTCCCGTACATATTGTCTACTTCAAGGTCACGTGGTAGAAAACAGTCACTCTCACTCTCATTGTCAAAGTTTCTAACGTACACACACTCTTCAAGGTCTTCTTAGGATTCCAAGGTTACGTATAGGGAACGACCTTTTCGTTTTGTAAAGGTCATATGTTCAGGGTTCAATTGAGGGTATATAGGAGGATGCTCTTCCAGCAAGAAATCAACGTCGATTCTAAATCAAATTTTGATGGGAAATTTTCACGTTAATTAATCTTTTCAAGGTAACGCCCCCATCAACTCTAGAAAGTTCATTCTGTCTCAAACCCTGAGGTATACTCAAGGGGTATCATACAGATTGTTGTCCATTCCAAGCATTTTTAAGGCCATAAAATTTCTGGACATTTCTTTGTAATGGCATGCCCCCCAGCAAAGTGCATTGACCTCAGGGGGCTTCTTTTCCCAAATACAGACAGAAGTTTCTGAAAGACAGATAGCCGTTTCCCAAAACAGTGAAGTCGTTTCCCAAAACAGACAGCTGGCACAAAAGTAGCCGTTTCCCGCTATTTCAAGGTCACACTCTTGCGAAAAGAACAAAGGCGATTCTTTGTTCAGGCCGAGTCAGGGTCATAATTCCTAAAAATAGATTCTTTTCTAGCTACCCCCACTATTTCAGGCTCAATTCTGGGAAATCATTTTTTAACAACGGCGATCCATTGTTCAAGCCGACGCTTCAAGGTCTATGCTCACAATGTTCAAGGTCATACCTCTGAGAAAAAGAACAAAGGCGATCCATTGTTCAAGCCGATGCTTCAAGGTCAAGGATACATAATCCGAGGTGTGTTGAGATAAGCCGGTTAGTAAGTTGTTAAACATGGAATTAGCGGGGTTAAACTAAAGCACCTATTGCAAACTCTATAAAAATGCGTGTGACCTGGAGATATCGAAAAAACATAAACTTATTAATGTGGCAGTAATTAATACGAAGTATGGTGAACATATAGTGTTAGAAACGGAGGAGTTTAAACCTGCATTACCTCAGCAACTTTAATAGTATTTCAAAGAAGAAGAAAATCGAATTGAAGAATTTAAAACGATGCTAAATACAAAGGATGTATTCATGAGTAGTCTTGGTGCAGTCGCAAGAACAACAAACCTAACATTTAGTGCCTCCAACCATATGTAGACATGCTCATTTCGTAAATAGTGTATAGTCGTAGTGCGGTTGTGGACAAGTAGTCATGCAAGCAGCAATAAAATCATTCCTGAAACGATCTGGAAGTTCACTGCCGGATACTTCATACTACTGTAGTAACAATATGAATAATAATTTAACATTTTGTTGTTCATGCTGTCAAAATAGTGATGGTAGTAGTAGTAGTAAAAATGAAGGGAATCAACATGAAAGTTATTCCGACTGGCCATCATTTCAACATAGGGATGAGGTATATAAACAGGCAGGTAATGAATACTTAATCGATTGTGCTACCTATAAACTATCGAACAATACACATATTGAATTTGGACACAGTATACACGTTAACCTTGCACCAGTAGTGTTTATGGTATATGGCAATTGCGATTGGTGTCAGTCATGAAGGATGGAATGAAGGTGGTTTAATATGTAGAAATACAATTTTTCAATCCCAAAATTAAAAGCCAAATTGATTAGTCCCATGTAAACGAGGAAGATATAATCCATCAGCAAGGTTACAAATCTCTATCTAGCAATCTCGGTGTTTATTACAATTGGGAATTTGCCACGTTTCTAACCACCACACTGCACAAAATAGGAGGAATGAGTGAGCTCGGCCAAAACTCAATGGACCTTTTTCGTCCAAACAACGCGTAGTAAGGAGAACAGCCTCATGTTTTGCAGCACATATAGCATAACCGTATTTGTCGTTAACGAGAATAGTGGTTCGATAGTGGAGCATAATTTCGTAAATTACTTACTGCGAAACTGCCACCATTATCCTACTGATGTACTTGGAGTACCGAATATAATAAAAATATTTGTTTTACACGACTAGACACAAGACAGAAGCTTTAGCATGACGTAAGAAAAACAAAATTTAGTAAAGCAACCAGCCACAACTAATACAAAAGCATGTCCTTTGGAGGATCTGGGAATGGGACCGACGATATCCAGACATAATTTTGCCAAGGTTTAGTAGGTTTTTTTGGTGCTAGAAAACCAAGGAGCAGACTGTTCGACATTATGTGCAGAACAGACAGCACCTGCCGAATATAAATGACACCTGCACGGAGTGCAGACCATAATAATGCACAGCAATCCTAGCAACAGTTTCAGTAACTCAAAGTGCCCAGAAGTTGGAAGATCGTGGTTTTGGGAGATAATGCGTTTGCGCTGTTCTTCAGGAATGACTATTTTCCAATTAGCCGAAGAAGAAAATTTGGAACGTTACAAAGTAAACCGTCCTTTACAAACCAAGAAGGAAATTTAGAGATACTAGAGATTGTTTTCAGATACCATTTATCTTGGACAGTTAAAGTAACTAGAGAAGTTGAAGAAGTAGGATTAATGCAGTCAATACGGTCAATTTTTGGTACAGTTCCCGATACAGTATCAGGTAAAAGGTGTTCTTTGCCTTTTCAATAAGTAATAGAAAAATCGTGTTGCTGCAGCCGAATCGCTCATCGACAGAGACGTCCAGTAGGATTTTGCAATTTATTCAACCATGTTCAAGAATGGTGGGCAGTAATGACATTAAAATTAGAGCCCTTAATGTAGGGACGAAATTTCTCAATGGCCCATATAACAGCCAGTAGTGGAACAGTGAGGTTCAGTCTTAATTAATGATCGGTTAATGTAACTATTACATTTTCCCGGCAGGAAATCGTTGACAGCACAGCACCGATAAAAGTCAGACACATCCGTTTGGATAGCAAACGGTTGTGATAAATCAGGACAAGAAATGATTGGAGCTGACACTAAACATTCTTTCACGGAAGTGAATGCCGTTTCGCGTTCAGAAGACCAGATAAGTGGAGTATTCTTTTTGGTAGTAGAAGTTAAAGGTTTGATAACTGAAGAAAAGTTAGGTATGAAGCGACAATACTATCCCGCAATACCGACTAAGCGATGTACGTCCGAAGCATTTGTCGGAACAGGTATAGAACAAACTGCAGATACTTTATCTGGATCGACTAAGTGTCCATCTTTATTTACAACTCCCTAGGTTCTTGAGATCAGAGCGACAGAAATGACATTTATCTTGTCTCAAGGTGAGACCTGCAGAAGACAAACGTTGAAATATTCTTTCCAGAACTTCCAAGTGTTTTTCAAAAGTGGGTGTAGTCAAAACAATATCAAGATATGCAAAACAGTAAGGTTCTAAGTCTCCCTCCGGAACTCTATCAATTAACATTTGGAAAGTAGGTTGTAAAAATACTAGTAAACTAAAAAGTCCACGTCCAGGAACGGTAAAAGCATTCATAGGTTTCGATTCGTTCGACAGAGGAATCTGCTAGTTAGCAGAGCGAATCACTAAACAAAGAGATAATATGCATCGCGTAAACGATCCAGAATGGAAGAAATGTATGGTAAAGATGGAAATCTCCTTCCGTTACCATTAAAACGAAAGCCGACACATAAGCGATAAGAGTCATCTTTCTTTTTGACCAAGACAATCGGACTAGACCAAGTACTATTCGAAGGTTCTACTACGCCTAAGGGATATTGTCTAATTCAGCATTAGCTACCTGTTGTAAAGCAGGATAAAGTGGATAATATCGCTGTTTAATTGGTTCAGCATTAGTTAAAATTCATGTTGAACTAGAGTACATCCCCAAAAAAGTTATCAAGTAAGGGGAGCAGACAAAGGAAGATCAGAGAAAGAGCTTAATTGTTCAGAAGAAATAGTTGCTATTCAAGCAACGTCACCACATGTCCACTGTCCATATCGAAAATCAGGGACGCATTAATCGCTTTCCAGAAATTTATACCTAAAATTGATTTATGAGGTACTTCAGCCACCACGAGTACGTCTAACATAATTGTTTTAGACTCCACAGTTGTTGGTAGAGTAAGTTGACCTAAGATATAACAAGTGTTCGAGAGTACAGGCAGTAAACGAACTGACGGATAAGGATAGACCTAGCCGTTGCAGTATATGCCAATCCGCATTTCCTATGATAGTGCGAGAAGCACCAGTGTTCAAAAGACCTTGAAAAGTGTTTCCGAAAAAGATGACGTTCAGATATGGTCGTTCATCATTACGAACGCTAGCAAATATGTAATTAAGAAGGATACGACGAGAGTCAGGTACACCAGAAAATGCAGTTTCCGATATTAAAGGTAAGATAGAATCGTCTCCTCGGTTAGAAGATTCAGTATCCAGTTTTCCTGCTTAGAGACACACACTGGGCAAGTAGCTTTTGAAAATCCAGACTTACCACAGCCATAACAATGTTTATTTTGTTGATATGGACAACATGGTGAAGTTTGTCCACTCCCAGACCAAAGCACTTGTTATTAGATTGGAAGGTTGTGAAATAGTAGTTTATTTTTTCCCGATGGTGGTGGAGAAGAAGTAGAAGGATTAGAGAAGTCAGTAGGTGAGTCGATGTAAGCTAAGCTAGGTTCCAAAAGTTGTGAAGTTTTCTTTGAAGGTGGAAGTTTAAAACATTCCATAAAGTATTTATTGTGTTCGATCTTTTTCCCTAAGACTATTAGTTGTGAAAGCGTTAACATCAGTTAAAGCTAAAGCACTCTCGTGCAAAGGTTACGGCGTGTATAATATAATATTTTATGGCCAAGAAGTGGAATAGAAAGACGTTGAAAAAGACTGCATGACAGCTACATAGCTACATTGGTTGGAGTTCGCCATGAGCCGTAGAATTCGCAGAAGGTCCAGCTATTGAAAGTGCAATACGTTTACCCTTTTTCATTTTTCGTTCCAGGTCCGTTTTAAAATTTTGTTTTGACTAAACATTGATTTTCCGCGAAATATCAGTTTCAGAAGTAGTTATCATTAATTCACATCGCTCTTGTGCATGTAGTAATAACGTACTCAGACGAAAAAAGCAGCCGAAGTGCAGTCACCAGAAAACGAGTCGATGCCGGTATGTAATTACCGAAACATCTTTTAAACAATTTCATCTTGCGAACGGAATCTGATGAGAAGTAATAGTAAGAGATTCATTAGTACCAAGCTACGCACTGATTTACGTAAAGACTCGACATTGACGTTACGGTCTAAACCCCTAGATAACGATTCGTAAATCAATCCAGCCTTCATCAGACGATTTACATCAAAGCGAAGTGTGACAGCCTTTGTAAAAAAGAAAGAAAAAATACTTCAGAAGTAAAGCAAAGTAATGGATCCAATACTATAACACGTTGGCGTGTTGGTGCCAAACTTTACACTAAGCTAAAGAAAAAAAAATACTTTTAATTATGTAAAAAGAACCAAAATAGTTTCAGTCAAGCTAAAATTTTATCGTATTCCAGAACTTGACCTGCAATGCATTCTCATTCTTAAAAATTTTCAGGAATGTAATATTCAAGGTAATGGGGACAACAGACGTTCTTTGCATAAAACACTCACAATGCATCTGCATTTTTTAAAAAAGGTAGTAATTATTTAAAAAAATTTTAACAATTAAGCTTCCCAAAACTACATTGCATAATTAGTAAAATAATAATTAATAGACTTTGATAAAAATGTGTTATGAAGAAGAAGGTTTCGCTATAAATAACCATAGATAGAATGAATTTTGCTTTATATAAAACAATAGGCTTGCATTCAAAAGTGTGCATGTAATTTAAAAAATGCAATATTTAATGTAATATGAACAAGGGATTTTCTTTGTATAGCAATGGAAGTATTTATTTTGATAGATTTACTTTATAATATACATGTAGTAATCAAGCTTTTCAAAACTAACCAAATTAGTAACAATTAATTTAAAGGGTGAACCATTCACGGAACGCTTAGAACATAGGTTAGAGAATGATTCATATAAAAGACATCATCCCTAGTAAATCTTTTATTGGTGATCAACCCTCATTGTGGTTAACAAGTACAGAGACACATTGACCGAATCATTAAACATCTTTCAAACGTACATTTTCATGATGCTATAATTAAATCAGATATTCACATCCCGGCATAACATCTACATTGGACATATTTCTTAAGAAAAAACATTTAAGGCCAATTTGCCTATCACCTTAATTTAAAAGTTTTTTAAATTTTTGGGTTTTTTTTTTTATAATAATTCTTTAATTTTTTTTTTCCTAATTAAATTTTTTATTTTCCTTTAGAAAATTAAACGGTTTGGAAAATTATTTCCCTAATTTGGTTTTTAACCGAATTAAATTTTTTTTTGGGTATTTTTTAAATGTAAAGGCCTAATTTTTTTTATATTTTTTAAAGGGGAAAAGAAAAAGGTTAAAAAAATTTTTTTTCTTAAAAAAAAATTTTGGAAAAAATTAAAAAAACTTTTTAAAAAAATTTTTTTTTAAAAAATTTCCGTTTTTAAAAAAACCCTGTTTGGGAACACTTTTGGTTTTAAAATTGATTGCGTTTAAACTTTTTTTAAATAAAAATTTTTATTTGTTTTCCATTTTTTTTTGTTTAAAAAATTTAAGTCTTTAATTTTTCCCTTTTTTGGTTTTCAAATTTGGAAATTATTTAATTAGGTTTTTTTATTTTGAAAAAACCCCTTTTTTGCCAAAAAAATTTTATTTTAAAATTTTCCCTTTTCTCTTTATTTATTTAAAAAGTAAATTTAATTTAAAAAAAGGTTCAAAATTTTATTTTTGGGAAATTTCAAAAAATTTACCTTTTTTTAATTTGTTATTTAAATTTAAATTAGTAATTTATTTAAAAAAGAAAATTTTTTTTTTAAAAAATTTTTTGGAAAATTTTAATTTTTCTTAAAAATTTAAAAAAAATTTTGTTTTTTTTATTTAAAAAGAATTTGGTTTTAAAAAAAAAATTTATTTATTAAAATCCTTAAATTTTTTTAACCCTTTTTTTTTTGTTTTAATTTTCCCAAATTTTGAAAAACCCTTTAAAAAAAAAATTTTAAATTTTATTGGCTAAATTTAAGGTTTTAAAAGGTTTTGTTAATTTTTTATAAAAAAAAAACTTTTTAAAAATTTTTAAAATAAGTTTTAGCTAAAATTTTTAAATTTAAAACAATTTTTAATTTTTAAAAATTAAATTAATTTTCTAAAAAGATTTTTAAAAAAAGTTTAATTGGTAAATTTTAAAAAAAATTTTTTTCCCAAACAAAAGTTTTTAAAATTTTAAAAATTTTTCCCCTGATTTTTTGCAAATTCGGTAAATAAAAAAAACCCAATTTTTTTAAAATTTTTAAGCCAATTTTAAAACCCTTTAAAAACTTTCCTAAATATAAATTTAAAAATTGGGTTTTTAAATTTTAAATTAAATTTTAATCAAAATTTTTTAAATAAAAAAAAGTTAATTTTAAAGGGGGTTTAAAAAAATTTAAAACCAAATTTTAAGATTAAAGGGGTTTTAAATTTAAATTTTGTTAAATAAAGAAAAGAAATTTTTTTTTTTGGGTAAATTTTGGGTTTTAAAATTATTTTAAAGTTTAAATTTTAACCTTTAAATTTTTAAAAAATCAAAAGGGTTTTAAAAAATTTTGAAATTAAAATTTTAAAAAACATGAAATTTAAATTTTAAAAAATTTTTCCCCGGGAAAAAAATTTGAAAGTTTTGGGGTCCCCTTAAAACCTTTAAAAAATTTTCCTTTTTAATATTTAAAAATTTTCAAAAATTTCCGTACAGAAATTTTTTTAAAAATTTTTTAGGGTTTCGAATTTTAAAAGTTTAAATTTTTGGGGAAAGGGTTTTAAAAAAAAATTTTTTTTTTTTATTTGGGAAATTATTTCGGGGTTTTTGGGGTTTTTTTTTTAAAATTGTTTGGGGGTTTTGTTTTTTTTTTGGGTTGTATTTGGGTTAAACCCAGGGTTTTTTTTGGGTTTTTTTGGTTGGGGTTTTTGTTTGGGGAGGGGGAAATAGGGGTGTGCGGGGGTTGGGTTGGGTTTGGGGGTTTTGGGTTTGGTTGTCTGGGTTGGTTTGGGGCTTTCTGTTTTGGGGTTTTTTCTAGGGCCCGGGGTTTTGGGGCTTTTTGGGTTTTTTGGGGGTTGGCTTTTCTTCCGGTCCTGCGTGTTTCTTTTGTTTTTTGTGTCTTTGGGTGTGGTTGTTTGCCTTCGTTCGGAGGCCCGGGTGGGGTTTGTTTGGAAACTTGGTTTTCTTTTTCCCCGGGTTTTTGGTTTTGGGAAAGGTTTTTTGGGGTTTCGGGGGTTTTTCGGGGTTTGGGGGGGGTTTTTTTTTTTTGTTTTTGGGTTTTTTTGGGTTTGGGTTTTTTTTTTGTGTTGCTTTTGGGTGGGGGTGGTTGCCCGGGGGGGGTGGGGTTGTGTTTTGGGGGTGCGGCGGGGTTGGGGCGTTGGGTGTTTGGGGGTTTACGTTGTTTGGTGGCGTGTGGTGTGGTTTTGGGGTGGTTTGGTGGGTGTGGTGTTGGGTGTGGTGGGTTTGTGGTTGGGTGGTTGTGGTTGTGCGGGTGCGTGTGCGTGTGTCGTGTGCGTGTTTTTGGGGTGGTTTGTGTCGTTGGGGGTTGGTGTGTGTCGGTTGGTTTGTGCGGTGCGGGGGTTGCGGTGTGCTGGGGCCGGTGCGTTGGTGTTGGGGTGGGGTTGGGTTGCGTGGTCTGGTTGGGGTTCGGGGTTTTGGTGTTGGGGTTGGGGTTGGTTTTTTTGTTTTTCTTTCCTTTCCTTTTTGTTTAAATGGGTTTCTTTTTTTGTTTTGTTGAATTTTTTGGGGGTTTTGGGGTTCTTTTTTGGGTTTGTTTTTTTTTGGGGTTTTTTGTGGTGTTGGTTTCCGGTTTGGGTTTTTGGGGTGGCCCCTTGGGTTCCGGGGTTTCCCCTTGGGCTTCCTTTTGGGGTTTTTGGGTTGGGTGCTTTGGGCTGTTCCCTTTGGGGGGTGGGTTTGTGGTTTTTGGGGTGCCCTGAAAATCTTTTCCCTTTTAATTTTCCCCAAAATAAATTGAAAAGTTTTTTCCCTTTCCCTTGGTTCCTTTTAAAAGGGTTCCCCTTTTTTCTTTCTTTTGTTTTCCTTTTTTTTTTCGTTTTTTTTCCGTTTTTGGTTTCCCTTTTCCCGGACTTTTTTTCGGGGGTTTTTTTTTTCCCCTTTTAGGGTTTTCCCCCCGGGTTTTGCGGGGATTTTTTCGGGGGTTTTTTGGGGTTTTCTCGGGCTTTGTTTTCTTCCGGGCCCCTGCATTTTTTTAAACGTTTGGGGTTTTCTTTTTCCCTTTCCTTTCCTTTTTTCCCGTGGGGAATTTTTCTTTATTTTCTGGGATTTTTTTTCCTTTGGGTTTTTTTTGTTGGTTTTGGGTTTTGTCTTTTCGTTCTTTCTAGAGTCTATAGTTACAGGAGACGAAACCTGGGTACATCACCATAATCTCGAATCAAAGAAAGACTTGATAACGTGGAAGCATGTGAGTTCACTAACACCGAAATAATTGAAAGTTCAGCAGTCTGCAAAAAAGACAATGGCAACTGTATTCTGGGATATGCAAGGCATTTTGTTCATAGAGTTTTTATCACCGAAAATGACAATCAACAGCGTTAGTGAGTGTCAAGCTCTCGAAAAATTACACCAGGCCATTCGACAGATACGAAGAGGAAGGTTGATAAAAGGAATCAGATTATTGCATGACAATGCAAGACCACACACCCCAGCTCAGCGAAGGCTTGGCTTCAGAAACACAATTGGGAGGTTATTTTCCATCAGCCCCATAGTCCAGATCTGGCTCTTTCTGATTTCCGTTTGTTTGGGCCGTTAAAAAAACTTTTTTATTACTAAGCATATAACAAAATTTAGAAAATGAACAGTGCTTGCGTCTAAATAAATGCCTGATTTTTCACTGTGTTCTTCGGAACACTCTTTTCAATATTGCTATCATTGGTTTCTCACGAAATTTTACGAAATCGTTTTATTTTTACAGTAGACTTAACTTGTAATGCTTCCTGGTTCTCTTAGCTGCTACCGGGCTTTTACCTGTTGTAAATTACTTTTCTTTACAATTGGTATACTCTTTTCTTGAACATGAGAACTTTCTCAAAAAGGGGGGTTTATACTTTTTTGGATACCTGGAAGTAGGTTGGGTTGCCTATCCTATTTTACTATTACAAATTTTATAGTATATATAGAAATGGTTTATTTACAACGAAAATTGAAATTATAATGTTGATTCTAATACAATAACATAAATAAAGAAATAAACATAACTGAAACTAATTGGTTTTATAATTCAACCGAAATCTAATAACTACTACTGTAATTATTCTGGAAGGTTTTGCTTACAAAACTTTTACGCCGCTGGCCTATCGTGGTTTCCAACCTTTCGAGTGTTGGATGTTTTAAATCTAAAACAGATGATCAAAACGTGGTGTACGAATAAATCGATTTGTTTTATTAATTACATATGATAATAATTAAATTAGGGTGAAATGGTGGTGTGTTAACGGTGTAGGAAGGGAGTTATATAATGGGTAAGTAAGTACTTTTAGTTTAATTATAAATTTACGGTAGGAATGCTATAGGAATTAGAATAGAAACAACAGGTGTTTTTCAGGTGTAGGATAAATTTCTATTTGCTGGATAGTGGAATTTTTATATATATAGGGTTAAATAAGGATTGTTTTTAGGAGTAAGTTTATTGAATGTTTGAATATAAATAAAGGTAATTGGTCGAGTAGGTAGGATCTTATTATTAAACGTAGGGACAGGTGGTGATTTATAAGGAGGAAGATGATATAGGTGTTATAATAGGGAGAAATAGGAAGAATGATTATGGTTAAAAGCCTTTTTCGGGGACAAGCCGAAACCGTCAAAGGTAGAATTAGAATAACCTTTATCGTGACTATAGAGATTGTTTCGGCAATATACCACCGTCACTTCTATCGTCTTTTCAATCTCTATGACCTATCCTTGTCGCGGCGTGTACCTTCAACAAGTTAATAGGGTTCGAAACCTTGTTTGGTTGGTTAAAAGTGAGGATAAAATTGGTCAGTTAATTATGTACTAGCATTCGGGTGTAAGAGCCCTCCGTCTGCTATCACACTCTCAACTGCTGTCGATATACCCAAATCGGGCCTAGAACCCACAATAAGTTCGTATATCAAACTGGACAGGAGAAATGGTGGCTAATAAATACAAATGAGCAGGAAGTGTGAGGTTAGTTGGCTGGACTAGTATGATTTCCGGAATGAGGTAATGTAGAAGTAAATCAGGCAGGTTTTCAGGCAGGATAGAATTAGGATATTAATCAGGACTGAATAATAAGAATTACTAGAGTACTAATAATAACTAATCAATGATAAATAATAATTTTGGATGGGAAGCTAGTGTTTATATAGGTATTTGGGAGAGAGTGGGAGAGGAACAACTGATAACAGGTTTAAATCGTGCATATGCAGTTGTGGAAGAAAATAGGAAATAAGTTTTGATGGATTTATTTACAAGGATTGGTATTTTTAGGAAGGATCTGCAGGATCATTACAAACTTAAATTTTTAACGTGTTTGACAAATGCTTCTTGTTCATGCTCTATATAAGCCCTTCTGCCTACAAGGTAAATACAAATGGATTGATACAATTAACATCGTAACGATGGATTACAACAATCGTAAGCACAGAACTACGGGAATGAACCCCCAAGACGTCGGTAATCATACAAAGCTGGAGGCTTCCACTCACATAGAAACATTTTATAGGAATCGATATTGTGTGGGTGACATAGTACGAATCAGTAAATTTAAAAGTATTTAAGTCAATTGGTCAAGTAAACTATTTAAGATTGTGAAAATTCGCATTACTAACCCAACAACCTACATGTAGGAGGACATGAAAGGATCACCAGTACTGGGAGCCTTTTATGAACACGAATTACAGAAAACAAAGTATCCAGATGTGCACCCGGTGGAAAAAATTATTCGTAAAGTGGTGGGGATTGAATGAAAGATCATAGATCAATAAAGACTATTTAGTTTTATATATAGCTATAAGAATAGTTTGCAACTTTTAGATGAAATAAAAAAATTGTATTTTATTTTTAAATGTTACATCGTCTTATATAGTAAACCTAAAATATTTCTATAATCGTTTAAATTACTGGATGGCCATATTCCCGAATCTGGTCCACATATCCATCCCAAGCAGGAATTTGTTTCACCTTTCTCGATATTTTCCAATATCCAGCGGTAAATTTTGTGGTGATCCTCATTTTCCCACGGTTCAAACTTATATGTAATGGTTTGTTCTAATAATGTTTCAATCAAAATAGCGAGGCACTTGTAATTGGCTGCTGTCTCAATACATTTACTTATAATAGAGAAAGTGTTTTTATAAACAACATTTTCTACGCTAACATTTGTCTAAGTACACAATAAATCACCCCATAATAACTTGTATATGTACATTTTAATGGGTATGTGACTAAGTAAATTCATATCATCTAAGATACTATCTGCTTCATTGGAAGTTAATGAACCCTTATCGGCACACAATTTCGAAAAACTTTTAATGATACTGTCAAAGTTAGTTCTTCTATCAACTAATGTCTAACATCAAACAATAAAAATGTAGATATGTTTAAGTTTTTAGCCGACTTAGAAAATATTTTAGACACAATCCCAGATAACAATGTACAAAACTTTATTAGAGCCAAAGCTACTAATTTGATTACCAACCACATTAACGACAACAAAAATATTTTTAACCCATTCAAAAATGTAGAAAATAGAACTTTGACATTTTTTAAAGACAACCCTTATGTAATATTAACCAAATCTGATAAATCTAATGTTTCTGTGTTGTTATACAAAGATATTTACCACATTAAATCAGTAGAACTATTAATTGACAATTCAAATAACAATGAATTAACAAGTCAAACCATTTATAAAAATTACCCTACATACCTCACTTAACACCTTCAATTTCCAAACTGTTTATATCTCATAATATCAAAGTTGCCAATTCAGCAATTCTACCGTATCAGCTTTTACACTAAACTTAAAGACAAAACCCTCTACTGCAACAATCAGAAGTCATTTACTCAATACCCTGCAACAACTGTAATAGATGCTACATAGGACAAACTTTACAAAAGATTTCCAAACGTTTAGTTCTCCATAAAAGTGATGTAAAAAGAAAACCTAATTCAACTGCACTTAGCATACATTCCCATAGTACAGGACATAAGTTTAATTTTAACGATATTTCTATTCTAGACACCGAAAGTGATAACCAAAAAAGAAAATTTTTAGAAATGTGCCACATTAATAACAACACAGAAACTTGTGTTAATCATAAAGCTGATACTAATGGACTAAGTTCTATCCACACATATTTGTTAAAACGGCCTTTCACCAAAAGAAAGAAAAAGTAAGTATGTAATAATCTTTTATTCTTATATTATTATTATTTCTTATAAATTAGTCGTTTTGAAGCCTAATATATATATATATATATATATATATATATATATATATATATATATATATATATATATATATATATATATATATATATATATATTTAATGTTGGCTTATAATAAATTTATTAAGATGATGTAATTATATTTATGAGGTTTAAATTTAGGGAAAGGATCAATTAGTTTAGGAAAATAAATTTAAATGTATAATTATATGTATTTATATGTACTAATGATTAAATCGCACCGAACTAGCTCAATCTCAATTTGGGGATAGGGATCAAATGTATTTAGTTTGGAAAATTAAATTTATATTTAATCTGAATGTGTGTATATGATTTACACTTTATAAAATTATTACAAATGTATAAGAATTATTCTGAATATAATTTACTTCCAACGCATGCGTTGTAATGTAATTGAGTGAAGTTAATAATGTCAAAATTGTCAAATAATAATTTGGAAATTTACTGTTTACGTCCACAATGAAAATAATTTAAAATTTTGTTTCCTTTACAGGTGTTTATACAAGTAATTGTTTGAAATTCTATACCAATACATATACCTAATAAATAAAAATTTGCAGGAAATTTACCAAATAAATGTCCACAATAAATAGGGTTATATACAAAAAAATGTGACTCACATATACTGTTCCCAATGCAAATTGATGTCTTTGAGTTGTTCCAAATTGATGCAGGCACTTTCCACTCGATTCTAGTTGTTACCATACGCAGCTAACCAGTACTCGTATTGTCGATGAAACTTCCAAAACTAATGATGTTTCTTTCCAAATCGGCAACACTCCAGTCACTTTAATTTGGTAAATTTTTTTATTTAAATAGATTAAAACTTATTGATTGTTATCGGTTAAAAAATGTTTAAATGTTGTCCAAAATTTTGTTATTATATCACTTTTATTTTTAGACGCCGGATCAAATTTGTTTTATTTAGAAGAAATTGTACCAGAAATAAAACACCAATAACCAAATAAATGTGATTTTAATTTGGTAGAACGGAATTAAATCAAATATGATAACACGAAAACTCTTAATAAAATCGTAACACAAATTAACTCGTACAATATTTTCCGAAAACTAGCAGGTATCAGAGACCGAACTATTTTATTTATTCGCCGGTATAAAAACAATTGCTCTCGAATTATTTTCTTCGTAAATTATAACTTTCTTTACGATGATTAAATTAGGTTATGAAAACTTACTTTTTACACAAATGCACAACACTGCTTTAACCTTATTTTAAATTTTAACAAATTCTAGAGAGCTGGACTTCCAGGGCAATTCCTTTTATACCTTTTGGTTGTTACTAAAATTCAATTTTTTCAGCCATATTACCTAAGTAACTAAGGCTCTGATTGGTTGACATTTAAAATTTGGACTAAAATGGAAATTTGGCCATAACTTTCTTATACATTAACGAATTTAAAACTAACAACAGAAATGAAAACTACATAAAATTTCGAACAAAAGACACCTAACAAGCTATGGTTCTTAAAAATAATATACGAAATCACTTAATCTAAATTGAATTTGCTTATAACTATCTAAACTTACAAGCTGCACTTAATCTAATTACATAAACGGAATCCTGAGAAAATTTTACATAGGAAAACATACTTTTAGTGTTAGAAATCTCAAATTTAAAGGAATTTTAAGTTTATGTAAAATATTATAAATTCACCTCAAATTTCACAAAATTTTGCGGTGAAATGCAATGTATCCTTTTAAAACTGTGAGATACTGAAAAGAACTCCTATTAATTGCTTTAAGAGCAAAATTTAAGCCTAATAATATGAAAAACTATAAAATTATGCAAAAACCTAGAAATTATAACCTAACCAAACTTAAATCTAAAATTGGAAATAACGTATATTTAAAATGTTTTCATCACTCAAAATGTTATGTTAGAGGTTTTAATACTTGTTTTTAATATTTTCACTATTCATTTCTAATGCATTGAGTCATATAGTGTTGCATTAAAAAGTCCCTTCGTCTAACACACTTACTGAAATTTTCATTATAAAATGTATATCACTATGAATGTCTTTATGCTAAATTGTTCTATGCATTGTTCTTGCTGTTAAACTTATATCACAATGTTAGTCACAGAGTTTCTTCCAGAAATATGTGAGAAAAATGTCTAAAATGTCCATATTATAACCCTTTTATGAAATTTTCACATTTCCTGCATTCTAAAACTATTTATACAATATCCTAACATAATCCTAACTATACAGTTTATGTTTAAACACCTGTAAAGTGTTCACTTGCCAAAATACCCTCGAAAAATTGACTTTTATTGAAATAAACGAAATACTAAATTGACTTTACGAAAATAGGTGTATTTAACATTCTTGACATTTTGTTGGTAGCACAATGCTTTTTATGATGAAACCAAACTATGTAAATAATATTCAGCCTATTGTATACAAAACAAATCTACTTTAAACACATCGTGATCCAGATTTCTATAAAACAATGTCTCGCATATGTATCGAACTTGAAATCGCCCTTTTTATTACTAAATTGTCATTTAAACTATATATATATATATATATATATATATATATATATATATATATATATATATTTATTTATTTATTTCCATGTTCCAATGTATAAAAATTAAAACACATTTTGTAGGTCACCAACTTTGTTATCATGTTATTAGATTTCTTTTATATAGTACACCTTATACTATGGTTTTCTTCAATGTATATGGTTAAGAATAATTTTAGTAGATCACCTTATCCCATTCACAATTATGTCACTCACGTCAATCAATTAATTTGTTCACAAGTAATTTTCCATTTAATTGTAAGTTCACATATGTTTTATAATTAGTTATACAAATATCTTTTAATTCCAAAAGTAGACGTTTTTCTGATGAAGGTTAAAATTTTAACGAAACATATAAAATAGTAATAAATATTATCACATTTTGGCTTTTTACCTGTATGCCTACTGGAACTAGGAAATCAGCATTATCCTTTTAAATATATATATATATATATATATATATATATATATATATATATATATATATATATATATATATATATATATATATATATATATATATATATATATATATATATATATATAATATTTATAATGGCAAAAATGTTTCCTTGAGCAAAATTGGCACATTTTCGTTATTCTTTTAATAGAGTTAGACAGAATCATAGGTCTCCTTTTCAAATTTCAGAAAGTTAAATCGATTTCCGCACGCATACTGATATTGGAAAATCCGGAGGTCGAGGAGACCATCTTACAGGTTCGTAGGTACAATTCATCTTTGAGGAAATTTATCATCTAAAAATGACCTTACAAGCGCAGAGTTGTGGTTTGGGACACCATCTTGTTAAAGATAACTACTACATAAAGGACAAATGAAATATTTTTCATAAGTTCTGGAATAACCTTCTCGGTGTTGAAGCGCTGTAAGAACTTTTCATAAATTCTGTCATACTTTTCCTTATATTTTTAAACCGCCATTATCGTAAAACAATAAATTAAATGTGGAATATAGTAAAATAGAAACACAAAAACAATAAAAATATTGTACTAATCATCAAAAACTGATAAAACCGCAAAGTTTTCAACGTTTGGCTTTAGTTAGAAACAAATTAGCCATAGCCTACTACCTACTAAGTGGACATAAAAGAAATTTTTAGAAAATGTCAAATTCTGAGTTTGTTTTTGAAAATAGTAGTATACAATTTATATTTTTGAAAAGCCCATATTATGCCTAATAAACATAAGAAATAATATACACGGTATTTCATTTGAAAAACATATGTTTGCTTCATAACTAAAAGATGGAAGAGAAAATGGATTCTATGGAATAATCCTGTAGGAATATGTTTTAACGCACAAAAAATAATAAGCTTAAAGATAACTGAGATAAAAAGGTGCCTCAAAAGTGAAATTTTTCAATTCCATCCTGTATCTCAGAAACTAAAAGTGTTATGAAAATTCTGCTGGCGCGGCCTCTACCTTTATAAATAAGAGAGATCCCGCAAAAGTGTTAAAAAAAGGATACCCTGTACATAGTTTTATACTGGACACACTGTATATGTGTATTTAAAGTTATTGACGATAAAAGTTTTTTAACCTATAATTTGTAAAACAGTGTACATTTTTAAATAATTTATTCAGCTAGCCGTTGATGCTTCTTATATGAAAATTTTATTTACTTCAACATTACTTGGTTTTGACTTTAGAACTGATTTTCAGGAACAAAGGAATGCTAAATACTTTTCCTCTCAAAGGATTTGTATAGGGTGACGTAATTTTACGAATACAAACATAAAATCGGAAATGTGAAACAAGTACAGAACAATAAAAACTTGTAATAGTTGCAAGATTAAGTATTTCTGTAATTCACTAGATTTAGCCAATCGATAGTAGCTGTACCCGTATGTTGTGAGAGATGGCGCATATATATTAATTTTTAGGTAAAGCTCTACATGGTTATATAAGCATAAAAAGAAGAATTATGTTAAACTTACAGTACTAATTTGGATGGTTACTAAATTTTTGGTTGTCGAAAATTGCACGCTTTACTAGTAATCAAAAAAATTTAATACAAATCTACGATTCAACAGTTTAAAGATCCTCAATTAATCTTAGCAGGTCAAAGAAGAAGATAATGTTATTCACCTTTTCTTTGTAATAGTTTTATGCGATAATTATAAGGTCACAATGTCATTTCTTCCTGCATAATTTGTATAATTTAATAAATCATGATAAGAAACTCGTTTTATGTGAAAATTCAATTAAACTTCTTTTAAGGACTTTTTGTTTGTAATTTTCTTCTTATATGCCTACACACACTTTATTTTTTTATTCAAATGAATTCTGTTAAAGTGCCTTTTCTTTATGCAATATAACATGCACTACTGTAACTAATTATTTACTTTTTAAAGTGTCTTTCATTCAAATTACAACACACCTTTATTTAATACTTTTCATGCACGGCATGAAATCCACACTCTCCTCAACGATCCCAATAATCTTTTTCTTGTTTCTAAGAATTACAGCTACCTGTATTTGGGAAAAATTATCCAGTTCTTCTTTGAAATACTCATAAAAGCGTTGAGGTAGTACATCGAATTAGATATGTACATATAGATGTCAGTTAATAAATCTTTATTAGAATTTCACTACAATTTTTCATATAAATGATATACATGAGCTAAAGCACAGTGACAAGTGTTTGTGTGTATGAAAAACAGCATGGATGAAGTTTGGGTAAATGTTCGTCAAACACCGTAATGGGTTGTTTTAAAATTTTGAATAAAATCAGCTTTCTCTCGTCCTTTAACGTACACCTCATCTGTTGTTGATATGAAATCACTAAGTATACGAGGGAATAGACGTGGATTAGTATATCCATATTCCCACTTGATAAAGTGGTGGTTGTGAATTAACCAATTAGCTTATTTTTAAATTCACTAACCAAGGTGTGCCATGGAAATGGAGGCTTGAATACATAATGAGCAATTTGCTCTCCATTATATATCGCTAGTTCCTTAGGTGTAAATATATTTCTTGCTGTTTTGAGTACTTGCACATCAATTATAACAATCATTACTGTTCTATATTTGTCTGGTTGTCTTCGTTATCGCGTTGTATATGCGCTAATGCAATCGTGCAGTATTTCTACATGCTACCTTTAAACAAATAGAACTGATTTTCTGGTTAGGTTTACACACACTATTACAATAGTAGATACGTAAGCGATTTTAATGTGCAAAAACAATGCTTTAACATATATACCTTTTAGAAAACATAATGTCGAAGCGAATGATATGTGATTATAAAATTTAAACTTATATATAAGGGTAGACTCCACGAGGATACCCGAGCAATACGAGCATGCACAAAGTCTGACAACACTCACAAAGCTAGTTACATGTGTCATTGGTTAAGAATGCTTATTTTGCTATTCCTAAGAACCTTGAAGAGTCTAACATAAAAACTGTAATATGATACCTTCTCAATACCTTGTCAATAAAATTTAACCTTGAAAATTGGTTTGTATGAATTGTAATATGATACCAATAAATTTTAACCTTGAACAGCTTAGCCATATATTACGCTACATTTTTTAGTCTCATCAATAGCAGCTCTCTTCATTATGATGTACCTACTCTTCATTTAATCAAAAATAGAAAACATTTTTTTGCAACAAAAATATATAATTTATTTCCAAACAATTATGCATAGATATATGTTATTATTATTATTTTTTACAGAAATGTTAAATTAGTCGTCTTTCCTACAGTTCTGGCGCTGGTAATGTGTACGTCATGCTCAACCAGATATTACTTAAACATTTCAATGCGATCTTCTTTTTGAAGTACTCATAAAATCGTAAGGGAAGTATGCACTTAAAGTTCTGGGTTTCAATGATAATATGTTTACCATACTTTGTATCGATGGTATTCATATCAATCACTTTATATTTTGCACCCACCTCCAAGTCTTTTACGTTCGTGAAGGATTTACAGAAAGTGCTACTGTTCAATGCAGATAGTTCCATCTTTACTGATTCGAGAACGCTCTTGAATTTTGAGTTGACACCGGAACTGTCCTTCTGTATATTACTGCATCACGACTCTTTATGGTAGAGGGAGAGTGTGCTTTGAGAATTGCATCAGTAAGCTAATCTGTATCTGATGATCAATAACTGCTATCATCAGGAGATGCTGTCCATTCCTGTATATCGCTCCAGGAATAATATTGCTACTTACATTATAACGACTTTACGTGCTCGCAATTGTACTAGGACAAAACACTGTTGAGGAAATGACTCATCTGTAATTACACATGGTGGGGTTGTAGTATGACCTTGGTCTACTTTTAGCATAGACAACAACCTTTCATTCTTTTTGTTTTATAAACTGATTCTATTTTTATATTCCTGAGAAATGTAATATGATACACCTGCAGGTCATTAATTACTCTTTGTCCTTGGAAACCCTATATTTAGATTTCTAAGAATTGTAGTATGATGGCCTAGCAATTTCTATTTTAGCTTTAAATTTTGATCTAAATGTGTCCTTGATTTGAGTACCTCCTACATGGTTAAACTTGTTAAATACCCACCTTGTACTACTTTTAGTTTAGAAACACTAAGAAGTGTCATACGATACCCTACATGTCAATATCCTTTGACCTTGACCACTCTATTTTTAGACTTCTAAGAATTGTAATATGATGATGACACTGCAATTTCTATTCACACCTCGCTGTGGTTTATATCATAAAAATGTGTCCTTGACTTAAGTACCTATTACAACATGTTTAAACTTGTTAAATACACACCTACTTTTAGTTTAGTAAATTATTTCACCTTGACCCAATTTAATAAGCACCATTGACCTTTTACTTTTTAGCGTAGAGAACGCATTCTTCTTGTTTCCATGAATTGATTCTATTTTTATACTTCTAAGAAATGTCATACGATACCTCTACAGGTCAATAACCTTTGACCTTGACTACACTATTTTTAGACTTCTAAGAATTGTAATATGATGATGACATTGCAATTTCTATTTTTAGCTTTGACCTTGACCAGATCCAAAAATTTATATTTTCCGCCAAAAAGTTTGACATTGAAAATTCTATTCTTAGATTTTCTATTTTATGGCTTTTCACCTTTTTTTTCTAAGAAATGTAATATGACACCACCGTAGGTCAATAATCATTGACCTTGACCGCACTATTTTTAGACTTCTAAGAATTGTAATATGATGATTGCACTTTCTATTTTTAGACTGACCTTGACAAATTTCCCGCCAAAAATGAGGATGGTGACATTGCAATTTTTAGCGAGCTCCTAAAATTTAAATTTCTCGCCAAAAGTTTGACCTTGAGGGCGAGTGATCTTGAACTGATCCAGAACCGGCACTTAATCAGTACTATATATATATATATATATATATATATATATATATATATATATATATATATATATATATATATATATATATATATTCCGTTTAGGAATGTCAGGATTAACAGACCATGTAAACTGAACATGATGTTTATCAACAAAAATAAGGATTTGATTACAACTATAGAGTTTAAGTTAATTATAACTCTTACTTTCAACTTTGTTTTAATAATTCACATTTGTTTACACGATCATCAACTGGAACAGCTACATAAACATAGCGATGTTCTTTGACCTGCTAAGATTAATTGAGGACCTTTAAACTGTTGAATCGTAGGTTTGTATTAAATTTTTTTTTTTGATTACTGGTAAAGCGTGCAATTTTCGACAACCAAAAATTTAGTAACCATCCAAATTAGTACTGTAAGTTTAACATAATTCTTCTTTTTATGCTTATATAACCATGTAGAGCTTTACCTAAAAATTAATATATATGCGCCATCTCTCACAACATACGGGTACAGCTACTATCGATTGGCTAAATCTAGTGAATTACAGAAATACTTAATCTTGCAACTATTACAAATTTTATTAGTTTGGACGAATACAAACATAAAATCATTTCTGATTTTATGTTTGTATTCGTAAAATTACGTCACCCTATACAAATCCTTTGAGCGGAAAAGTATTCAGCATTCCTTTGTTTCTGAAAATCAGTTCTAAAGTAAAAACCAAGTAATGATGAAGTAAATAAAATTTTCATATGAGAAGCATCGGCTAGCTGAATAAATTAGTTAAAATGTACACTGTTTTACAAATTATAGGTTAAAAACTTTATCGTCAATAACTTTAAATACATATATACAGTGTGTCCAGTATAAATACATGTACAGGGTATCCTTTTTAACACTTTGCGGGATCTCTTATTTATAAAGGTAGAGGCCTTTTATCTCAGCTATCTTTAAGCTTATTATCTTTGTGCGTTAAAACATATTCCTACAGAATCCATTTTCTCTTCCATCTTTTAGTTATCAAGCAAACATATGTTTTTCAAATGAAATACCATGTATATTATTTCTTATGTTTATTAGGCATATTATGGGCTTTGCAAAAATATAAATTGTGTACTACTATTTTCAAAAACAAACCCAGAATTTGACATTTTCTAAAAAATTTTTTATGCCCACTTAGTAGGTAGTAGGCTATGGCTAATTTGTTTCCAAACTAAAGCCGAACGTTGAAAACTTTGCGGTTTTATCAGTTTTTGATGATTAGTACATTATTTTTATTGTTTTTTTGTTTCTATTTTACTATATTCCACATTTAATTTATTGTTTTACGATAATGGCGGTTTAAGAATATAAGGAAAAGTATGACAGAATTTATGAAAGAGTTCTTCAGTACCGAGAAGGTTATTCCAGAACTTATGAAAAATATTTCATTTGTCCTTTATGTAGTAGTTATCTTCAACAAGATGGTGTCCCAAACCACAACTCTGCGCTTGTAAAGTCATTTTAGATGATAACTTCCCTCAAAGATGAATTGTACCTACGAACCTGTAGGATGGTCCCTCGACCTCCGATCTTCCAATATCAGTATGCGTGAAATCCATTTAACTTCCTGAAATTTGAAAAGGAGACCTATGATTCTTTCTGACCCTATTAAAAGAATAACGAAAATGTGCCAATTTTGTTCAAGGAAAAATTTCTCATTATATATATATATATATATATATATATATATATATATATATATATATATATATATATATATATAATATAGCATTATGGGTTAGAAGAGAATACCGAAAACTAGTACTACAAAACTTTTGAAGTTATTTTACTGTCTACGTCTCTTTAACTTAAAAGAACAACATATTCACAACACTTAAAGTCTTTACTTTTAATTATACAGTTACTTAAACCTAATACATATAATTGTGAGATACTTATAACAACATTTTACACACCTTTTGTACAGTTCTGTAAAATGATTCTAGTTTTCCGATTGCACCCTAACTACTCATAAACACACCCTTTGTGTTTAGCAGCGTCTTAAATTTTCTTCTTTAAAATACTTGTAAAAGCGCTGAGGTAACATGCATTTAAACTCATCCGTTCCCAACATTTCATGCTTTACTACACTACTTTTACATACTGCTCATTGATAATACACAGCTTCATCATTTTAGTTTTCAGTAGGTAACACTCCAAATCAAGTTTTACTTCTTTTACTTGCTTTATTAACGTCTCCAACCTCTTCTTTCGCTCCTCCACACTTACTGCTTTTTCCGTACTTTCCCTTTCTACCTTACTTCTACTCGGGGTCAGATATTATCTAAAGCACCCCTGGATGATAAGTCTCGTTGGCACAGTACCTGTAGCTATTGGAAAAGCTACCCTTTACCCCTGAACGTAGGTTATTTAAGGGGATTATCCATCTTTTTCCATATTATAGAAACTACCCCCTATCAGTACCTTGGCCCATAAAAAATTCTCCCAAAGTAGGTGATTTAAGCGGATTATCCAACTTTTTCTATAATATAAAACTAGTTCTATCAGAACCTTGAAGTACCTTCATATTTCTAAGAATTGTACTTGGATGCAACATTCCTATTTCCACGAATTGGGATTTCTAAGCAGATGCAATAAACTTTAACCCCTCACGACCAGATTCCATGTTTAGATTTCTAAGATAAATGGTTTTGACCTAGTTAAATTTAGCCTGTGTTGAGTGACGGCTCTTCTGTTTTGGGAAACGGTTATCTGTTTTTGGGCACCGGATCCGGTTCTTGGGGAAACTACCTCATCCTGGCAGTTAGGACCGTAGTATGAGCTCAAGTAAGCATAATCTTTTTATTACAATTTACTCAAGAACCTTAATATTAGCACAGACAACAACCCCATCATTCTTCTTGTTGCCATGACCCGTTTAGAATTGGTCCTGCAGGTTGGTTTAACACCTTGACTCGACTACATTTCGATCGTATGAGGTCGGGTAAAATCGGGATAGCCTGTAGGTTAACACATATGGTCTTGAGAATTAAATTTCTTTGAGACCTTGAAATTTTCCAACCACACAACCAGATGCTGTAAGCGTAATATTTAGCCAATACAGCAACCTTGATATACGTTTAACACAGACAACAACCTTTTTGTTTCACGAACTGAATCTGTTGTTAGAATTCAGTAATAGGAACGCTTATTTGCTATTTCCAAGAACTTTACCTCTAAGGAATGCTAAAATTTGATTCCTTAACATTGTTTCTAGATGGATAAGTGGGGTATAACCATACAAATAGTTTGCATCAGAGGGCTTTTACATGAAATAGTACACTTAAAATAATATATATGCATATATATATATATATATATATATATATATATATATATATATATATATATATATATATATATACTATATATAAGTAAGTAGGTAATTTTGACTGATAATGAATATAAGATAAGTTTATTAGGAATGCAGTCAAATTATTAAAAGGCCGAAATAAATATACCCAAATTTGTTAATGTGCATAGTTTGAAATTACATTCACTGTTATCAAGATCAAGTTTACTATGAAGATACAAATCTAAATTCATTTATAAATTTAAATGAACAATTTAGATAAATACCCAAGTGATTAAAATACTAAAGTTAAAAACTAGAACTATTCATAGAATTTCGAAACTAAATTTAATTGAAACATTGTTCAATAGAGTAAAATTCTAAATTCGAAAATGTACATTAATAGCAAATGGTTCAGTTATGTTATAAAAACTTATACAACCGATTAAGTTTAGTTATCAAAAGGAAAAGAACAAATCAACTAAAATTACTAAAAATGGACAATATTAATATAAGTTTCCACATTTCAGAGATAAAAGTTTATGTACTAATATTAGACTAATACAGTCAGAAATTTGATGTAAAACTATGTTCATAAGATTAAGATGTACAATTAAAATCAATGCATAAGTTTATTCTAATTAAGAATTTTTATTAAAGTGTTGCTGAATTTTCATTAATGCAGAACCATTTCACGAAAACAGATTGTAGATTAAATTATTTTCTTTCATAATATAGTATCTTCATTAAAATTCATGCATTTTTTGTTGGATGACAAATTGCTCATAAACTAGATGAAGCAATTTTCTAAATCATTTTGTAGTTTATTCTTTATAATATCTAGATTTTGCCCTTGAATTTAAAACAACCTTCTGGGATAAATAAGCAATTTGAATTTTCAAGGTTGTTAAGGAGATTTTTTTAGTATATAAGTTATTGCTTTGATTTATTTGTGGCTATTTGGATTTCCTTAAATTTTAATATTGGGTTAAAATGTTTATAAGGCAATGAAATATATAAATTTTTGCATATTATATTATTATTTTTTTAAATTAATAAATTTAAAAATAATTTATTAAGTAAATATTAGGAAAAAGAATTTTAGAATATATTTCGTAAAACCTTTTTAGGTAATTAAAAAAGAAAGTTTATACTCTATTTTAATCTGACAAATTGGTTTTATCTTAAAGGTTTTTGGGGATAACAATGAATGAACAAAAAGGTTTTCTAAATTCTGTGGTAATATGTTGTGAAAGTTCGTAATTTTTAGTTACGAAAACTTTAAAAATTATGAAATGGTATAAAAAAGTAACTTTTAGGGTTTTTAAAATAAAATTTAAAAAAATTTCATTAAAATTAATTAAAAATTCTAAATTTTCTTTAAATAATATTGTATTTTCAACATTTCACAAATATTATTTCTAAAAAATTTTATTTTCAAATTTTTAAAATCTACTAATAATAAAATTTTCTTTACATCACTTTTTAAACTATTTTTGTTTTCCCAAAATTAAAATTTAAAAAAAATCTAAAATAAAAAATGATAACAATTTAATTTTTAATGAAGAATTTAAAAAAATAAAAAAGCTTTTGTTGGTCTGCATTAATCCCAAACTTTTAATCAGTATTTAAAACTTTTTTTTCTTTATTTATGAAATTTTTAAAATTTTAAAATTTAATTACAAAATTTTTTTTTTTTTATTGATTCTTCTAGTAATTTTTAATTTTCTTTTTGATAACATAAATTTTGTTTTTTTTTAAAGTAACCCAAATTTGTTTACTTGATTTGTTACTATTAAATTCAATTTAAAAATTTTGTTCTGTTTCTTTTTTTCCGTTATTTTTTTTTGTTATTTAAAAAAATTTTTAAAGGAAAAGGAATAAACAAAACCCAACAAAATTTACGTTCTTTCTTTTATATTTAAAAAAAAATATATTATTATATATATATATATATATATATATATATATTTAATATATAAAAATAATATAAATTTCCATTAAAAAGTGTTTGCATAAATAAAAAAGCCAATGGATTCAAAAATATCCTATAGGAATATTATAATTTCTTCGATGAGTTTAAAGATAACTGAGATACGGGTACAAAAAATTATTTCTTAGAAACCAAAAGATTGCGTATCTTTAATTTCAAAAATATAAACAGTTCTTTATTCAAATTTAAATACAATTGGAAAAGCTTGTTCAGTCCATTAATCTATCTTTGACATACCGAGATCCTTAGGGCACATAAAACTAATTTAAAGAAAATTATTCAGTGTCCCTAAAATTTAAATAATGGTTTAATTAATGAAGTTTCTAAGAATTTGTGTTGAAAATTGTGAAGTCAGGTATCAAACTATCACCGAACTTACCACAGGTAACGTTTAACCAGCACTCGTTGACAGAATTAATATAAATATATCTAATTTGTTGTCAATCGTAACCGGAACAATTTAAGTACAGTTGCATTCTTTAAATTTTTCAAAACTTGATAACAGAATTAAGGTAAATTTTAATTTCGTTGTATTCTGAATTCTATTTTAAAATATTTTCCATCGATTTCCCGGACCCCTTGTATTTAAAAAATGGTTACTTCAAGGAAGATGAAAGAACAATTTTTGAAAAACACCTTTTGAAAAAAATTGACGTGTATTTTCAATTTTGCAGTAACAGATTGTAAGACTTCAAGTTTATTGCGCCATCCATTAACATGCTATCAAGGACCAAATAGCTTGAAACGTTTTCAAATTTGTGTGCTTTTAAAATATATGTACTTTCAGGTGTGAGGTCTGTACTCATGCCAATCAAATACCATGCCATTATCATGGGCTTTAAACATTGTTCTTCTGATATTTGTCTCCCTTTCCTTAACATTCAACCATTATCTTATTTTCTCTCGTATTTTCAAATAATTGAAAGTCCAAAGTTTAAAAAGGCCGTGTTTCAAAAATTTCACGTTGATACGCTCATGTGGTGGTCAGAAAAAGGGTCTCGGTCATTGAAAACCATTATTGTAAATCCTATCTGATGATAATGCTGTTCAAAACAGTTCAATAATTACAATACGATTTGTTTTTTAAACTAAGCTTCCTCTGAAAAATTTACCCATTGTAACTTTCCCAATACCATCTTCACCTTAACTTTCTTCTTGTCATAATCAAACACATCGTTTGTAAAGGATTTCTTAATAAAAAATTTAACCGGTTTCCTATTGATTATGACGAAGCATTTTCCTGTATCTCATCTCAGTCTCAGTCAGTATTCCAGTAGATATACTTGGGCCTTCATCCACTTTTGTCACTAGATTTGTCAAGATTTGGAAAAAGTCAAAAAGTCACTAGATTTCTGGTTGGTAACATTGCCTGCCAAGGTCCCGCTTCAAGGCCACGTGGTAGGAAATTGGTAATTTTCATGGTCACATTGTTAATTGCCGTGTTCAAGGTCTCCTGGATAATAGATTTGAAAAAGTCCAGAAAAGTTACTGGATTGTTTTCAAGGTCATTGAACAGATTGTCCACGTCAATTTAGGTTATCCCAAAATTATCTATTCCTCTACGTCTACGTAGTTTTGTATCCATTTTAAAACTAAAGGTGGTCTTAAAAGGGTCAAATCTATTCTCTGGCTTGTTAAAGGGCCCCCGGAAGTTTATTGAGCTCTCAATCATTGTTGTCTATGCATGCTTCAAGGTCATCAAGCAATTCTTGAAGTTTACTATGGTGACGCCCCCAAAAGGTGCCCTCAAGTGGTTTCGTTCCCCAAAACAGGTAGCCGTTTCCTAAAATAGGTAGCCGTTTCCTAAAACAGGGGTCCTTTCCCAAAACAGAACAACCGTTTGTTTCAAGGTCACCCTGAGAAAAGAACAAAAGCGATTCATTGTTCCATGATTCCTAAAAAGATTGTTATCCAGCTTGAACCATTACAGACTCAATTCTAGGAAATCAATTTTCAAGAACAAAGGGATCATTGTTCAGGCCGACGCTTCAAAGTCTATTTAATTTTCAAGGCACCCTTTGAAAAAGAACAAAGACGATCCATTGTTCCGTTAAATTTCTAAAAATAGTTGTTATCTAGAAACCTCAATTCTGAGAAATCAACTTTCAAGAACAAAGGAGATCCATTGTTCAAGACGACGCTTCAAGGTCTATGCTTATAATTTTCAAGGTCACAGCTCTGACAAAGAACAAAGGCGATTCATTGTTTTGGGAGTTAAGCTTCTGAAATTTTGAAATCAAAAGAACAAAGGGATCCATTGTTCAGACTGATGCTTCAAGGTCATCTAACAAGTAAAATATTTTTATAAACTTATAATTTATTAACCGCAAATTCATCTATATCTACAGATAAAAATCGGTTTAAGTAAATATACATATTATGGGAAGTTTGATGTACTGTCACTTAACATTTTGTAATACCTTTGCTGGATCATATCTATTTTATTTATTATTTGTTTTCAAATTCAATTTCCTTCAACTGATTTTCGTTTAATGTGGTCACCCAATCATCATCTTTCCTAATAGGTATTTTCATCGCTTCATTATAATGTTTACTAGCTGAGATCCTTTTACTTTGAGACATTCCTCGAGACTTATTACAAACCTAAGCAAGCCCTGAGGTATCAGTGCTGTCTATGCTAAGCATGCTTCAAGGTCATCAAGCAATTCATGGAAGTTTACTTAGGTCATGCCCCAGCAAAGTGCCCTCAATGGTTCCGTTCCCCAAAACAGTAGGTTTTCCAAAAGGAGGTTCCTAAAACAGGTAGCCGTTTCCTAAAAACAGGTATCCGTTTCCCAAAACAGATAGCTGCAACACAGGTAGCCGTTTCAAGGTCACCCTCTGAGAAAGGACAACGATTCATTGTTCCGACCGAGTTATAAAAATAGATTGTTATCTAAACACCTCAATTCTGAAATCAATTTTCAAGAACAAAGACGATCCATTGTTTGGGCCCTTCAAAGTCTAAACAAATTTCAAGGTCACCCTTATAAAAACAAACGATCCATTTCTGGTCAGTTATAATTTCTAAAAAATAGATTGTTATCCACAATTTCTTGAAAATCAACTTTCAAGAACAAAGGCGATCCATTGTTCAAGGACATATAAATCACAGGTTTGAGATCAGTCGGTTAGTAAGTTGCTAAACATGGAATTAATTTAAACCAAAGCACCTATTGCAAACTATGTCATGGAAGAAATATCGAAAAAATATAAAGTTATTAATTGTCACCAATACAAGTATTAATGTATAGTTTAAAACAGGGAGTTTGAATGTTTTTACCTCAGCGCTTTTACGAGTATTTCAAAGAAGAAAAAATCGAATTGAGGAATTTAAAACGATGCTAAATAAAAGGATGTATTCATGAGTAGTCTTGCAGTCGGAAAACGATAAAAAATAACATTTAGTGCTTCCAACCATTTCGAAAATAGTGTTTAGTCGTAGTGCAGTTGTGGAAAAGTCATGCAAGCAAATAAAATTACTCCTGGAACGATATGGAGGTTCACTGCCGGATACTTCATACCGCTGTAGTACAATATGATGATTAAAAAATAAAGACTTTAAGTGTTGTGAATATGGTGTTCTTTTCAAGTTAAAGAGACGTAGATTTCCCTCAACCTCCACCATTTGCTTTAAATTTCAAGGTCGCCATATTACAATTCAGAAATCAAAAAAAATAATTTTCAAGGTCCAAATCCTGTCCGATCCTGTCCGATCTTATCCATATTTTAATCCCGAATGTTTGGGCATCCATATAAGGAGAGTGCAATCATGATGAACAATAATTTTACGGTAAACCTAAAAGTGCTGTGAAGAACAATTAGATATTAGTTAAAATTTTAAATAGATGTCTGACACTTGCATAAAAGGAAACTTATGCGTCGAAGTGCGGTTTAATTAAACTAACATGGTTCTTGTGCATTTAAAATTCTGAAATTGTGTTCCAAGCGATTTTGAAAATTGTGCATATGTTTTGAGTACTCATAAGTAGTTACGGGGTCACGCTAAGAGACGATGATTGTAATAGTTGATGTACAGGGCAAAACATGTATTTACACCCAAAAAAGCTACAATATCAATGGAAATCAATGCCCATTTTGTGTTCAAACCCCATTTCCTTGGCACGTCTTCGATGTAGAATTTCAACGACAACACAGGTTAATCAATAATCATCACTGCATCAAATTGGGATCTGGATATAACATCTCTTTCCACATATACTTCGTGAACTAATATCGGTAACAGATGATGTGTACGTTAAAGGACGGAAAAACCGATTACATTCGAAAATATTGAGACAGTCAGTTATAGAAATTAAGAGCATCCAGCTTTACCCAAAATGAAAACAACTTGTTTCTTTCATACACAAACCACTTGTAATTGTGCTTTGACGAATTACACTTTTTTTAAATAACTATGTAAGACAATATCAGTAAAAGGTTTATGAAATGTGTGTTGGGGGGTTACAAGTAAAGGGAAAAGTTTGTAATATTTCAATAAAATGCAATTATATATATATATATATATATATATATATATATATATATATATATATATATATATATATATATATATATATATATATATTATATATGTATATATATATATATATATATATATATATATATATATATATATATATATATTTAAGGTACTATTTCATGTAAAAGCCCTCTGATGCAAACTATTTCTATGATTATACCCTATCCATCTAGGAAACAATGTTAAGGAATCAAATTTTAGCATTCCTTAGAGGTAAAATTCTTAGAAATAGCGTTCCATTACTGAATTTTAACAACATCAGTTCTGGAAACAAAAGGTTGTTGTCTGTGTTAAACGTATATAAAGGTTGCTGTATTGACTAAATATTACATTTACAGCATCTTTCAAGGTCTCAAAAATTTAATTGTCAAGACCATATGTGTTAATCTACAGGCTATCCGATCTTACCCGACCTCATACGATCGAAATGTAGTCGAGTCAAGTGTTACATCAACCTGCAGGACAATTCTAAACGGGTCATGGAAACAAGAAGAATGATGGGGTTGTTGTCTGTGCTAATATCAAGGTTCTTGACTAAATTGTAATAAAAGATTATGCTTACGTGGGCTCATACTACGGTCCTAACCACCAGGATGAGGTAGTTTAAGAACCGGATCCGGTGCCCAAAAACAGATAACCGTTTCCCAAACAAGAGCCGTCACTCAACAAAGACTAAATTTAACTAGGTCATCTGCTTAAAATCAATTCGTGGAAATAGGAATGTTCATCCAAGTACAATTCTAGAAATCTGAAGGTACGTCAAGGTTCTGATAGAACTAGTTTTATATTATAGAAAAGTTGGATAATCTTTAAATCACCTACTTTGGGGAATTTTTATGGGCCAAGGTACTGATAGGGGTAGTTTCTATAATATGAAAAAATGGATAATTCCCTTAAATAACCCGTTAGGGGGGTAGCTTTTCCAATAGCTATAGGTACTGTCCAGCGAGGCTTATCATCCAGGGGTGCTTAGATAATTTCTGAGAAAAATTATTTTTGATGAACTTAGACTTCTCGCCGCTTTTGGAAGAAGAATGACTTTTATGTTTGAAAAAGCTGAATAAAAGTAGTGTTGGAAACCATGATTGAGTGTTAGGGTTTAAAAGTCCCTATTGTGTGTGCATGAATTAGTATACTCTTGATTAGCAGCAACGATGAAACTAGTAGTAAGAAGCTAGAAAGAGAAAGTACGGAAAAAGTAGTAAGTGTGGAGGAGCGAAAGAAGAGGTTGGAGACGTTAATAAAGCAAGTAAAAGAAGTAAAACTTGATTTGGAGTGTTATCTACTGAAAACTAAAATGACGAAGCTGTGTATTAGCAATGAGCAGTATGTAAAAATAGTGTAGTAAAGCATGAAATGTTGGGAACGTATAATGTTGGAAACGGATGAGTTTAAATGCGTTACCTCGGCGCTTTTACAAGTATTTTAAAGAAGAAAATTTAAGACGCTGCTAAACACAAAGGGAGTGTTTATGAGTAGTTTCGGTGCAATCGGAAAACTAGAATCATTTTACAGAACTGTACAAAGGGTGTAAAATTTGTTATAAGTATCTCACAATTATATGTATTAGGTTTAAGTAACTGTATAATTAAAAAATAAAGACTTTAAGTGTTGTGAATATGTTGTTTTTTTAAGTTAAAGAGACGTAGACAGTAAAATAACTTCAAAAAGCTTTTGTAGTATTAGTTTTCTGTATTGTCTTCTCCAACCCATAATGGTTGAATGATTCCTTGTTGGCTCTGTAAATCTATGTTTGGGCGCGGGAGCTTTTCGATAAACGTTTAGTTACTAGTACCGTTCTAGGATTTTATCTAATATCGATCTTCTTCCTCCAAATGAGAAGGCGATACATATATGCTTTATAGAAACACTGAATTAGGGAATTGTAATTTCCCGGAAATGCAACCCCTGACTTACGTTGAAACAGGCTTTAAAGAGGTGAAATTGGCCTATATACAACGTATAAAAGAAGATTTATTAGAAAATATCAATGACAGCCATGTAAATTGCAGTATAGAAAGTGAGTTATATAGATTTAAATTTGATGTACTACGTCTATTAAATCTAAATGATCCCTAAGTAAATAAATAAAATCAATTTACTGGTTTTAATGCAGATCGCTAGACAAAGAAACGTGATTGTTTTTAATCATTAAATGGCATTTATGCATATGTGAACTAAAATTTCTTTTATTAGGAAAGCGTTATAATAAAAAATACATAACTTTCCTTTGTATAAAGGAGATTTAAATTGATTTTTTGCAAGAAAAAATGCATATTTATCGAGATTTAGTCCAAAAACCTAAAAAATTGTTTGGACGTTCCAAAACTCGGATTAATGTTCAGCGTCCCAAAAAAACATAAATTTCAACCATTTTTATTCCTGAATTGACTATCCTTGGACTTAAAAGAGCAAAAAATGACAGCTTGCAGCATAGAAATGGAGTTAATTTGATGTACTCATGTTTCGGTAATTTTTATATAAAAGGTTGTAAATGATCTCTAAAGAAATAAGAAAATCGATTTAGACAAAGAAACGGATTGTTTTTATGTAAATGAATGGTTTTTATTGTGGTAGGCGTTAGAATATGTTTTCATTATTTTAAAGGGGATACTATAGGCTTGCATTCACATGTAATTTTTAAAAAATGTACCTTAACAATTAAGCTTTTTAAATTGACATCCCCCATTCGTACTTTGATAACGTGCTAGTTATCATAAGCAATGTATAGATTTAAGATGGACATAAAAACTTTAATGTTGCTTAAATAACATTTGTAAACATAAAACACTTTCAATTATATGTAAATATCAAATCTAATTCTTAACTTTGGTATACTTCATTGATGCAGATAATTTTCTTTAAAGCTTACAGACAGGTTTTATATACATTAAAAGAGTAATGTATTTTACTATGCATTTGTCCAATCAACGTTTTTTGCTGTGGCTAGCGTTGCATGTATCAGAATACATTTCCCCAAGAATAACGCGATGCCTTCATATGACTGCTTTTTCAATTCCGTTTTATTATCAGTGCAAGAAGTTGTGCGTGATGATCCGCTCATTACCGATACAAACGAATTTAATGCTGTTAATATCTACCATGGAAAATGGTGGTTTGAACACAAAAGGGTAGCTGCAGCGCGGAGAGCTCGAGTTCTGCAAATACCGGTAAATATAGTTTAAATAATTTCCTCAATTTGATTTTTGTTTCTTAGCATTACCACTCCCAAATTTGGTCAAGTGAGGACCCCCAACGTGGCAGGTGTAGTGTTTGACGCATCAAAATGTGCTATAACGTTTAAGTGTTTGTTTTTAGCTAGTGGCGGTATACGTTTTATGTGTGGTAAAAATAGTTGTGAAGTGCTTTGGCTAGGGTGCGTCAAAATAAATACACTAAATGTGCTAAAAAGTTTATAGGTGTATCCATTTTTAACTAGTGTTTGTTTTTGCGAGAGCAGGATAGATGAACAATACATAAGCATGAAATTGTTTCGGGGCATGTGTTCAAGGTGCTGGATAGGATGTTGAAGTCGATAGTATAGGAAAAGGTTTAATGAAATACCCTTTCACTGCAAACAACTAAAACTGGTAAATTCAGTTTTCAAAATCTTACTTTCAATTTTATGTTAATGCAATTTTCATATCTTTGAAGTGAATTATTAGCTTTACAAATGGTAATATACTTTTGTATTAAATACAATACAAATGAATGGGGTGTTTAATTTCTCAAATATTGCTGAATATAACATATTTTCTTTAAATTTAAAATAAGCTATTTTAAGAAAACCCAATAACACTTAACATGCACATGACACATCCATTAAATTAATTTAACCTTTACATCATTGACTCGTTAAGACTACTACAAGTCTATCATTCACTTGTATCATTCCGCATTCCGAACTCACATTAATCTATAATTATTCATTAATAAAATAATAATAATTATAGTCCCCTTTTGTGCTATAATTGCAGTAGGAAAGCATCCTTTTAAGACTACTATAATTCTTTCATTTGTATCATTCCTCATTCCGAATTCATATAATTAATAACTGATTAATAATAAATTGATAATATAATTCCTATTAACTATAATCCCCTGTAAGTAAACGATCATTGAAACAATGATGATAAAATAGGGGTATTAACTTTTATAGACTACCCTCTACCTATTTTAAGAGCGCCGTGATTGCTTCAGTCTTATGAGATAACATTTTAGTAATGATAAGTTGTTTTCAAGCTTAAGAATATTTTCATTCTTTTCAACTACTCTATTACTAATATATCATTCAACTAACCTAACCTTACAGGTAGGACAATTTATGTCTTAGTTACTGTACTGGTATGATTTTGGTGCCTTAGTTACATAACGATAATGTAATATATAGAATTTTACTCGTTATTGAAATAAAATATATTTAACTACCCCTGAAATATAAAACTTTTATTTATCACACCTGCTACATGCAAAATTTGTAAAAAGTAGATATACTAGGTGGAGCTGGAGTAAGATTTTGAACACTTAATTTACCAGTTTTAAGTAACAGTTCATGTAAATAACACAGTCTAAGCTACATAAGATCTTACGTCGGCCGGAGGGGTATTGTTTGTTTTGGTATTCTAAACTATAAATTACTGTGGGCGTAAATTCCAGCTCACGACTTGCCCTCGTAAACTTATCTTAATTTATATTTTATTTTCTTTTGGGGTGAACTGTGGGAATAACGTACATACTTATATAATTTATTTCGTTTACTATTCATGTTTATATATTTGTTGAGGGAATTGTTCACTTACTTATTATTCCTATTACTTACTTCCTGTTTCAAGCTTCACAAGCCCTCCCTCTCTCAAGGGATAAGCAAAAGCTTGTGCCGCCTATTCCGGTTCTTTCCTCTCTAACCAAATTCTCATTCCAATTACATTATCGATACCTCCAAAACAACCATAGTATCCAAGTGCTCTGCGGTTTTCGGGCCGTTAGATTGAGTTTTAGCCGAGCTCACTCATTTCTCCTGTATTGTGCCATGTGGTGGTTAGACACGTAGCAAATAGCTGCCGGTCTCCCTTTCCTTATCCTTAAACCATTCTCATCCTATTCTTTCTCTCGCTCTCTCTGCCTTCCAATCGGATTGAAAGTCTAAAATTAAGAAGTTTCTAGGGCCGATGTCGCGGTGGACAGAGAGCAAGCGGCCTCAGTCATCGAAATCCATTATTGTAACATACGCGGTATGTGGCATAATAATAATAATTCTGTTCACCAACAATTGATTAACAACAACGTGGCACTTTGTTTGTATCTGAAACACAAGCTTCTTCAGAAAACTACGATTTACCCGTCATTCCCAATACAATCTTCACTTTGACTTTCGATTCAGAGTAGGAGTGTGTGCATACAACAAGGACATCGTTTGTAAGACGATTTTTTCCTAGGAGAATAAAAAATTTAAACCTGATTTGGTTCAGATATTCCGGTCCTAAATTTGTTTCTACTGTTGCTATAGTTTAGCTGTAGTAGGTCTCGCAATAACAGTAACTTTCAAGGCTTCTTGGATTACCATGGATTGAAAATTGACTATCGCCTGTCTTACTTTCGATCTTGCAATATCTCAATTCTGGGAGATTTGAATATTCATACATCTAATTGGCTTTAATTTTTATATACCACGAATACTGCTGATCATAGTGAAAAAATATTTGCTATTTTATGTTATCCCACTTAGGTGATTTCCGAAACGACAAGAATCCAAAATAGCCTTAAACATACTTCGTATTTTCTACAACTTGCTCTTACATCAAACCCACTAGTTCATAAAACATTAGTTCTTTCCCCACTAGGTTCACCAAACCATTGTTTAATAGAAATAACTTCCATCTTCCCTTGTTCTTTTGTTATTTACAACACTTATATAACCTTGTGGTGATTAAGTCAGATAACAAAGCCGTATAGGTCATTCTCGTTTCCAACTTTTATTCACTAGAGCTTGTGCAATTGTAATGTCTTTGTAAAATAAATATTATGTCAAATGGAAATCTAATCATACGGACGATAGTTATGGAGATTACATTGGAGGTGAATTACCTGCAAAAGTTTCATCACTACAGTTAAAAAGTTGTTTGAACACTGAAAAATGCAGTGCACTAGCTACTTCTTTTGGCAGTTGCAAATGTTTGTCTTTACCAAAGGCTATCAGTAAAAACCTTGGTGTATTTTCATTTCTCCCCATGGCATCCTTTGACGGATTTGTAGTTGCCGATCCTGTAAACCAAGCCAATCTTTTTGTGGATTTATTTGCATCAAACTCGTGTATTAATGATTTTGCAAAAGATGTGCCCCTGGTTATCTCTTCTTCATATGCTATGAAACCAACTCCGTCTCGGTACAATTGATCATCAGTTGGCTTCATTCCAAGAAGGAGCCTGCTATAGACGGGACGGTATCCCATACTCCACATCTTCTAGATCTCTTTCTTACATCAAACCCACTGTTTTATCACACTTCCGTTCTTTCCCCTCTAGGTATATCTGACCATTGTCTAATAGAAATAATTTCCGCTGTTCGCAACACTAATAGAACCTCGTGAAGTTTTAAGTCAGCTAGATGGAGTGATTTACGAGACTTGTTTGCAACCTTTCCATGGCGTGAATATTGTTTTAAGTCGTCCTGTTCTTCGGACTTTGCTCTTTCAGCATCTGAAGTCATCCTCATAGGCATGGAGTTATACATTTCCAAAAAAGAGAATCGTATAGGTCATTCACGTTTTCAACCCTGGTGCAATAAAGCTTGTGCTGACGCAATAACTTTTAAAAATAAATCTTATATTAAATTTAAATCTAATGAAACGATCCAGGGTCATGCAGAATACCTGTGTCACCACGAAAGCTAGAAAACTGTTTAAACAATGCAATGAACTAGCTACATCTCCTTTGGGCAGTCGTAAATTTTGGTCTTTAATTAAAGCCATTAGTATACACTTTAGTACAACTTCATTTCTCCCGATGACCTCTTTTGACGGATCTGTAGTTGCTGATTCTGTAGACAAAGCCAATGTTTTTGTGAATTTTGCATTAAACCCGCGTCTCAATGAAAAGATGTGCCGCTAGTAAACTCTTCTTCATACGCTATTAAACCGGTTCATTTTCGGTACACCCTCCTATAAACTATTATTCGTAGGCTTGATTTCAACAAGGCGACTGGCCTAGACGGTATCCCAGCTATTGTCCTAAGGAAATATTGCCCCCAACAAGTACCAGTCCTATCTCAGCTCTGTTCGACCTCTATGTCTTCTGGAGAATTTCCTTCATCACGGAAGTTATCAAATGTTCAACCTTGTAAATAACCTTTTAACCGTGTACAAATCATAAAGGTTCTATACGTATACTTCTACACCCATGGATACAAATTTTAGATACTTAACAGTTTGGCTAATAACAAGAAATTTGGTGTCTTTTGCTCAGTCGTAGATTAAATTGGGCCAGTGTTCTTAAAATTATCGGTTTGCCTTGTTAACCAGAAAATATTTACATGTGCATAGATATATTCGATTTAAAATTGGGGTTGCTTCTTCCTTAAAACAATTATTGAATAAATGGACGCTAACTTGTTTTTAAATATGGAATAAATAGGTCAACCATTATACAATAAAGTTAAAAGGAAATGTCTACAACAAGTTTTATTAACGCAACCTGTACGTAATTATAAACAGAAATACTTAAAGCTAGGGTTAGTAACGTTAAAAAACTAAGAATAATTATTAATGTTGTGAGTAATTAATGGAGTCAGAAACCTTATTATTGGACACACTGTGGATAACGAAATGGATGCATATGCTGAATTAGCGTTTGAAAAATTGATGCATAATATTACTTCTGGTTGAAAAAATCTGGATTTGTATGCTTAATAATTCTAAAATGATTAAATTTGCAGGATTAAGGTGTTTTAGAACTCCACTTTCCTTTAACGCAGGTGATTATCACACTCTTGATTAATCGTAAAAATACCGTAAATTGGTTTAACAGTAAAATAATTCATTGCGTAGATGTATATAGCGTGTTAAAAGTATTAGTAAAGATGAAATTAAAGTAAATATTAAAAAATAAAAAGTACTTGAAAAAAGCAAATAACTTTAATATAATATTTCCTTTAGAACTTCCCCTACAATTATATGGTCCTGTTTTTTTAAATTTAACAAGCAATACTGGACGCTACATCCACTTTCTTAACTCAACCAAAACGACGCTAAGGTGTTTGAGCTTGAACATGTCTGAAACTCGAACGATATGCGTATTAGCTCTAATTAAAATAATAAAATTGCATGTTTTTATGCAATTAGATATGCACGAAATGCACGTTAATTGTCTACATATACGTAAATTTTATTACTAACATAAAAAGTTTGTTACACCCTATTCCCAAAAAAGACGATAAGACCGATACCTCGAACTACCGACCAATTACCATCACTTCCATTTTGTCTAAAATCATGAAAAAAAACCATCATTTAGCAACTGCTCTCGTTACTTGAAACTAACAAGCTCCTTAGTAACCACCAATATGGGTTTAGGTAGAGTTGTATAACAGGTTATCTTCTGTCATATATTCAAGTTTAGAATAATACATCAGAACAATCCAGTGAAACAGTTATAGTCGCCTTAGATATCTCAAAGGCATTTGACCAAGTTAGGCATCTGTTTCCTTGCCAAACTCACCTCGTTTGGGTTAAATCGTACGCTCATCAACTGGGTTTCTCGTTTCCTTGATAAAAGACGAATACGTGTCGTAGTCAATGGCTGTTTTTCACACATTAACGCGGGCACGCCACAGGGATGATTTATAGAACCTACACTTTTCCTGCTATACATAAATGACCTTATTTCTTCAACAACTAATCCGATTCATTGATTTTCTGACGACAGCACTCTTCATTGTAGTTCATCTCAAACTACTCAAATGGTAATCTACCTTCTATTCCTGAAGATATTAAAGCTGAAATGGCAATTTCAATCAACAAAGACATTCAATGTATTCTCGAATGGGGAAGCAATAATCTAGTTAAGTTTAATGCTAACAAAACTCAGTGTTGCCTTGTGTCCGCCAAGAAAGATCGATCATTTCCTGTTGTAAGTATGAATGGCTCGGGTCTTAAGTTTTCAGACTCTATTACTCTGGTGGGTTGATTACATTCTGTCAACTACCAAAGCAGCTGCTGGTAAATATCTATTTTTGTATCAAGTAGCTAAAATGAGGTTTTTTTAGGATGAATTTGTTGTTTCCACACGAGGCGTCAGTAGAGTCCGGAATAGCAAATGAGTTCTAAAAAACCTATTTTAGGTACGTGTTAAAAACAATATTTTTTTATTTAAGCTCTCTAAAATTTTCCTAGAATGTCTAACTTATCAATTTTATTCGAATAAAAGAACTAGGTACTTGATACAAAAGTAGATATTTATTTATATTGACTGTTATTTTAGTTTACATTGTTAGTGTTAACAGAGATTTGTAATATCTATATTACCTAACTGCACTATTAGAATTTTTTTAAAGTACCTAGTTTTTTAGACAAATTCGAATGATAATTTTTAAAATATTGTCCTCTGAATTATTTAAAATAACATAAAATGGTTGTCATGACGACTACAATTTCAACCAACAAAGATAACGTATCCTTGAGTAGGAAAGTAGTAGTAGTTAAATTTAATACTAACAAAACTCGGTGTTGCGTTAAATCAGCCAAAAAGGTACGAATCACCCAGATCTTAAGCTTTCAGACTTTATTTCTATGTTAGGAACTATTGTATCTTTAAATCTATCTTGAAATGCTACAGCAGATGCTCGTAAAATAGTATCTTTTAAAGAACTCGGCAGTACTTTATCTTAACCATATTACAATTCTCACCTCTGGCTTACTGCTCAACATGATCTCAACATCGTTGATCTTATTCAAAAAAGAGCAATTAGCGTATAAATTATATTCTTTGATACCATCTCAGTTCTACTAAAATTTAACATCAATTTCTTGCAAATAACACGTATGGCATCAAAATGAATAAGCTAGTGCAAGAAGCAATCACAGCATTAAGAGCAAAAAAGTAGTTCAAGATACATCATATAAAATTCTAAAAATAACAAATGCAGTATTTAGATGGAACCACGTAGGAATTTTTAAATGAGTTCGAAAATAATTTACCAAGAGAGTACCGTTAGTTAGAAAATCCTGCAGACGATGATTTGGTGATGGGAATATTACCACTTGAAGATTATTGATATGTAAGAATATTAGTTCTTGGGAGTTCGCGTAGTTACATCGGGTGTGTGTAATATTTTATGTGCTTTCAAATTGTTATTATATATATATATATATATATATATATATATATAAAAACAAAAGATTAATTGTTAAAGCGGTGTATAAAGTAACTTGATAAATATGTGGAATAGGGTGTAAATGTATATGACCTTCGTGTATGCTGTTGGCTTGAATAAATCGTGTAGATTGTCCACCTTAATGATTGGGATTCCGTAGGAATTATTTTAATACTATCTCCCTTCTTTTTAAGCTTCAAGATGGGATTAAAATTTAGAATTAAGAAGCTAAAGTAGTTGAGATTAGATAATAAGATAATTACTGCGTTGCGAAATTTACTTACGGTTTCTTTTTTTTAACACTTCATAGGTGGTAAAAGGTATATGCAATTTAAAAATGCAATTATTCCATGTAAGCCCGCAAGCAAGTATTATATTTAAATACTCTATAAATGAAGAATTAATTAAGAATGTAGGTGAAGGTGATAGCACTAACCTATAAATCCCTTCTAATTTTTTATTAAGTTTTGAATATAAACTCGTTAAATCAACAAATCTGTTTAATACGTTGACATTTTAATAAATGCCGAACTTGTCGCATTTTTAATCTCAGGGGCTAGATAGTAAAATATTCCAAACCGATCCAATAATTTCTGGAACGTAAATTAAATTGTTGCATATCCCTACAGAAAAGTCGAGTGGTGTTAATGCTGGAATTCGAGGTGGCGACTCTATTTCACCTCTTCAACCAATCCACTTGCATGGATAATTTCGGTTTTAACCACTCTCTCACATGGAGGTCAAAATGCGGTAGGGCTTCGTCTTGCTGTAAATATAAGTCACTTTCATCAATCAAAAAATTTACTTGATCATTTAGTTGGTTTTCCAAACTACCAACAATTAAAGGTTCGATAACTTCATCTAACAGTTCCAAATATTTTTCACCAGTCAAATTTCTTTCAATGAATACCTGTCCAATAACAGCGTTTCCTAAAATCCCAACTCAAACATTGTATTTGGGAATGACCTTCAAGAAAAATATGTGAATTTGTATCATCCCAACAGCGACAGTTATGCCGATTGACTAATCCATTTAAAAAGGTTGCCAACTCGTCGCTAAAACAAATACTATGAATTGAAGTTTCGTTGGAGTTAATTTTATGTCATCGTTTCGCAAAATTCAATTCTACGATCGGGATCATCTTCATTTAGTTCGTTCAGTATATTTTTTTTTATGATTGTGGAGCTGAACAGGCTAAATTTGGCCTATCGTGCTAAAGCATTCAGGAACACTTAGGAGGATAGATAGAGGGATAATGAATTGCCAATAGATGCCTGTGAACAGCCACCTTAAATTTTCTCATATCATAAGTGAGAGGAAAACAGGAACTAGGAGATCATTCCAGAGTTTAGAAGCCGTGAGAAATGTGTTTGGGTTTTACGACAAGTGGAAATTTGTACTGCATATGATGATGTGAATGAGCGAACCGAGTGTTTCTTGCAAAGATAGCTCGAGATGGTATCAAAGAATATAATTCAGCAGCACAATAGCCGTTGTAATAACTATAATACAGAGAAATAACTGAAACCATCCTTCTATGCTCAAGGGACTGTATGTGAGAAGTTAAGGACGGGTCATTTATAAGCCTAATCGCTCTCTTATGAATACGATCAACGATATTGAGAGCGTATTGGGGAGCATTAACCCAGAGGTGAGAATTATATTCCAGGTGAGGGCGAATTTGCGCCTTATACAGCAGAAGGAGTTGTCGAGAGGTAAAGTACGGCTTAGATCTGTACAAAAAGCCTATTTTACGAGCAGCTATTTTGGTAGCTGACAGAAAATGGTCAACCCATCAGGGATTTGAAAATACAGTATCTCATATAGATAAAATTTATGCATATGAAGAGCTTTGTGTTCACAACCCACGGAAAGATGTATGGAGGCTGCTACTTTTCTAATGGATGTTGTTGGATCCATAGCAAAATTTTCAATTACTTATATCTGTAGGTTTTCGTCTAATAGGCTTTTCCTCTCGCGCTTTTGTTCAATACAGAACCTGTTTTCAAAAATTTTCGTATTGGTATTGACAAATACTTATGATCGACATGTTTGTCTGGGTGTCTTTCAATAAATACAGTAGCTATTGGTTTAACACTTTCGTCACATTTTCCGTAAAGAAGAATAATTTCGCTCCTTTCAGCTAATGTATAATCCAATTTTCATAACTGTCAATAATAGCGACATCTATGTCTGAAAGGTCGATAATTTACTAATAAAGACCACAAAGTGAATACTGTTTTGTAACTGTCGCCATGGCTTTTTAATTATCATTATTGGTTTAAACTAATACAGGGAGGTCCAAAAAATCCGTTGTTGAATGTAGGTATTAAAAGAGGTATCACGTACCATCCCAAGTCATGTGACCTTTTAAATGAGGTATGACTTGACACCTAAAGCCATTTGAACAAATTTAAGCAGTATCTCCAGTTAAAAGTTGACGTGTTTCGACATTTCTTTATAACACGGCGCATTTCTGTAACTTTAAGAACGGGTCCTTTTCAAATGAACACAGCATATTATTCATAGTAAAAAGGTAAAAACGAAAACAGGATTATGTGTTAGGTAGACAAGTAACTTTGCGTAATAGTTGAAGCTATTACGAAATAAAATCTGTAAAAGTGGATTAGGTGCACGGAAAGTTGCTTCAATGCAAATGGAAAGAAAATTATTAATGAATTGAAGGCATAAGGGAGAGATATACGATAAACAGTGTGTAACGTGTCAATTCTTGTCTATCGTTATCATTTAAGTTTCGAAATTTGCATTATTATTGATAAGTGTACATTACATTAGTATCTTTAGGCATTTCTTTCTTCTTTCCATGGTTAAATTTTTTATATCTCGATATTTTCTCTTTAGTCTATATAATTACGAACGTGCTTGTGTATATATTTTAGACATTAATTTTAGTTTTATGCGCAACGTGAATTGAACACGATTACGCATTTCCGTAATGTGTTTCTTATCGCTCAGTACCTTATTTCTTTGTTGCGCTTTACTCCCTTCTAGAAGGTATGTAAAGGCGTCTAATTACATTTTCTATATAATATATTTAATAGGGAATAAGGTAGGAACGAAGAGTAGTAACAAGGAAACCGCTTATCTTAAGAAAAAGCTTTTATTTTGGTAAATTTCCTTATCGTAAAAGCGTGGTGTGACGTCACGGTCGTTACTTGTTTAAAATGGCGATGATAATGCAATGTCATCTTTATGAACATAAATGGAGATACCTTTGTTTTGAATAAATCACATATGCTGTGTCTGCGTTGGTCGTTCTAAGCAGCTTTCGTCTTTCGAATCTCAGTTAGTCGTTTATACCTTTCCATTATTTTAGGGAAAACAGTATGTGCCAATTACCTAATGTTACCATATGATACCGTTCGTCTGTTTTTATGTTGAAGACAGATGAAGGTTATAGTGCCTTCCCGTATGCTTATATTTCGTTTATTTGTACGTTAAATACAAATGGAAATTACCTTTACATTATCGTATATTTGTCTTGGAAATGGAAATGAAAAATCTCAAGCTGCAGTTCGTTTACGACAAGATTAAAATATTTATTTTGTACAAGTAAGTACTTATCCTTTTAGCGCAGTTTAGCTATATAACAAATCATTTAGTGTTATTTCGATATGGTCAAAAAATGGAACAGCTGAGTCCTCTTTCTAAGATAAAAGCATTTCAGTTCATAACCCATCACAACTGTAATTTGTTGACATAGGTCAATGCACGTTTCATTATTGAATACATGTTGATCAGACTGCATTTTGAATTTTAAGTAAACATAGATTATGAGCTTATGTACAGTGTTTAATTTAATAATTTTAAGATCGTAAGGCTTTACGAGAAATGTCGTTTAGTTATTTTATGCTGATATTAATCAAATATTTTACGTCGTTAAATATACGTTTAAATACAGTTGTTTAGTGCTTATTCAGATTACCTGTTATGTTTTGAGATGCAACCTTTCCCAATTTTTGTTGTATCTTAATTATTAAACCTAGAAATTGATTGGTGCCCAATAAAAAAAAACTGATAACATCTATGAAAAAATCTCTGCTTCGCTCACACCTGATGAATGAGTTCTCAGTTACAGTAAGTTTGTACCTCACTGAGATATACCGTGGCACAATTTACCTTCGTAATATAGCAAACAAACAACACGCCAAACATTTTTTATTTGCTATAAGTGAAGCTTAAGTTATACTAAAAGCGTTCTAAAGGTCACATGTTAATTCAATGGTATATACACCTTTAAAAACATGTAAATTACGATTGTTCTCTAAAAGTGGCATAAAATGAAAATAAAAGTTATATAGCGGTACTTATTTAATAGATGTAATCAAACTCTAGCTATTCAGAATAAATCTAGAATTTGGATTGTACAATTTAAGAAAAAATGTTATTAAATTTGCTTGTCTTCACTGTACTTGTTGGGGTCACTTCATCAATATTACGTAAGCAATTATTAATTATTTTTTTATGATATTTACATGTTTTCAGCAATCTCTTTTCCAAAATGCTCTTTAAGTGATCCAAATTTAAACGCATGCATTTTAAAATCTGCAAATTCTGCACGTCAACATATACGAGATGGATTACCAGCAATTGGGTTTCCTTCCATTAATCCTTTTAGATATCCTAATTTAATCGTAACTCACTCTTCACCAATAAGTTACTTTCAAGTAAACTGTAATAATTTGGAGTTTGACGGATTGTATAATTACGAAATAACAGAAGTACAGTAAGTTCTAAGCATTAAATTGTTTATGTGAGTAACAGAAGTGTTATAGTTTTGATTCAATTATGGGAAGGTATACAGGAAATTTTGTTCTTCCCAATTGGTCCCTTCTCACGAACTTTAATATAGATGGTGTCGTTGCACAAATTCCATTACATGGAGGTAGTACCGCTCAGGGTAATTACTCACGTACACACTGTCATTTCGCAATAACCCGCAGTCAATATGGTTGTGATAACATAAATTTTGAACTTGGAATGAAAATAGACGATTTAGACATAAAGTTAGAGGGCATTGTAAATGAAGGTAAATTATACAACCTGAGGTAAATCATACAATTTGCCTAACTTATTTCAGAGCTAACGAACGCACTCATAAGAGGTATTTCAACAATAATAGCTCAAGAAGTTTCTCCGGTCTTTGAAAAAATATTTGAAGAAATTGCAAAATCTTACCTCAAAACGTCGTGCAGACTAGTTTCCCTAAACGATTTATTTTCTCCCTAGTATACTAAGCAGATGAATAAGCTAAGATGCACTAATCGTATGGGGTACGAGAGGACTACTGGCAGCTGTGTTTAGTAAGGAAAACATTGTTGTACAGATACTATCTCATACTCGTATTGTATTATGATTAAAATTATTTTGGTTCAAAATGAGAAACCTTATTCGTGTACAAGTACGGAAGCTTTTACCTTCCATCCTACCCATACATATGTCGATAAGGAAGTTTGCAATCGACTTTTTTTTTATTAACGCTAAGTTGACTTATTCATGGCAGTTTCGACAAGACCAGCCATGATGTCTGTATGGATGTGAAAGTGAATGTATTTCTGTGTGATATCTGCGCGTGCATGCTGTGTGCGTCGTGTGTGTGTGTCGTGTGTCGTGTGTCGTGTGTGTGTGTGCTGTGTGTGTGCGTGTGTCGTGTGTGTGTGTGTGTGTGTGTGTGTGTGTGTGTGTGTGTGCTGTGTGTGCGTGTGTCGTGTGCTGTGTGTGTGTGCGTGTGTGCGTTGTGCTGTGTGCGTGTGTGCTGTGTGTGTGTGCGTGTCGTGTGTGCGTGTGTGCGTGTGTGTGTGTGCGTGTGCGTGTGTGCTGTGTGTGCGTGTGTGTGTGTGTGTGTGTCGTGTGTGGTGTGTGCGTGTGTCGTGTGTGCGTGTGTGTGTGTGTGTGCGTGTGTGTGTGTGCGTGTGTGTGGTGTGTGCTGTGTGCTGTGTGGTGTGGTGTGTGTGTGTGTGTGTGTGCTGTGTGTGTGTGTGTGTGGTGTTGTGTGTGTGTGTGTTGTGTCGTGTGTGTGTTGTGTGTGTGTGTGTGGTGTGTGTGTGTGTGTGTGTGTGTGTGTGTGTGTGTGGCTTGTGTTGTGTGTGTGTGGTGTGGTGTTGTGTGTGTGGTGTGTGTGTTGCGTGTTTGCGTGTGTGTGTGTGCTGTGTGTGGTGCTGTGTGTGTGTGCGTGTGTGTGTGTGTGCGTGTGTGTGTGTGTGTGTGTGCGTGTGTCGTGTGTGCGTGTGTCGTGTGTGTGCGTGTGTGGTGTGTGGTGTGTGTGCGTGTGTGTGTGTGGTGTGTGTGTGTGTGTGTGTGTGTGTGTGTGGTGTGTGCTGTGTGTGTGTGTGTGTGCGTGTTTGGTGTGTGGTATGTGCGTGTGTGTGTGTGTGCGTGTGTGCGTGGTGTGCGTGTGTGCTGTGTGTGTACGTGTGTGTCTCTGCATGTGTGCGAGTGTGCGTGTGTGTGTGCTAGTGTGTGTGTGTGCGTGTGTGTGTGTGTGTGTGTGTGTGTGTGTGTGTGGTGTGTGGTGTGTGTGCGTGTGTGCGTGTGTCGTGTGTGTGTGGTGTGCTGTGGGTGTGTGCGGTGTGTGCCGGTGTGTGCGTGCGTGTGTGCGCGTGTGTGCGTGTGTGCGTGTGTACGTGTTTGCATCTGTGCGTGTGTGCGTATGTGCGTGTGTGCGTGTGTGCGTGTGTAGGTGTGTACATGTGTACATGTGTGTGCGTGTGTGCCTGTGTGCGTGTGTGCGTTTGGGCGTGTGTGCGTGTGTGCGTGTACGCGTCTTTGCGTGTGCAGTGTGCGTGCGTATGTGCATGTGTTCGCGCGCGTGCGTGGTGTGTTGTGTGTGTGTGAGTGCGCGCGTTTGTGTGTGAGATTCTGAAATCCGTACAATGTACCCTAGTAAATAATTCCTATCATAACTTGTTACCTGTGTCTTTCCACAACTGTAATAACATTGTCAAGGTATGTTATCTGTTGCACACTCCTCACTCCATTGAAATCTCCCTATAAGTACCCGTCCACCCACATTTCCAAATTATTATTGTTACGAATGTAGTTCTCACTCCTGATCTATTTAATCCTGTGAATGTAGTATACTAAATTTACCTGAATATTAAAATTTTTAACTCCTGTCTGTTGAGCCGTTCAAAAACTTCCTTTTAACCGGACTTAGTAATTCCTACTCTACGCTACCTAATTCTGAACCTCATCCCAGTCACTAAATTGTAATCAAGAAGTAATCTTTTGAAAGTTCTTCTCGGAGCTTACTACCGCGAGGGGAGTGTATAATGATTGCGGAGAGACGTCATTATTACTGTCGGTGGTCTCGGCTTCATATAAATGATATCTTATCGATGCATCCCTAAGTCATATCCATCTAGCCTAAACCGATAATTAGCCAAAAGTCATCTTTTACACGGTCCTCTCGGAGTTTACTACCATTGTCGGAGTATATAAAGAATATGGAGTTACGTCATTATTACTGACGGCAGGCTAGACTCCGTATAAATAACAACTTCTCGCCTACCATATCATTCTATAAGTACGATAGTATACAGTTATTGTTGATCCATTCCTTTCGTAGTCTGTTATAACGAGGAGAGTGTCAGGAATTGCAGGGTGATACTAGTACCATTGGCGGAGGGTCAGGCCCCAAAGAAGGTAATAATTTTACCAAATCCACGATTATTCAGCACTACACATCTCACCACCATCAGGTCCAGTAAATATGCCGATTACAGCCACATATCTCTCTTTCCCAAATACTCAAGAAATATCTCTCCTGTGATTCAATTACCCTACCAACAATCGAGCCATTATCCTTACAGTACACTCCCATCATTCCCATACATATCAATCACCAGCCACAGACCTTCAGCATCTAATACTAAGCGCCACTAGAAATTACGTTCGTCTGTTCATACCTTTCCTTCTTTAAAACAGCGTCAATTACAAATCATCCTTCATTAATTACATCTTGTACAAATAAAAGTAAAGGGACAGGTTCAATTTGCCCGAAATAATTTCATTATAAATTTCTACACCTGAATGACCTTCTATTAATCATTCATTACCTGCAATCCAGTTAGAGTCATAAAACCCTTACTCCGATTATTTGAATTGCATTTGTGATCTTAATCATCAGGTAGCACACATAACCTATTACCTTGTTCCGGTCACGTTATAATTTTATAAACAAAAGATTACGCACCCCTACGGTAACTTCCTGAAATCCTGTAATCCACGAGAAATGTTCCCTACACTTTGTGTATTATTCCCACCGAAATTAATCATTCGTACTTCCGGAACAGGTATTTGTGTTATCATACAGCTGGATAAATTTAATAATTAAACAACACCGCCCAAGGAACTAGGGAGCCAGCCTCCCGCATAAACGGACCCCATTAATATGCTTCCAAATTTCTTAACCAAAGTAACCGCAGCCGCAACAGTAGGATTAATTATTACTGCGTTTAAGTATTCAGAAGACTTGTTTTGTTAATGTTTGAATGCCATTATTTCATGTTATTTTTCTTTCATGACTTTATTTATTTTATACCAACATCTCTTATAGTAAAATTGTTAAAAATTAATCTGTTTACAATTTCTCTATAATAGACCGTACACGGCCAAATAGTGCAATTAGCGAACCTCCTGAGGTCTCAAGAGCAACAAATTATAAACATAAATTGCAGAACTGAAGCAGTTTACAATTTTAACCATTTCGTTTAAGATTTTAACTTCCTGTGCGACATCTTTATGTATTTCTATTTAGTATAATTTAATTATATAATTAGATTAATATTAACTTTGCTTTACGTTACTCGGAATATCTTGAATTATTAAATTTATCTTATAAAGGAAATATTTTTTGGAAGAATAACTTGACCGTATAAGAAATTCACTGTAAATTACAAGTTACTCTCTTAAGCAAATCAATAATATCATTAAAAATATTACACGTCTTAGTAGCGAAATATTAACAGTTTGATATGATATTGATTGAGTTATATTTTACTTGAAGCCCCATACGACTTGAGTAGAAATAAAAAAAGTACTATTTCTAAAGTTTTACTATGTTACTTTAAATCAATAACAATCCTTTCGGCAATACTGTGTCTTCATCAAATTGAGCACTTAAACTAAATTTACTGACTATTCATATGTTTTTATACAACAGTTAATGAGTTATTACGTAAGGGGGAGATAGTTAACCAGAATTTAAAAATTAAGTATGCATACAATTGTTCGTTTAACAATTGATCTAACTATTGTCTTTTATTACTTTCTCAAGCTTCTAATAAATATAGTTTTTCATTTTCGTTCTAAATGCGTAAAATTTCAAAATTACTATTAAAATTATTGTTTTCTGTGTTTAAGTGTGGGACGCAGTTTGATTTATTGTTATCATATTGAAAAGTTCTAAAATGTTCAAGAGTTTTTGAAACTTCTTCCTATTTGACCGATATAACATTTATTGCAATCACCACAATTTAACTTATTAACTGCTGACTCATCTCCCCTACCAGTGTTTGGCTTATTATTTTTTTCAGATTAACCTAGTGTACTGTTGTATTTAAGGCTATATTTAAAATAGGTTTTCTTAATTCGCTAAAAATTATTTTTGTGAATTTTCCTATGTATATATAATGAAAAACAAAATTCATTGTTAAAATTTAAATATTAGAGTATTCTATATTTATCTCTTATCTGCTACCGAGCTGGTGGCGTAGTGGTGACAAAACCTGCTTAGCATTCGGGAGGTATTGGGTTCGATTCCCATTTCAGGGGGTTTTACTCATACACATGTAGCGGCATGGTCACTGCGTGTATGCACACCATGTGCGGCTACTTAGGCGAATTCTGGGGTAGTATTTTCCCCCTCAGAACCCTAACTCCGTTCCTTCCGTTTCTATCCTGACCACACCCATGCTTAATCCCACCGTGCATATATACGTAATGTATGTATGTATGCTGGGAATCCGTGACTGTGGCTGAAGGAGCTCGGAAAGCTCGAGCAGACCGCCCTTCCCCTTGGGGAGGGAATAAAATACGTGGCCCTCTCCTTTTCCTATCTGCCTTTATAATATTTTATTTATGTTCTTTTCGTGGTACTTATCCGTCATTTACTGCTATTTGTTTTGTTAAATTAAGTTCTCTTTGAAAGTTGGACTCTGATAAAGTTAATGAGATATTAAGAAATTTGTAATAACTCATTAACTGTTGTTCAAAAACACATGTATTGTAAATAAATTTAGTTTAAGTAATTTGATGAAGGCACAGAGTTGTCGAAACAATTTGATTTGAAGCGATATAGTGAAACTTTAGAAACAGTGTTTGTTTAATTTCCACACAAGTGGTATGGAGCTTCGTTACGTAGAAGCCAATTCAATCAGTATGTTTAAAGTATCTGAAACCAGATGCTTCGTTCTATTGTATTTTAAGTTTATTTTACGATGCAGAATGCACAAAAATAAAACTTGGTTTTGAAATATTTGTTTGAGAAAATATGTACTACATAAAATTAAACACCAGCCACGAAGGCCCATCTGCAACTAAAGCACAGAAAGTAGGAGCAAGAAGATCGACCATCGATGACCGTAAAGCTCAATATAGGGAGAGTGATGCGGGTAGCACATTGATACCTGTAATACCTGTATAAGGACATGTGAGGTCTTGACCTACTCACCTGTAGGTGGAGTCACACTGTTTCAATCATACATAAAGTTTCTATTACACTGATAAGTCAACGTGAGTGACAGACGAGAATTTCGTAAATTCGTTGTGGCGGAGTAAATTTTCCTCTCGAAAGATTCCGAGTGGTAGACTTGCCAAAGTGTGTTGAGTGTCGTGAATACACTTTTTAGATTCAAACATATTTTCATAGAAAATTTCATGGTTCGTTTTTTTTAATCTGTAGAAGTGAAAATGGAGGAAAAGGGCAGATTGGTGCATCATCCACAAAGGCACATGGATATACATCTCTACGTATCAATTCTAGTTAAAATTGAAATATTTTGTAGGAAAATGGTTCGTTCCTATAAAAAAAAAGACGAGGAGGAGCAGCATTGACGAGGGTGCTATTAGCTCTGCAATACCACATGTTACTATTAACGGGCTGTCTATAAAAGGGGCTGCTGATAAGTACAATTTGAAAGTAACAACATCGGATAGGAAAGAAGAAAGCACAAGCAACACAAACTGAGTTTACTTCAAAATATTACTGATAAGGTTGCTGAAACAATGTATGGTATAATCGTGAAGGTCACGTAAGGAGCCTTGAGGAGGACACATAGTGGGGAGAGTGTCATATATAAAGGAGAGGAATGTATGTAAAGCCAGTATCGTATATAATGGATAACATGTTAAGGCAAGCCATAGAAAAGGCGAAGATAATCGGTACTATAAGTTAGTTATATTTGAATACTGGAGTGGTGTTTAACAAGCAGGAATGACGTATACTTATGGATAATCAAGGAGTAATTACTAATTATTTATACAGTCCTGAAGGAACATGGCTACCTACTGAACTGGAATCGAAGACTGTCTCGTACGAAAATATTAACAAGAAAAAAGTATACGCCTCTGTGATAGTGAAGAAGCTGATGACTATTTAGGATGGGAGTCTATAGAACAGTTATGGAGGCTTCTGAAGATAATAAATTACAGATTGGAGTTGGGAAATACTGTGAACTTTCCAGCGTTTTATAATAACCTAATAAAGTCGGCAGCGGCAATTCCCGAATGTGACATTCATCAAGTTATAGTTCCATTGCATGATGTATTTGAGCTCAACATAGCCTGCCTTCTGGAAATGGAAGAATTTGCCAAGGATAAAAAATATCTTGATATGGAACTTGCCAAACCTATAACTGAAAGGGGGGGATAACCCGCTTGTAGTCAATAGGGATAGTATTAGATGTTAGTCAATAAGTGGATGTGTTATAGTGCGGAGTCGTAGCCTAAAGCTGTAGATTGTGTTAGTGCAGCCCAAAGACTAACATGTCAGGTTCAATCATTAGAATTCGATGCTGATCATGAGAAAGTGTGTGGAATGGGTAGATTTAGTGATGACTATTTAGATAATCTTGTTAATAAGTATGGGGGAGGAATACGCCTTTGTGAGAAATACTTAAAATCGCATGCAGATAGTATAGAGTGTATTTGTTGTATAACGCGATTAATAGAAGACCTTAAAGAAATATCATTGGAACAATTTGTACACGAAATAAGAAAAATATTTTCCGAATTTTGAGCCACCAGATGACGACTCACCCAGTGAAGAAGGTGAGCACTAATGAGTCCAAAAACGTTCACCACATAGTAGTATGGGAGTTGGCTCACAGGCATGCGCGAAAAGGAGAATGGGAACAAATAGCTAGAGCTTCTGCACGATATAAAAAAAGAATAGGTGACTGGTAATATAATTTCACCAATCCTCGAAAAGCAGCATCGTGAGTGTATGTTTGTCAAACGCTTTAATAGTATGTAGTGATATATGTGTATGATAGTATTGATAAAAAAGTAAAATAAGAAAAGATTTATTTATTGCATAATAATATTACAGTATATATAATTAAGCGTACAATGCGTATTACACAATGTCTTTGGTTGAAATCCAGGAATTGTGAGAAGTATCAAAACCCAACCACTTTACGAGTGCTTCATTCCCTTGACGTCGGAATACACGTTCAACTAGGTGAATGTCTGGATGTTTAACACTTTGTAGTTCTGGCTCATAGAACCGACCTTGAATCTCCTCATCTCGACTATCACGTAGTGTGTAGGTGATTGGGCTTGAATGTTTAACTGTTGATATTGGAAAGACTTCGTAACTCCAATTAGGTGTGTAACCCATAGAGAATATGCTTCTATGTTTGCTAATGCGTACATACTCTCCCACGAATTTTTTGACATTTTAAATGTTTCAAAATAGATGTACTATTCTTTTCCGTTACATCTATCGGTTAGTATCCGGTTGTTCTATGCTTTCTTGAACTATACTCTGCGACAATGTGAGTCAAGATTGATAGCCACTTATAGGATTCTTGCATGCTGAATGTTTTCCACATTATTGCTTTGAGGGTGCGATTTACACGTTCGACTATGCTACTTTTCAAGGTGAAATAACTACTGTAATGTTTGATATTGAATTTTTTCATTACTTTTTTAAATTCAGAATTATAGAATCCAGTTCCCATATCAGTTTGTATATGTGTAGGCGTCCTTTTCAAACCAGACAAATGTTTATCCATTACATTTGCAACTAGTTTACCATTCTTGCGTTTAATGGGAAAAGCCCAGACATATTTAGAGAATGCATTTATTATTACTAAAATGTGTCGAAATCCTTTGTTCATCCGAGAATGTGGTATCATTTCCACTAAATCAGCTTGAAAGAGATCATTTAAACCTTTTAGTACAACACAACGCCGCGAAAAATTTAGTCTTGCTGGTTTGTGCAGTTCTTCAACAACATCGGCTTTTTACTCATTGTTCGCTTTAGATTTTAATAGAAGTTCTAAAATGAATGATTGTTCCTTCGTAAATTTAACGTCTGGTATTATAGGTTGAACCACAGTTTCCTTACGTATAGGTTGAGTAATTAGATACAGTGGTGTTGTATACAGTACATCATCCACTTCAAGATGAATAACTCGAGGTGACCACACACAATGCACTATTGTACCCTCTGTATAAGGAAACAAATATTTACCATCGATACCCAATGGAATATCTACTGCTTTATGATGCAGTAAACCTTGTAAGGTAAAATAAGTTTCGTGATAGTTATCACTTCCTTTCGTATCATCCCTGTGAAGATGAACAATATGTTTCCCAAATTTATTCACTGCCATTTGATGATGAAGATGACTGCCAAATTTATCTATTTGCATCACTGCTGGTAGTACTATTTTTAGTGATAATCGTCGTAACAATGAAAGGAAATGACTATAGTGGTAGGTTTATAACAAGATCTGTTACTTTATTAATTTTGCGTTACGTAGTTCGTAAATTATATATATTATTTCGTTGTGATTGCTAGTATTTCCTGCCGACATTGATCCTAATAATTCCCTTAACCAATGGACTAACTTATTCGGATTATTACACGGTACAAACTCAATAGGTTTATTATTGTATCGCAATAGCTGCAGTCCACCACCTCTTTTGGATATAGAATTTGTTCGAGATCTGGTGGCTGGAGGTGCAATAGATGACGTGGCAGAAGGTTTTCCAGGTTGAAGTAATGGTTTAATGATTTCAAGGTACTTCTTACTATTAGTTCCTCGGATTTGATCATCAGGGTTATAATTACGTCGGGCAGCATGCGTGCGACGCAAAATGTCATTGTATTGCTGTAGATCCCTCTTTTTGTATCCCGTAGGAACTTTTTTCAAAAGTAGTTCATATAATCCCGGTGTTCCCTCATAGTCTAGGGATGATCAATCGGGAAGAGCGATTCGCAAATTTTCTCCAACAAAATTTAATTCAGCATCGCCAATAAAAAATTTCTCTTCTTCAGAAATAAAATGCACACCGTACGTTAAGTCATATTCACCTTCGGTATCTCTAATGATACCTTCGACGTAGTATTTCGCTAGCCCTTCGTATTGATTAAGATACTCTTCAAAGGTGGGTTGAGATCCAGCAGCTAGTAGTTTCGATTACAATTGTTGTAAAGTAGGAATTTCCACCTCGTCGTCATGTGTGACATCAGCAATTACGGGTTCCTGTACAGGTCTGGGAATGGTACCAGGAGCAATAGTACGCGGTTCCTTACGTATTCCAGAGGTTTTCGGTGTACAATGCAAAAATACTTCATTTTCATGTGCAATGGACTCCTTTTTTCCACTTCTAGCGTAAGGGGTTCAGATTTGATGAAAGAACCATCATTTTTAGTAATTAATTGTTTTAATGGTTGTGTAATAGGTTTAAAATGTGCCTACATTGCATGTTCTGTAAGTGCAGTCTCTTCTTTCAAACTAGCATATTTCTGTTGCACACACTTGCGAGCACGCAAAATGTCTAGTACTAAGCGCTCCTCCATTACGACTGTACGTTGACAGTCCTACTAGATTATTCATACTGCAGGGAAATAGTCAAATCTATTACGGTAACGACCGGTATTAATATCACTTTCTTTATCAATCACAAGAAATCAGAATTTATTACGCCAGCAACAGCAACATAAGTCTTTAAATATATCAAATGACATATCAACATTAACGTGATCATCATACACATGCTTGAGATTAGTGTGATCTTGTTAAAAAAGAACAAGTAAATTCTCATTATCACGTATAGGTATGACACAGATAGAAACAATCATTATTTCGATGTCTGCCAAAACAAGAATGATCTCTAATTTCATTTTGTTTATGACATGCTACATCATCAAAAATCATTATTGAATTTTTACGGGACTCACTAGGAGGTATAACATCACTATTATCACTGTATTCGAAATACCTCATTTTCTGTATGGGCGCCAGTGACTCCGCAGGTAATGGTATTTAAGTTGGTATAAAATTTGCTATATATATATATATATATATATATATATATATATATATATATATATATATATATATATATATATAGACATTTTCAAAACGTAAGCCATTTGGATGTTCTAATAAGCTAATCATAACATTGGTTTTTCCACAGCCGGATGGTCCGACGATTATACTTCGTTTACATCACCCTTTTAGTAAACCGCGGTGTTTAGAATAGTGCTCCTTGTTAGGAGTAATGTCATAATTTTTGATAGGTAATTCTGTATCTTGCGGAATGAAACGGATGTCACCCATTATGGTACTAAGTCACGACTTGTATGGCACTTCTATATATACACACCACGTGCTGAAAGTAGTTTAGTAGTGAAGTGTCAGTCAGTGTGGTATGAAGTATACATCCCAGCGTCAGAGGAAAAAAAAGGTTCAGGAATAATTGATACTTTAATAAATAAATTACCCGTGGAGCTGCATATACCCGGATATCGATATTGAGGGCCAGGCACCCGTTTACAAAAACGATTAGCTCGTGGCGACAAAGGTATTAACACATTGGACGAAGCGTGTAAAGAACACGATATTGCATACTCCCAGTCAAACGATCTAAGACAACGACACATGGCCGATAAGACTTTACAACAAAAAGATTGGAATAGATTTCGTTCTGCCGACGCTACCTTTGGAGAACGGGCAGCTGCATTAACCATAGCTAGTATAATGAAGGGACAAAAGAAATTGGGAATGGGAAACAAATCACGACGAAGGAAGCATTCTTGCAGAGCAATTTCGTTTAACAAAGCAGCCCTTCTAGCCCGACGTCGTGTTGGTGGTAAACTTCGATCATCTTTAAAATCGACAATACAACAAGCCTTGAGTGCTCTAAAACACAAGAAAATTATGTCACCCAAGAGCAGAATATTACCAATACCAAAACGTGGAGAATTCATACCTTTTATTCCCCTCTTTGCAGCATTAGGAGCTTTAGGGTCTCTAGGTGGCGGCGCTGCGACAGTCGCAAGAGCGGTAACTGACGCGAAAGCTGCGACAAAAACGTTAGAAGAAACCAAACGACACAACCAAGCAATGGAAGCAGCTGCATTAGGAGAAGGTTTATACATAAAGCCATATAAACGATGGTTACAACCGTATTCAAAAAACTCCCACTGAAGCTACCACGCCACGCCTTAAGTAATGTTGAGCTATGAAAATTTGTGGACCAATTAAAGATTCCCTATTTTAGAGGGATATATATGCGAGATAACTTACTTACACGAATCCATGCGAATGAATGTGGTATTGTGAATCTGGATGATCAAAATAACAAGGGTACACACTGGACAGCTTACATTAAGCGTAACAGGAATATTACATATTTTGATAGCATAGGACATATTAAACCACCCTTTGAATTACACCACTATTTTAAAAGTGATGGTAGCAGAAACACAATTGAGTATAACTTTACCAAGGTTCAAGATTTTGATACATACAACTGCGGTCATTTAGTCTTACACTTTTTATATGACTGCTCCTACTGATTTTCAGTAGTCGTTACGTGATCGTAATGTCGTACACATTTACATTTACCGGTAAAAATTGTATCTTGCAAGCAACCTTTAATCCACCGATTTTTCTTTAGAATGAGTCAGAATATGTAATGGGGTTGACTAGTTTTGAACCTTTCAATACTATACAGAATGTTACTTCAAAGAATAACCAACTCGTGTTTGGAAACGATAAAATTACAATACCACCAGGACAATACGAAATCGCGGATGTGAATAAATATATTAATGAGTCAGTGAAGGGTTCGAAAGCATTTATGCATTCACAAGCGAATAATAATACTATGAAAGCAAGTATGAAAGCAACCCATGACATTAACTTCAATGTGGAAAATTCGATAGGACCTATACTGGGATTTAATAAAACTGTTTACCAGGCTCAGAAAGTGCATACCTCTGATAATCCTATTAACATTATCAAAATTAACTCATTAATTACACTGCCCAACACATTTTTTGTTGACTTCTATTTTAGACTTGTTTTTTACTAATTTGGGTATGCTGAATCCGAAAATCATATTAGTTTTTGCGTATCACGTCAAAATTAAATTCTATACCATACTATACTCTGAAAAATCAATAATGCGGTTAAGTTGTTACTACTGATACGATATAAACAAAGTATAAAATTGTAATAATTCATTTATTTATTTAAATACAATATTAGTGTATTTTAAGTATTTACACAATAATCATTAAAAAATTACACGAGTATTTGTAAAAAGAAAAACAACAATCAGGGAATAAATTTTCGTTTGTAAGACTTTCTGCTGTGAATGTTGGTTTGGTAGTCCCTTTTAATACTCCAACAGTAGTCGGCCATCATATGAGGATCCCATCTTCCTTGGTACTGAGTTTCCATGGTTTTTACACCTTGATGAAATCTCTCACCTTGTTGATCGCTTACAGCACCTCAATTTTCGGGAAACCTATCAAGATGACTATAAAGGAAATGAAGCTTTATGCTCATGTTACAACCTATGCGGTGAAAATGTTCAAACATTGATTGCACTAGTTCTTTATAATTCAAAGCTTTTTTTTCCAAGAAAATTGTTCGCTACCATCGTGAATGAAGTCCAGGCTTCTATTTCGGCTTCTCAATACCATCTGACATGGGTTCAGCATCTGAGTACTCAAGTGAAGGAAGCTCTTCAACTGGCACGGGTATTTCATCGGAATGAGGCACTGGTCGAATCGCGGAGTCGATATTAGGATATACAATTTTATTCTTATTATAACCGGAGGTCTGAACTAAACAAAAATAGCAGTCATCAACCTGGTTTTTCGGTTCACGCCATATCATTGGAACACCAAAAGTTAATTTCTGGCGTTTTCCCTTGCTCCACATGCGCAAACTTTCCACACATGGTTTACACACTTTATGTGGATCCCATGTTTTGTCTTGATCGCCAAGTTTTACGTGAAAATAAGCCAAATACATTTTCTTAACGAAAGCGGTAATATGTGCCCTTTGACTGGGAACGGTGAAGCTGCCACAAATGTAGCAGAAGTAATCGGCACTATTTACACATCTTCGAGTAGTAGACATGATGTCTCTTCAGTAACAACTAACAAGTAACTAACATTCTATTATCACCCTTTCCTACTTTTAAATAGTCCTAAGTGATCAATACTTTCCCTCGATAATTATTATCGAGTGCAATATAACAAGTGGTAGTTTTAAGAATGGTGAAACATCACACATAATTCATCAGTTCTTTCCCAGTGTACCAGCAGGGTATAAAATAATACAATTCCCTCAACATGTCATCTATCTACCTATCTATACATCTACCATTTCGACAATAACACTTAAAATAGTAGACCAAGGCGGAGATCTCATCAATTTTAACGGGGAAGTCATAACGATAGGACTACATTTAAAGAAAATATGGTGACGCGCTGTAACACATGTACATGTAACCAGAGCAAAGTGTGGAAAGGTGAGAGTCAGTAAGCGTTTAGCGCCCAAAGCATTGACACCGCAGAACAAAGCATTATTGGAAAGTCTCAGCTTTACAGTATTACAGTGAGTATATTAAACGTTAATGAAAAGTTGTCGTTGATAATACTATCGTTAATTCCGAACTGTCCACCCATCAGCCATATACTACTAGATTTGGAAACAATGATGAAATCAGGATACCCATTCAGGAAGACATGTGCACTCTACCATCCGAAAGTTATGTCTACGTAGAGGGACGATTATTACGACAGGATGGTACTGTCTCTAACACCGCCAAGTTCGTTAATAACGGTATCCCATTTTTATTCAGTGAAATTAGATATGAAATGAATGGAATAGTGGTAGATTCCGTAACGGAAGTAGGATTAACGTCGACAATGAAAGGATTGGTATCATTGACGCCTAATGACCTCGCCCGCCATGAAAATGCAGGTTGGTTTCCTACATCAAACAGTATGCTAACAAATGCTCAAGGATACTTTAATGTTTGTATACCTTTGCGAATGCTACTTGGCTTTGCCGAATAAAGTGATTCTGAACATTAGACAAGAACTGGTATTAATTTGTAGTAATATTGATACCGACGCAGTAACTTCAACTGTAGAAGAAGCATTACAAGTTAACATAGATAAGATATATTGGAAAGTTCCACACATCATTCCAGCATTAGCAGAGGAGTTGGCGTTACGAAATACATTGATAAAAATGTAAATACGCCAGTAGCATTTAGAAGTTAGGAAACCCACATATATCCCGCGGTTCCAGCAATAGACAAGCCTACATGGGCAATCAAAACAGCCACTGGTCTAGAAACACCTAGATACATTATTATAGGATTTCAAACAGGGCGGGAGAATAATGTTATGCAAGATACGAGCAGGTTCGATAAATGTGCACTAAATAATATTCGCGTGTTCCTGAACACGGATCGTTATCCGTATGACAATCTCAACGTTAATTATGATAACAATTGCTTTGCTACGTTGTATGAAATGTTTGCTAAATTCCAAATGTCGTATTACCAAAGAGATGGGCAACCATTACTCAGCCCTACGCAATTTACCACGGCTGCACGGTTGATTGTCGTAGATTGCTCAAATCAAAAAGAAGCATTGCACTCTAAAGCAGTAGTTCTTCGTGTGGAGTTTGAAACAGCGGCAAACATAGCTGCCAATACGACAGCATACTGTGCTATACTCCACAATCGTTTAGTTACATACAACGCGTTAACCAAAGCACTACGACAGTTGTAACACAATGTCCGTCATAGTTGATGTACAAGGGTTTAAAATTTCAAAATCTTTTATACCAAAAAAAACTCGCCATTTATAATGGAAAACAAATTGCCCATTTTATTTTTAAGTCACCGTATCCCTGGCATACGTTAGATGCAGAGAGTCGTCGTCAAGCTACTTGGTTAATGCAGAACCAGCACTGTTTTAAATGTGAAGAAGGGTATACACCACCACACCACTTTTGAATAATGCTCGAGAGATTGATTCAGCCAACAGATTCTGTCTATGTCAAGGGTAGAGGGAAAGCAGATTACGTCGGAAAATTTGTGGCCCAGCCTGTTATTGAACTTGAGGAAAGGCCACCTCTCCCTGCTATGCAACCCGTTTGTTACTTTCATTGTGAATCGTTATGTCACTGTGCTTTGTCTAATGTATACTATTTGTATGATACATGTATAATGCAATAAGTCTTGTACACATTTTTTTAATAAAAATAGTAAATAGTCATTCTCGTATTTTTTTATTTATATCACACAGTATTTGTATAGCATATATTCTCTTAATAACGAATTAGTACATAATATTAATATATGTCAAACAACTAAAAGAACAATACAAATTAATATTAATATTAGTTTCATTATGGAGAGAATATAGGAAAGAAACTAGCAAGTGTCAGTACCCAAACTATTCTCCTTTCCTTCCGGTTAATATAAATTCATTTGCTTAGCAACCTGCAATATTTCGCTCAAATGATCAGCATTCTCTAATTCCGGTATTCACCAATGGCCCCACGCCAATGTGGAACACGTATCACGTAGTCGATACCGTTTGTCATCCTGGGACCTAAAGGCAATTTTGTTTAATATGTATATATATATATATATATATATATATATATATATATATATATATATATATATATATATATATATATAATATCATGTAAGGTTGAGCGAAGCACAAGCATTTTACACATTACCGTTTTATCAGACCCCTCCGCAACCGCTTTGTAGTCTACTTCCGTCAACACTTTCTGAATAACAACTTTCTTAACCCCTTACGCTTTCTTAACAACTTCATTATCAGTAAGCTTTAGACAGTATGACTTCGACCCTACACCATAAAAATATTGAATCGCTTTCCCTGCGTACTCATCTTTCATTCGTCCTAAGACGGAAGCAATCGTAGGAATACCATGCAACTCATTTTGATAGTTAGAAGTATCATATTCGTCTAAATTATTTCGCATGTGTGCATACGTATCATCAGTTACTATCTCAACAACCAAAGAATCCGTGTCAGTATAGAGCAACGTGACATTCTTGCCATAATGAGCTCGTAAGATATAAATAAACCGATACATTATAATTTTGGAAATATCTAAAATACTTAATCCGACATAGACGGGTTTGTCGTACGTAACTACCTGTTTCGACAATTTCATCGCAAACAATTTGTCAGAGAATTGAACAAAACTTTTAAATTGGGGTTTTGCAACGTACCGTGCTAGACCTACCCGACGACCATTATTTTCCCAATGCGTTAACAGTTTAATAACTCTTCGTTTATCGACATTTTCCATTGTTTTACCAAACACGCCATTATTCATAATCTTATAGAAATCCTTTTCGAACTTGTTCTGTGCTGTGTTGCGGAGAGCTGTATTAAGGTCTCGCTCGAACTTTCCTCCAACTCCTTACCACCATTACCTAAAGACGTGTGTTTTCCATTCGAATTTTTTCCCCTCGCTTCCTCTACACCAATTCCCAGCCCCCCTTAACTCCTACACCTCAGATCTTTTCTGCCTATTCTACTGATGTTGTGTACATCCCTCCATCCTTTTCCAGTCCCATCCCAGTGGGTAGCCCATCCAGTGACGGCTCCATATATGAGATGACGACCGTAGTCCAAGACTCTCAGCAAGACCTCAACCGTGCTGCAGAAGCAGAAACAATTGTACTCGACCTGACTAACGCTGATGTCATCATTATCAGTGACGATGATGACGATGTCCTACCTTACGACGTTGCTGACAATGATAGTGATGACTTTAGCGAAGCGTCTTCCAGTGTTGAGGCGGTTTGTTCCTCATGTGCTGGGAACGAGTACCTCTACACTGGTGACTACTACTATGACGTAATAATGGACCCTGCCTACAGATACGATTCGGACGACTATGACAATGATGCTTTACGCCAACAACGTATACTGAGACGTAGAGAGTTCTGCAATGAAGTCGTCATTGAAGCAAGCAGTGATGCAGACGACTTCATGAACGCTCTTACAGCTGACATGCAAAGCGTCCAACAAAGCGCTCAAGACCTCGAGGCTATTGTACAACAAAACCGTGCACAGTAACTGCTACATGACGACGTACAGGACGAGAACTATCGACGACTTACAGGACATACGAGACGACGACGAGACTGCCAGGGTTCCAACTGACGATGACAATGTACAGGAGGTCCAGGACAACAGGGATGACGTTGACAACGACAATGATGACGCAGCTGCCGCTGATGACGATGATGATGACAGCAGCTGGTTTTGGGCAACCTACATTCCTGTGACCATAAGCCGCACTATGCTTCCCCCCGTCTACATCATGTGTCCGATGGCGTCAGGGGACAGTGCCGCCCAAAGCAATTCCGCATTCCTCATTATTGCCGGGTTGTACTGGCTCTTTTACGCGCATCGCTTCATCACCTGGGACTGTCTCGCATTCACTGTATGTATTCCACTTTGTACTAATTTAGTACTAACGCTTCTGTTTTTTTTTGTTGCAGTTGTCCACTGTAATACCATTCATCCGGAATTATAATCTCGTGATTACGGAAAGCTTCCTTGAGGAGCAGCTCGACCGGGCCCACACCAGGCTTCTCACATTTTACCTAGACTGGAATAATGTGATAAGCCTAGCTGTACCCAGTGGGTACGATCACGCCATTATACATCTGGAGATGATATTGGAAACTGTCGAAGAGATTGCAGGAATCTACGAACTTATCCGAGTTCGCAATGCAAATCTTCGACAGATGGTCTTTAGCAGTGATCGAGGAAGACATAGTAAGTATACCTACTGTCAAGCATCTATACATGCTAATACTACTTTCTTTTCAGAAAAACGGCGCCCTCAATAGTGCGGTCGCAGACTGGACAGGCGACGAACTGAGCGCACCGACTTACTAACTTACTGACTGACTGACTGACTGACTGACTGACTGACAAACTGACACAGTGACATAGACAGACAGACAGACAGACAGACAAGACACCACACTTTGTACATGCTCAACTATAGCTCTATGGTGCTCACCATGAACAGCTGATGGATATCTACTACAGCAAGGTTCATTTCCACATCTGCAGACGACACGGTTGTACATGTCTTTATTTCCACTTGAATTACATATATTAACATATCGTTTTCTTTTATTTTGGTAAAAAGTGTGGGTGGGCAAAAAACATACAAGTGGTCAAAAAACATACAAGTGAGGTGACCTTGGGGTAGAGTAACATTTGGGTGGTCTTGTTATGCGATCGTGTTAAAATAGGTCACACGGATGACCTTGAAATTGTGGAAGCTGAACGCAGGGTTTGTGACCTTGGGTTTGTGGTAATGATATGTAATTAGGTAAAACACTGCGCTTTCATGACCTTCGTACAGTGGTGTCCTTGGTAATGTGGTAACCTTGGAATTGTGGGACCTTGGAATTATAGTATGTGTCAGAAGTCTCCAATCTTACCTACTATAAAGATAGACCTAGCCGTTGCATTATATGCCGATCCGCATTTCCTATGATAGTGCGAGAAGCACCAGTGTCCAAAAGATCTTGAAAAGTATTGCCGAAAATGTTGAAGTTCAGATATGGTCGTTCATCATTAGGAACGCTAGCAAAAATGTAATTAAGAAGGATACGACGAGAGTCAGGTACACCAGAAAAAGCAGTTTTCGATATTAAAGGTAAGATAGAATCCTCTCCTCGGTTAGAAGATTCAGTAACTAGTTTCTCTGCTTAGATACACACATTGGGAAAGTAGTCTTTGTAAATTCTGACTTACCACAGCCATAACAATGTTTATTTTTTGGACATGGACAACATGGTGTAGTATGTCCACTCCCAGAGCAACTCCAGCAGCGAAGAGTAACAGTATTTGAAGGTATGTTATTAGATTAAGAAGGTTGTGAAATAGTAGTAGTATTGGGTTTTCTCGATGGTGGTCGAGAAAAAGTAGGATTAGAAAAGTTAGTAGGTGAATCGATGTAAGCCAAACTATGTTCCAAAAGTGGTGAAGTTTTTTTTTCAAGCTGGAGGTTTAAAAGATTCCATAAAGTATTTATTCTGTTCGATCTTTTTCCCTAAGACTATTAGTTTTGAAAGCGTAGACACATCAGTTAAAGCTAAAGCATTCTGGTACAAAGGTGTTATTTTACGGCGTACATAATATAATCTTTGATCGCCAGGAAGTGGAATAGAAAGTCGTTGACAGCTACATAGACACTTATGGTTTCCAAAGAACCCATAGTTCTAGACTCAATCTCATACAGTTGTAACAACCCTTTTTTGTGTTGTATTAAAATATACCTTAATTTAAAGTCTTTCATTCATTTAGTTGTAAATATAAGAAAAAGGTTTTTAATTATTGAAATATAGGTATGTGGTAGGCTTAACTTGCATATCTTTTAAAGGTTTATATTCCATAAATTATGTTTCTGCTCAAATACGTTTGTGCAGTACGTCACTCACTTAATTCCTTGCGCAAATCCCTTTGGCGCAAGAGTACATCATCTAACTTCCAAAGCCTCCATTTTTTGCTACTTCCTGATGCACCCTACAGCAGGAAGCGTTGTTTTTTGGGTTTTCCCCTAAATTTTATGTGAAAGTGCCATTAATTTTACGGTAAGATATCTTTTAACTCATAATACTAAAAATTAAAGCATTTTCCCTTTTCAGGCACTTTTCTTTTTTTTTTACTGTAACTTTTATTTTTACTTCGATTTACAATTTAATTACATTTTAAATACGAATTTAATTTTGATTGCCAATTCTATTGGAGAATTTCAAGAAATGCATTAAACGAATTATTCAATTTAAAGGAGACATTTTTTCGAGATAATTTCAGTTTTGGGTGTGGCTGATAATATAAAAGCATTGTTATTGCATAAATTGCGCAACATTACACAAAGATTACGTCATCTTAGTTTCCAGTTCAGCATCATTTTTTTATAATACCAGGGATCCTCAAGAACATTTTGTATATATTGTACAGCTATTTATTTTTAATGATTATTAGTACTTTAAGGATTGTTTTAAGATCTATTTTATTTAATCTCATATTAACTGTCAATAAACATAATTGTATATTTTAATTTTTTTTACATTTTGATAAAATTTTTATTGTTAACAAACTCTGTAGAGTTGTTCCGAGATAATTAAAAAAAAATAACTTGCCGTCCGAGACCATTTTATTAGTATTACATACAATTGTTTATTATTTATGTTCGGTGAAAATAACGTAGCAGATTTAGTGGTAATTGAGCAAATCACAATTGTTGAACCTGCCCTAATTAAACTACCGACTGGGATAAAGGCACTATTTGTGGTGAATGGTTACTATCTCCAGTCAGTTTAACGATTTGTGTTTAGGAGAACATTTTTACTTTTTATTACATATATTTATTATTAAATTTTATTACACCATTTACACCACTACATAATACAGTAACCTTTCATCGTAATCCAAAGGTGGAAATTCGGTTTTACGTAAAGTGGCCAACATCTTTCCATGAAGATAATTCTTGTTTACGAGCACGATAGAGTAATAAATCTTTTCCTTTTAATCATTCAGGGATAACCGAGAACAAAAATTGGTGAGTTAAACCGCGAGAATCACTTAACTCTTCAACACGTGTCAGGAAGTCAAATAAAGAAGTACTGTCGCCAGAGAAAGATATACCCAACTTAGTTATGGAAAAGTGACTTAAGGAAGGAGTAAAAGTAGGAGGTGAGGTACCCTGAGGCACATCAACATCGTCATCTGAAGCGATTAACGGTGGTTCTACGTCCATTGGTTCGAGTTCGCCATGAGCCGTAGAATTCGCAAAAGGTCCAGCTATTGGTGAACAAACCGAATCAGAAAGTGTAATACGTTTACTCTTTTTCATTTTTTGTTCCAGGTCCGTTTTAAAATTTTGTTTTGACTAAACATTGATTTTCCGCGAAATTTCAGTTTCAGAAGTAGTGATCATTAATTCACATCGCCTTTGTGCATGTAGTAATAACGTACTCAAACGAAGAAAAGCAGCCGAAGTGCAGTCACCAGAAAACGAGTCGATGCCGGTATGTAATTACCGAAGAGCACCTTTTAAAGCAATTTCGTCTTCCGCGAACGTAATCTGATGTGAAGTAATGGTACGAGATTTATTAGCACCAAGTATTCTCGCGCTACGCACTGATTTACGTAAAGACTCGACATTAACGTTACAGTCTAAACCCTTAGATAACTATTCGTACATCACTTCAGCTTTCATCAGACGATTTACATCAAAGCGAAGTATGACAGCCATCTTTGCAAGAGAAGAGAAAGAAAAAAATACTTTAAAAGTAAAGCAAAGTAATAGATCTAATATTATAACACTGCAAGTTCCTTTCTCACAATTTTTATATTTGCCGCGGCTAAACTGCAATCGGTCTTTAGATTAGAAAATAAAGAAGGGGGTGGGTTCGTCGGAAGATTTAAACTTTGGCATTACACTGTCCACATAAAATAATTATAGTAAAACGGTTTAATAGTAGATATATAGTATATTATCCTCTTATGTACAATTCTAACGTATTCACACTTACCCTAGGCTGTGACGGAGAATTTGGATGTCCTATTCCACTTACTTGGGAAGGCGGCTTAGTTTTCTCAAAGTCGTCTCTGTAAACAACTATTAATACTCCCTAGTTAAACTCAATGAGGAACGTAATGTTTAAATGATTAATAACGTTGCGTTTAATTAATTATTTATACTGGATACGGCCCTGTCTACAAAAGAAAAGAATAAATAAACAAACTATTGTTTACTTTAAAACGGGGGTTGCGCAGATCTAGGTCACTAGTGAAAAGCGATATCCTGAGTTCATGGTCGTACGCATGACCATCGTTCACCTACCTACTTGCTTGCTGCTTTAACTTTAGTAATTACTGGAAGACGTCTGCTTCATGAAACAATTTACCTTCGCGATCCATTACGTTCGATAATATTACTATTTTCAGAGGTTTACTTTCGTATTGAATTTAGGCTGGGCGGATTATACATGTTTGGTTGTATAATTAATATATTTGTGCGTTATCTACTGGGATGTAATCTTATGGTGGTGATTTCTTTTATGTAAATGAACGAAATCTCACGCAAGGGTAATTTACCTAAGTGTATACGCACAAAACGCGTATTTATTGAAGGCGTTTTTATACTTGCGGAATAAGCTGGTGGAAAACAATTAATTGATTGCTTTATTGAAACCCAATTACTAAGCGCGTGGTTATCGATGTACGGTTTTTCTTCTCAACAGGTCTTTGACGGATACTCTACGTTTAATTCGTTTGTGATTACAGGCACTTCGGTCTTCGCTAGCAAGCTGGTGATTGCAGGTGTTTGGAATGTAAGTGAGAGTAAATGATGAGAGCTGCAGAGCTGTACAGTCCTATCTAGCTCCCGTCGTCAGGTGTATGGTAGCGTGTAGTGATCTAGGTGACTTCGGGCTAAACCGTCGAAACACCTTTGGTATGTGTAGGTGGTGTGTGCACACCCGATCGCTACGGAACTTGGCCCGTCGATCTCTGAGGGTTTCTGTATTCGTATGCTGTGTGTACACCCGATCGCTTCGGGACTTGGCCCGTCGCTCTCTGAGGGTTTTTATATGTGTGTGTTGTGTGTACACCCGACTACTTCGGGACTTACCCCGTCGCTGCCTGGGGGTTTAGTGTGTGTGTGTGTGTGTGTGTGTGTGTGTGTGTGTGTGTGTGTAATGAATTACTCTACAGACTTACGTGTCGTTAATCACAGAGATCGAGGATAGATGTATTTACAAAAGGTTCGCGGTGCGCGTTTGTAAATACAGGGAACTAAACTCGCGGCGGCTATCACTAGGTCTGCTAAAACAACCGTCACGTGCAGGTTTTCTGGAATAGGAGTTAGTCTAACGGACTAACTAATACAGGAGTTGGTATAACCAACTAAATAATTCACAGCGGCTGGATGCGCTCACGAGGCGCGATGGAAATCTTCGCTAAGATCGAATAAAAAACTCTCTTCTTCTCCTCTCAAGAGGTGCGCGGTGCGGTTCTTATAGGGGACACTCGGTAGGCGGTGGTGGCTTCCGTTTGCGAGAATCCTATCTGTAATTGGCGGAGATTACTCTGACTTATAAAACATTCGATGTTTTATGAAATCTACGTTTGAGGGGAAACAAATTAATTTTTGGTTGTGCAATCAAACGAAACACTAAGAAATATTAAATTAGGTACTGAGTAACATTGAATACTAAGAAATCTTACATCCTTTCTTTTAAATAATTAATTAATAATTAATTAAAATTACACTAAGCTAAAGAATTTTCTTAAATTAAACAAAGCTAAAACTATCGTATTCCAAAACTTGACCTGAACATTGGTCGCCAAAATTATACTAAGCTAAGGAGCAATGATTAAGTGAAGCAAAAAACAAAATCGTTCAAGTGAAGACAATACGTTATCGTACTTCAAAGCTCGGCTTCACGTTGGGCGCCAAAATTTATGCCACGTTTATAACCACCATGCTGCACAAAATAGGAGGAATGAGTGAGCTCGGCCAAAACTCGATCGAACGGTCGGAAGACTGCAGAGCACTCGGATTGCATGGTTGTTTTGGAGGTATCGATAATATAGTTGGAGTGAGAATTTGGTTAGAGAGGAAAGAACCGAAATGGACGCCACAAGCTTTAAAGAAAAAAAAAAGGAAAAGAAAAAGATTCTTATTCCTTGGGAGAGGGAGAGACTGTAAAGTTTGAACCAGGTAGTAAGTAATAGGAATAATAAGTAAGTGAACAATTCTCTCAACAAACGTAAATTTATTTTATTTCTGGAATTCCCAACAAAGGAGGCAATAAGCCAAATACTATTGTACAGCTATATAAACATGAATAATAAACGAAGTAAATTATATACAGTATCTACGTTACTCCCACAATTCACACAACAAAAAAGTAATAAAATATAAATTAAAATAAGCTCGACGAGGGCAAGTCTTGAGTTTGCTTTTAGGCCCACAAGAATTTATAGTTTAAAATACCAAAGCAAAGAATACCCCTTCCAGCCGACGCAAGATCCTACGTAGCTTAGCCTAAAAAGTCCAATTTAATAAATTAAATCAGTTACTTATAAGATAGGAATAATTAAATAATTCAGCTTGCTTTTCATTTAACAAAATTGAATACATACCCCTTTTTGCTTAAGTTACAAAAATACAATTGGAAAAGCTTGTTCAGTCCCAATTTTATTTCAAGAAACAAAGAAAATAGTAATTAAGAAATTTAAAATCAGAAACAGACATTGGTCCGAACTACCTTATCCATATTCGAGTAAAGAAAAGAATATTATAATTTGAGCTACCAAGTAATGTAAATAACACGATATCTCGCTCCAGCAATTAACAGATTTAGTATTACATCTGGTATACATAAAAAGTTACACCTGGTATAAACATAAAAGTTGCAACACTGGTACTGCGTACGACCAAATAACTAGTGGTACAAAAGTAATTATTCAGAATTGTAGGTTATACATGAGCTCTCTAAGGGCGTGAAACATAAAGCTAGTATTAACAAGAAATATTCAAAATGTTGACTATTAAGTATGCGTTAAGATCTTAAAGAATGATTTAATGAACATATAGCAGATCTGCATGAGCGAAATTGTGCTGAAAGTTAGCTGAAGTCAGGTATCAAAATATCGCCGAACTTATACTACAGGTAACTATGTTTAACAAATACTTGTTGACATAATTAATATAAATATATTTAATTTCCTTGTAGGCAATCGTAACGAGCTGAAAGCAATTTAGAAAAGAGTCTTATTCAGAGGTAAAATGTTTGCCAGCTACTTGTTAACCGAACTAAGGTAAATGTACTTCTTATCTATACATGCACAAAAAGAAAGAGCTGAATTGTGTTTGCGAATGCTTATGCGTTTTAAACAGCCGAGCAACGAGCAAGCAATCCCCTGTGTGTGAACTACAGATCGCATTTTTCAGCAACACAATCCAAGCAATAAGCCAACGTGATACAAAGCAGATACTATTGTTACATCAATCAATACAACCAAATGTAAACATGAACTTGGATGTAATCGTAACGGTGAAGTTATATTGGCACTTCAATAGATGAAGCTTAAATATATAGTAACGAAGGTTTGTGGAAACTCAATTTAGTTGATAAAACGAAAGTAAAGAATGAAAACGATGTTTATTCAATGATAAGGTGTTACCTCTAAGATCGAATACGAGAGGTAGTTTAAATGTCTTAAACAAGTTGTTACACTTATTTCTTTGACGAAGTAATGTGAAATTATTTTGTGTGTGAAACCTGAAAGAGAAGTTCTAATTAAAACGAGGTTACAAGATCTAATGCGGCTTACCAAATTTTTAGGTGTAGTGAAATATTTCTATTACATCCGCCTTAAATGGCGATTAGTTCACTTTTATACAACAAAGCGATATTATATAGTGAAAATTTTCCATAAAATTGATGCTTAGCATCTAGTAAATAGAAACAAGAAGATTTCCTAGAGACTTTCCACACTTCTACACCAGTGGCGATTCTGAAAAGACATCCAACGCCTCAAGAAACAATTTTACAGCTTCATTTGTTATCTCATTTTAAATATTGTTAACAGATGTTTGTTTTCAATATAAAGCACGATAAGTAAGATGCAGTTTTTTAATGATATCACCATCTAGTAGTGATTTAGCAAAGTGACAGGTACCTATAAAGCGTAAAAATGTTGAAAATAACCAGAACCAGCATTCATCTCAGAGATGGCGCTATAGTTATTAATTGAAGTTAAATTCTGTAAAAACGAGTAAACTTTTAAAATACAGAAGTAGATACGAGAGAAATAATTTTCGTAAAATTTAATCCACTATACTCATTAGTAAGATCGTAAATACAGACATTTTAAATCATTTAGTACAGAAAATATAAACTAGTAACCTTAAAGCAAATTAAAAAGTGTTTAAGTCACAGATACTTATTTAAGGTCGTTTTTAGAAACAGTAACCAGATAAAATGGTGCAATCGATCCTATATCAATTTTTGCACGTTGATCGATACTTCCAATTATTTAAACGCAGAACAGATAATGTCGGTGAGCTACGGCCTTTTATAATTAGAAACGAGAGAATCGAAGGTCTCAGAAACGATAGCTAAAAATGAAAAGCATGTTACTTCGTGGTAGGAGGTAATGCGATATGCACCTCATTGAGCAGGTAAAAATGATGAATCTCCAATAAACCGGGGTGTGAATAATTTAAATTCACAGCATAGTCAATCCCCTAATAGATCGGATGCTTTATACATTTTAGCCGAAATGTAATTCATTTTCTCCCCCAACTGACATGCCGTTTATGCAAAAATCACCCGCCTAACCTGCCTACCCGCGGTCAACTTTCGAACTATATCCTATATAAGTTAAAACTATAGAAAACCATTGATGTAAAAAAATAGCAGCTCAATGATGATATAGTGAGTGTGGACACTAAGTTTTAATGTTTATAACAAAAATAAGTAACCGGTTTCGTACTGTAACAATGGAAATATTGTACTATCGTCCTGCTTACCTAATGTATAGCATTTACTAAAAATAAAGTTTTTGTGCTCTCGATTTTAGGTATAAATACCCTGCCCTATCCCTCAAGGTGAACAATGATAGGTAAGAAGCGGAAGAGTGCAGGTGAATACACTAATCAATAAACTTCCGGTGGAATTGCATTTACCCGGTTACCAGCATTGTGGTCCTGGTACAAAATTAGAGACTCGCACGCGGTGACCCACGTATTAATCAATTGGATGCTCAGTGGAAACTGCATGATATCACTTATAGAGACTACCGACAATTAGAAAGTAGACATAAAGAAGATAAAATTTTAGAATAAAAAGCTTGGGAACGCTTTATATCGGCGAACGCAACATTAGATGAACGAGCTGAAGCTTTAGCTGTCGGAACCACCATGAAAGCAAAGAGAAAATTTGGAATGGGGTGCAAACGTCGGTCCAAGAAGAAGAAGAAGAATGGTGGAAATTTATTGCATGAACGAAAAACGATAGCTAAAACCATGAACGCTAACGGAGATTTCACAGACACAATGAAGTCAGCTCTGCCAACGGCAAAATGTGTAGTAAAAGTTTAGGAGGAAAGAAAAACATTGAAGTTCCTTGCCTAAACAAGTAGATGTTTTACCATTTCTTATTGCATTATTCGCAGGACTATCAGCAATTGGTGCTTTAGCTGGCGGCGCATCGGGAATTGCTAAAGCAGTCAGTGGTGCAAAAAATTACAAAAAATTGCAAGAAGATACATCGCGCCATAATCGCATGATGGAATCGATCGCTGGCGGGCACTTTATCTAAAACCAAACAAATCAAGCGGTAGTGCATTATACTTAAAACCGTTTCCAAAAATACGAGTAGATTACCCGAAAGGCCGTTAACAGATATTGATTTAAAGAAACACACAAAAGATGTACCCTACTGTAGGGGTATTTTTATGAGAGATAGCCTGCCTAAATTACCATGGAGGAATGAATCTGGAATCATCAACTTAGATAGTCAAAGTGGACCGGGTACACATTGAGTTTGCTACAAAAAGCGTAGTAAAAAGGTATGGTACTACGATGGTTTCGGTAACCTTCGACCACCAATCGAAGTGATTAACTACTTTCGGGGATGTACAATTATGCCTACAATTTCTATATAAGTAATCGATACAACCTTAAATTTTCTGTTATATCAATAACATTCAGTTTAGAAGGTGTTGGTAACACAGCTAGCTACAACTTCTATTCACCGATAGAGCTAGATTTGGGTAAGAAATACGTTATTGGATTGGTGGGATTTTACGACTGCAACAGCATTAGAAACATTTATACGGGCAAAGATAGATTCTATTTTAGAACAAATTCATCTCATTTGCGAGTGATTAATATTCCATGCACATGAGTTAGATGCAAATTAGTGATTTCTTGAGATCAAAGAAACCCACTGAAAAGATTTTCATTAGGGCAAACAACAATACACTTAAGTACGAGATAAACAGTTCATTTGAGATCGATTTTACTAAAGAGAATAGCGTTAGTTGCATGCTAGGGTTTGAGCCTAAAATATTAGAAGCAAATATTTTACACACATCTGCGTTAGACATCCAAATAATGAAACACACTAATCTACATGTAGAGTGCAACATTATAAAAGGATCTTATCAGAACGGGAAACCTGAAAAAGTAATATATGAAGTTGACGTTCGCACCGGGTTAACGTTTGAATAAAACTCCAAGTAATACTCAATATTTAGAAGTAAACACGGACATAATAAGTAATATAAAAACTAAATTGATAAATGAATGGAAGAATTAATAGACTTTGGTGAAAGTGAACCATTCACGGTATGCTTAGAACTAAAAGAACATGGGTCTGCGAATAAGTCATAGGACAATTCCATCTTCCTACAAAAGATTTCATCCCTATCAACCTTCATTGCGGTTAACATCTGCAGAGAAATACTTTTTAACATCAACTGGATTAAAAGTTCTCGGTGACCGAATCATTAAACCTGTTTTAAAACGTACATTTTAACGATGCATGATCCTTCCGAAGAGTAAGAATGTGGTAAATAATTAGTGTAGATGAAGAATATTATCTCTAAGAAATGTTAAATAAATTTGTAATATGTGTAAGTAGGAGACCTTGAAAGCTTATGAATAAAGTTTGATTGTTTAATGTCTGCCTCTTTTGCACAATGGTGTGTTTCGCTTATACACATCGCGACCTGAAAGATATATAAAACAAAATTATATCGCTTTCTCGGAATCCTCCGAATGCATATGTATTCATCAAAAATACACGGATATACCTCTAATGCGGAAAAAGTCGACGTTTTATTGAATATTGGGTTTTTTTGTTTGTTAACAATGCATTCTCATTCTTAAAAATTTGCAGGAATGTAATATTCAAGGTAATGGGGACAACAGATTTTCTTTGTATAAAGCACACTCAATGCATCTGCATTCTTAAAAAAAGGTAGTAATTATTTTTAAAAAGTTTAACAATTAAGCTTCCCAAAACTACATTGCATAATTAGTAATATAATAATTAATACACTTTGATGAAAATGTGTTATGAAGAAAAAGATTTCGTCATAAATAACCATAGGTACAATGAATTTTGCTTTATATAAAACAGTAGGTTTGCATTCAAAAGTGTGCATGTAATTTAAAAAATGCAATATTTAATGTAATATGAACAAGGGATTTTCTTTGTATAACAATGAAAGTATTTATTTTGATAGATTTACCTTCTTAAAAAACTGTAATGTAATATAAATGTAGTAATTAAGCTTTTCAAAACTACACGGGATAATTAGTAACAATTAATTTAAAGGGTGAACCATTCACGGAACGGTTAGAACATAGGTTTGAGATTAGATTCATATAAAAGACATCATCCCTACAGTAAATCTTTTATTGGTGATAAACTCTCATTGTGGTTAGCATCTACAGAGGCACAATGACCGAATCATTAAATATCTTTCAAAACGTACATTTTCATGATGCTACAATTAAATCAGATATTCACACCCATCTTCCGTATGGATCTTCTAAGTATGGACCTTCCGAAAAAATACGCATCTTAATTCCAGGTCAGGATCTAATTACAGCTACTTACGATAGTTTTCTTTACATAGAAGGAGAAAAAAGAGAATGAAGGAAAATCATGCAACTTAACCAGTAATTTCCTAACTTTCTTTTCGAAGAAAAGAGTTAGGCGGTCAAAGAGTGGACGTTAGCCGAAATCCCGGCATAACATCTACACTTAAAGGATATATTTCTTATACGACAAGCAAGAGCAGAGCACTAAGTCATTTGGGGTGGTCACCAAAGAATGTGAAAAATCCTTTACAGTATGTATACCATTGAACACCTATTTGGACTAATGGGGGATTATCGTCAAGTAATCGTAAATATGCGTCATGAGCTGTTTTTAATTAGATCTAGAAGCGATTCAAACTGCTACTATGGTGACGTCGATGCGGAAATAACCCTAAATAAAATTCAATCGAAAGTCACACATAACATCTAGTGATGCTGCGAAACTGGACTTGTTTGAAGGAATCAATAAGAATTCTATTACTACTGTTCCATTTCGTCAATGGGAGTTATTTAAATTACCTGCTTTAAAACAAGCACATTGGATAATTGTTGTATTCCGACAAGGTAAAAGTCTGCAAGAGCCGGAAATTTTGATCACATCAACATCAGAAATCTTAAAGTACATCTGAATTCCGAGTATTATCCCTATGAACTTCAGTGCTAACCAACATATACTTTCCTATCGCAATTTTTTGAAATTCCGATGTGACTACTGTGGTAAAGATGATACAGATTCGTTATTCAACTACTCCGAATTCAAATAATGTCCACTATTTGTTATGGACTGCTCTAAACAAAATGAGTCCTTAAAAAACTCAACGGTAGACATCAAATTGGAAATGGAATCCCTAACACCGTCCGATAATGGAATCGTTGTCTATGGTCTTATTATACACGATGCTATTTTACAGTACAGCTCACTCACCGGAGAAGTGAAAAAGTTATAATCTGTATGTCTAGTATATAAATAAAAATGTTGTAATTATTCTTTAGTTTCATTTCATCCATCAAAGATGAAAGTAGTTGCGCAGAAACAAAAACTTCCAATTCAAAATCATGACTTTGTGAAAAGTCTGGTACTTCAAAACATGGTGATTTACTTCCTAATAGTATACGTGGTATTATATGTGGCCCCTCCAATTGCAGCAAAACAAACGCAATGATTAGTTTGCTTACTGAGAAAAATGTGTACGTATACACTAAGTCAGTGAGTCAAGACAAATACAAAATTTTACAGGAAATCCTACTTCCGATGAAGGATATAGGTTACTTTACGTTCAGTGATAATCAAGATGTGATTGAGCCTAATTGTGCAAAAGCAAACTCTATCTTTATCTTTGATGATATCGCTTGTGAAAAGCAAAATAACATGAGAGCATATTTTTCTATCGGTAGACATCGACATTGACTGTTTCTATTTGGGTCAAACTTACAATAAAATACCAAAGCAATTAATTCGTCACAATGCGAATCTGATTATATTATTTGAGCAAGACGAATTAAACCTAAAACATGCGTATGGGGAACATATAAGCTACACCATAAAGATGACGTTGTTTCGGGATATGTGCTGGATAGATCCGTTTGGTTTCATAGTCATAAATAAGGATGCTGAAGTCAATAATGGTCGCTATAGGAAAATGTTAGATAAATATATATAATACCTTAACTGCTCAGTTTAGGTATAACCAACTCATAGTAAACTAGAACCTGTCTTGCTATACCCTATATAATACTTTAACCTGCTTTCAGTGGTTTAGTGGTTACTCATCCGTTTAGGTATTAACAACTATCTATTCAAACTTCCATTTTTCTACAATGGATAATACGAAGACGATATTAAATCGAAAAATTATTCAGGCTCGTAAAATAATAAGGCAGTAATATGACAGTCTTAAAACTGCTCGCATTGATAATGAAAGAACATTTGAAAGTACTTATAAACCTCTAATAGTACCTCTAACTGAAATAGTAAATAAAATCAATCCTGATAAAAAAAACACCCAAAAAGGAGTCCATTGACGTTAAACCCAAAACCCACCTTTGTTCATATTTCGAAGAAAGCATGCTACTACTCTCACTAGCCCGCTAGCTCCAGGGTTCATTTCACCCGAGGAAGAAGAACCTCTTGGTATCGCAGATGATTCTCCTAATGAACCCATCTCAGAAGAACTTTTCAAGTAGTACCACGAATTACGTCGTATATACGTTGAACGTATTACGAGGGATTTTGAAATTGCTATTGATCACACTTATGGAGTCCACAACGATATCAAAATAGACAAATGTACAATCGGTAATATCCCCGCCACAATTAAAGGAAACAATATTGCTATTAAAGGCGTCACGTATAAAGGAACCCTAGGTTTATATGATCTTCTTATTATGAATGAACCCGATTTAAATCTAGTAAATTCAAAAGATAGAAAAAACTATAAAAGTATTTTAGAAGCTACGAATGTTGGAAGGTGAGATTATGATGTAAGTCGACAGATTCGAGAAAGCCACGGCAAAAAGTATACACAAATAATAAAACCTTTGCTGTCAGAATCATCGCCCACAACTCAGGGAGGTGGACCGATTGAATATAAATATTGGAATGATGTGCACAAACTAATTCGTGATCTAGAATTATTGTGGGCAGAAAAACTGTAGAAGAACTGTATGAAGATGGATACATTGAAAGACCAAACACTCGTCTTCTGAACAATTTAAATGGGGATGCATTAAGGTCGACATATTATAACCAAAATGCCCCTTGATAAATTTGCACCGTCACAGTACCAATTTATTGATGAAAATCAATTCAATATCGATCATAGATCCTCAAAGTGTTATCACCAAGCAATACTATTTATCGACAAGGTTGAATTTAGATGAAAACCGTTTGACACAGTTGGCGGACCAGCTAGAAGATGGTGACGCTATATGTAAAGGATACCTTGATTTTTGTCTGCAAGTAGCCAGAAAGCTGTTAAAGGAAAATAACGCTTGTCTAGTGGAGCAAAAAGTACATCAACTTAAAGAAATTGTGGATAAATTAGTACCATGTCCAACTTACAACTCGTCAACGAATTGCACAAATTTTCGAGAAAAAATTTTAAACGAAGGCACACAATAATTATGGGACATGATGACCTTTGGCATGCAGATTTGGCAGAATGTAACACATATGCCAAACAAACTAAGGGCTACAAGTATATTTCAGTGGTTATTGACTATTTTTCGTAATACTTGTAGACCAAATGATTAAGAACGAAAACGGGCATGGAAGTTAACAAGGCCATGCAGATAATCTTCAGAACGGGTCGGAAGCCTTCCAATTTGCAGACAGATGCAGGAAAACAATTCTACAATGAGTATTTTATTAAACTAATGCGCGACGTGTATCAGGACCATTAAGTTTGCTCTATATAAGTCCTTCGCCCTACATGGAAAATACAAATGAATTGATACAATTGACACCGTAACGATAGATTATAACAATCGCAAGCATAGAACTACGGGAATGAGGCCGCAAGACGTTGGTAATCATACAAAGCTGGAGGCTTACACTCACATAAAACAGTTGATAGGAATCGCTATTGTGTGGGTGACGTAGTACGAATCAGTAAATTTAAAAGTATTTACGCCAATTGGTCAAGTAAACTATTTAAGATTGTGAAAGTTCGCATTACTAACCCAACCACCTAGATGTAGGCAGACATGAAAGGATCACCTGTACTGGGAGCCTTTTATGAACACGAATTACAGAAAACAAAGTAACCAGATGTGTGCCTGGTGGAAAAATTTATTCGCAAAGTGGTGGGGATTGAATGAAAGATCATGGATCAATAAAGACAATTTAGTTTTATATATAGCTATAAGAATAGTTTGCAACTTTTAGATGAAATAAAAAAGATAATTGTATTTTATTTTTAAATGTTACATCTTCTTATATAGTAAACCTAAAGTATTTCTATAATCGTTTAAATTACTGGATGGCCATATTCCCGAGTCTGGTCCACATATCCATCCCAAGAAGGAACTTGTTTCACCTTTCCCGATGTTTTCCAATATCCAGCGGTAAATTTTGTGGTGATCCTAGTTTTTTTCCCACGGTTCAAACTTATATGTAATGGTATGTTCTAATAATATTGTAATCAAAATGGCGAGGCACTTGTAATTAGCATAATATGCTGCTGTCTCAATACATTTACTTATAATAGAGAAAGTGTCTTTATAAACAACATTTTCTGCGCTAACATTTGTCTAAGTACACAATAAATCACCCCATAATAACTTGTATAACACTCATCAGGAATAAAAGTATATTGCAATATATTCAGTATAAATATATAGCTTTCAGTGGAGGTCAAAGAACGCTTCAAGCACTTTCTACAGATTTAATCACCACTGTACTGCAGTTTTTCCTGCAATTTGTCTTCAACTACTGAAAGTTATACCCCAAGGTCTTGTTTCAGTGAAATCGAAATTTACTTAGCGGTTATTGTCATAAGGATTAAGTACGACTTTATTTTGTTTAATGGTAAACACATCATGTTTCTTTGACCTTATGAGATGTTGATAGCGCCTTATTACGCTACCATCAAACAAAACCTGTTTATAATCACTTATCGTGATCTGCCACACGCTTGCTTGGGTAGAACCCTTTGATTTTTTTCCAACCTTTTCGTCAACCCCGTAAGCATATATTATCGCGCGAAGTCCTACAAATTCCACCATAATTTCGCCATGATTTTCATCTTTCATTAAGTCGAGGACTTTTTTATTTACTAATGGGAGTCCAAAGATGTCGGGACTATAATCAGACGTATCGAATTTATCAATGTCCTCTTTAATGCATTCATAGACATCGGGAACTGAAAAGGCGTATATGAAACTATCCGTATCCGTGTACAAAAGCTTAGTATTATTATGGAACTTGTTACGCGCACAAAAGGATTGTGGTAGAAAAGGAGAAATTGTGCGGTAACACGAATTAAGAAGCTCAGTCAGTCGGTTGGGCAGTTGGATGCTTGGGCGGTTTGGCGTAGGAAATTACACAGAGGGATTAAAAGGGCACCACTTGATCTAAACTTTTGTATCGCCCCTGGTTGAAGCAAAGGGCTACGGTACAAGGAGAGAGACGTTACAATTAAAATAAACGCTGGATTAAGTCCAACCAGGTAAAAGGTCTGGCTAGGAATTTTAATCCTAGGCCGCAGGAATAAAGAAACAACTGACGATCGTTTAACACCAACTTGTTTAATGTGACTCTTAATATTAGTATATTAACCAAAAATTATTATTTTTAGAGAAATTAAATCAATTAAAATAAATCTGATCCAACCCACTTACCTTTTTGGAAAGTGCTAAACCTATAATTTAAAAAATATTGAACAACTTATAATACGCCAAAATAAAAAATTATACAGGTGCACGGTCGACATCCAATATTGACCCTAAAACTAAAACAACAAAACATAAGTACCAATTTAAACAAGTAACTCTAAACCGAAGTATTATTAAGAGCTCTCCTTAAAACTGGTATTCCAGTTTCAACCCAAAACGCACATTGAAACCCAAAATATAAACTAAAACTTCAACTAGATACCTACCCTTGCTTCTTCTTAACCGCAAAGAAATTAAATTTACTTGCAATTAACAGTATAGATAAAGCAAACATAATACATTCAGGTTCAGAAAGGCTAAGTTTGTCACTAGCGTTATAAGTGTAAAACATAAATTTAAATAAGCATAAAGGAATATATTAAGCATTAGTTTCAGTCATGTGGCTGAAGGCCGTAATAAGAAGAATTGAATAGCTTCCTTATTAAGATAGCGTTTGTAGCTTAAACAATTTTAACCAGTGAAATGCAACACATGCATTAACCTAACTAAGCATAACATTTATGAAATTATTATAGGAGCAATCCCCTAAACAAGCAATTTCAATTTTATATAACCCAAACGTTACTATAGTTTAGGACACACTCTGTACAAGGGCGACCCTATATACTAAGTCCAAAGTACATATTCAAAACAGCAGATGGCTTGAACTGCAAGTACACAGACATAAAACTATTAAAGCAAATTGTGAATTTTGTTAACTGTAAGACCAAATACATATAAAAGTAATCAAAAATTTAAGTTAAAGGTTAACAGTTAAACCAATTACAGGTATAAGTAAGCCAAGTCGAATTCTCACTTAAACTTAACTAACGTTTGCAGTTAGAAGTACATAACCTCGTTCCGTATGATCCTAATAAGAGGTTCACCAAAACGGTTACAGGCATTAAATTTTCCAAAAAGGATATAACTAGCAGTACAATGGTATTTCGTGATATATAATAGCGAGTTGTTCTCAGCATAACCCCGGCACTCACCGTGTGATGTACGTGTGTGTATTACTTAGCTGAATGTGTTACCAGATATAATTTACGTGTTTTAGTCAAACGGATGATACCATGTGAAGGAGTACCGATAAAATGTCCTATGCTCGATTTCGGATAGGAGTTGTATGGTGTTTCATAACTCGGAGAAACGTTAGCCTACTGTACTGGTAGAATCGGTCAATAGTATCTTGCGGACGGAACAAACGATAAAATCGAGTGAGACGAAAAAACCTATATAAACCAATTGTTTTAGAAAATGAGTTGATACGAAGGTTCTTTTAAAATGTTTGTTATTTTATAATATTACAATATGTACTTATTGATTTCAAATTGTTAATGTAACGAAAGAACGTGGATTACAATACCTCTTGGTTCGAAACGAAATGTGTGTTAGAAACTAATTAGATTCGTGAAATACCAAATTTATCACAATTAGATATATAGAAAGCCAAATCCAGTACCAAAACTGTTAATTTTTAAGTAATATCACAATAAAATTATAGAAATCTTCTCCATATATCATGTTAGTTTTCTAACGACGCAGAAATTTTCTTAAAATGGCGTTCCTCTTATTAAAACGAACCAGAAAAGAAGACATGTGATTTTATTCAACAAATTAGAAATTTTTAAAACTATCACATGTTACAATTTATTTCAAAAAGCAAAAGTGTAATGTACACTGTTGCCAAACTTACTAATATCGAAGTTAAAGTATAGGATGTTGCGAAATCAATAAGCATAAAAATTTCAACTTGTTCAAAATTTCCTTACACAAAAGTTACACGTATCAAACTTGGGTAGCGTGTAACCGTAATGAAAATTATATAAAAAAGTTTTTGAAACGTCTAAAACACTGAATCCCGCATATATAAGTTTACTGAAATATACTTAAAGCTTATTCATTTGAACACAACTATGAAAATTTGGTTTTGCTATGTAAGCACGAGCACCATAGCGACCCTCCCATTTCGTTACTAAAGGTATATCCTCATGATTACGTACATTTTCCATCAGCTTCCTGAAAGCAATCTTAATCATTAATTCATAAAAAAATTTATCAAATTCATTTAGAGATTGCTGACGCATGGCGGTATTTAAATTGACATATTTCTTTAGCCATGGGGACTGTTTAAAACGTAATATACGGTGTAATTTTACCAACTTCAATCCATACATTTAAATATACTTTCAAATGTCCGTAATGAATTACCTAATTATATTTCGGATACAACGTAAGCAATAATTTTTTTTTTCATTTCGGGACTGGATGTGGGCGGGACCATATGTTCGGGTGCCAGTGGTAGATCATTGTGACTCTCATGTAACTCTATGGGATAGACTAAATCACAATCGACTATATACCCAATTTCCAAACCATAGGGGTGGTTTATTTAATCAAAAGTTTCAAAATTAGCTTCATCAGCAAAAGAAAATTCACCAAATGGTAGAAATTCTTACATGGCGGCTCCATATATATTATATACGTCGTAGTACATTAAACATACACTATCTAAAGTGGGATTAAATTTTTCCCCCATGTACTTATTGTTAGCTTTAGCATACCGATTTAAACATTGAGCTACACCACCTCTAATCACTCTTTCAATTGTCATTAGCATATCAATATCTGTAAATAGTTCTAACTTTACTTGCGTAATTTTAAGCATAGCATCGCATGCTAAAACGGTAGCTGTATAAGGAAACACGCCTTTGAGAACTAGTAGAGTGTTGCAATTAGCGCGGTAATCATTTTTTTACTATCATCCAAATTGTCAGACAACTATTCAATACTACTACTCATAAATCGGAAAGAGTCAATAAACCTAAACTTAATTTTGGTGCCCTCTATTACCTTTGTGAAATATATATATATTTCTTTGTTTATGGGTAGCAGTGAAATTGAACCAGGAACACTAGCCAATTCTCCAATGATGAAATGGGAATCATAACCTGATAAATTATGAAACACAACTGGTAGAATGTGGGAGTCTGTATAGTTTAGGTTACATGCCTGATTCGCTGCCCCCGAAATGATCCTGTAAGATAATTATGGTTTCTAACTTTTATATCAGAATCAGTAAATGGTTTTCGGCAAATGTGACAAATCGTGGCGCTTTCAAATTGCTCAACCTGACTGGGACTTAAAGTATCCATAGGAATTATTTGATTGATTATTTCGGTGGTCTAATGTGCAATAATTTGAAGCTCGTTAACAAACCATTGAATGCAATCCTTCCCTCTATAAAGCCTAAATCGAGATAGGGAATCATTGTGTGAACACTTCAAATAGTAAGCAATGCTGAAAGATATATGTTTGGAGTGAAATAGAGTATTACCCTTGATACCATTTGTACGATTTTCTAAAATACTTTCTAAATCGGCATAAATTGCAAATGGTACCTTTTCTTGGAATGCAAAATTTTTTAACTGTGAATTCATTTCTGCACGGTAGGCAGCCTAGCAGAGCATTGATTAAGTTGACATTCAGTAGTATGTTTTGTAGAGGCGATCTGAGGATAAATGGTTCAAGCATCGGTAACAAATAAATTGCTTGTGCATGTAATTCGATATCTGTTTTGAAAATAAAGCTGACATATTTTTAATCCTAGTGAAATGATATACAGTGTTAACATCATCCGCGGCTTGATCATTAATAGAAAGTATTAAAAGATTTATGGGTTCTTTATCGCTTTTATGATTACTCAATGCAAAGCGTACAACTTTTTTATCATTTGTGCAGTACAAATTAATTGCGAGGTTATTTAGATTCTCAAATTTTTTACATCGTCCAGCCGAATGTGGAAGTGAATTGAATCATACTTCAAAACATATCTAAAATGAGGATAACTTTGAACCCTTTCCGTATGATATTGCGCGGGATATAACGCTGAGACAACAGCCCATAGGAAGCAATACTCATCGTTATTTTTAACATTCACTACCGCACGCTTTAGTGTTATGAAGCGAGGAACTCTAACATAGTTTGAACGACCACCTCTAAATGGAACATAGCTATTAATATTCACTTTTAAATGTAAAACTTCGTGTAATGCCCAACCGGAATCCCTTTCGGAAAACCCTCTAATTTTATCCGTCACCTATCATACACAGTTTCATTGTACCACACATGTAAATTGGTTGAAATATCAATAACGAAATTTTTGTTGCTAAAGTCCTCAAATCAATATTATAATTATGGGGTTGCATGAAATTGCAAGCTAAGATCACATTCAACTTTAGCATGGATTGCCTTAACATTAATTTCACCTTACGAGCGAAGCTGTTATATGTGTTTTGTAAAAATATCAAAGGTCCCTTAATGTTTGATATATGGGTTATAATTCCTGTAAGTAACCTACCATTAAAATATGAGTCTAGGGGGTTAACAACGTAATTTATGTATACCTTTTTTATTGACAATTCAATTACCCACTTTCTCTAAAGCGTTCTTTAACCGCCTCAATGTGACCAGATAGCACTTGAGCAGTGCTAAATTGCTCTCAAGCTTAAGCCGACTTTCACTGGTCTCATAATAAATTTTATTTTTAATTATACCTTGCAATAGCTTGATATTGGTGTCAAACATACGGATGCCTTGCAAATTGCTTTTTTGTTTTCAATAAATGAATAACACGCCTTGTTAAATTAACTATCCCACTACTACTTGGCATATTCATAGTTACTTTCAACAATATAACACTTTAGGTTTACAATAAAACTTCTAGTCACGATTGTAATGAAAAATATGACGCACGTACTGGTGATTATGTAATAATACTTACGCCGACACTGGAAATATTGAGACACTAACACCGGAAAAGATATTAGAATGCGAAATTAGCACTCTTTGCTCATACGCGTCCTTCATGATACCGGAAGACGGGTCAAAGTCGTTTCCGGTGAGCAATAGGCGGCAGATTCGCGCGCACCTGACTATGATAGGTGTAAAATGGGTAAATTGCTAGGGATTATCGACGAATTAAAAACTGCGGTAGGCAAAAGGATCTCGAAATTAAATCTATTAGGGAGGAAAAGCAACAAGCGTCAAGACAGGGAAATGGGTCGAGTGCTACACCGAGATTAGCGGAGGGCATTACTTACGCGGAATTAGTTCGCGCGGGCCCTTCGAATAGAATGGAAATTGCGCCACCCGTTAACAGGAACGCTTTTAGCGTTAGCGTGATGGAAATTAACGAGGGAACCACGACGGAGGAAGTAGGGAAAATGTTAAAAGAAAGGGTTAACCCCGCGGCGGAAAAGATAGCGATTAAAAAGGTACGGCAGACGAGACAAGGGGTAATTGTAGATTGCGTAGGGAAAGGGGACGCGGAAAAGCTTATGCGAGCGATCCAAGACACCGGATCCTTACAGGGGCGTGGAATAAAGAAAGGACACCCTCGTGTACTTTCAGAAAGGTAGACAGGGAAATAACGGCGGACCAAATAATAGACAAAATAATAAAATTCAACGGGGACCTGGTAGCTAAAGAGGAGGAGTAGATAGATTTAAAGAGAAAATTAAGGAAAGGTTTAGGTTAGGCGGTAGAGGGCGCAACCCCTACGCCGACGTGATCTTTGAAGTTCACCCTGACCTCCGTAAAGAGATTGTAGGGAAAGAGGTGTGTTTGGGATGGAGCAGCGTGACGGTGGAGGACCATCTTTCGGTCCTGCACTGTTATAATTGCTGGGGAACAGGGCATCAGACTAGGAACTGTAGGGATAAGGAATTTTGCGGAAGATGCGCGGAAGTAGGGCACAGGGCTGAGAATGTCGCTCGCAGAGGACTAGATGCGTCCAATGTATGCGGGCAAACGAAGGTTACCTCGAAAGGTTTGACGAACGCCACGCGGTGCTGGATTTTGAATGCGGAAGCCACGCGGCGTTAAAGCGGAGTATCACCTAAAGTCCGATTATGGACGCTAAAACAATAAAGTAACGACCGGAGCGCACGTAAGGTGGCCGTTGAGACTAGCGCAGTTAAACGCGGGCAGGGTTAAAGGGCGACGAGTAACCTAGTAAAAACCCTAAAAACGTGGATATCAACATCTGCTTCGTACAGGAACCACGCGTGTACCGCGGAAAAACAATAGGATTCCAAACGGAGTACGAGGTAACCAGCGGAAGTAACGAGGGGCGAAGAGTTGCATGGTACATCACCGACAGGGGTTATCGTCGACGTTAGTCGGACAGCTATCGGACGAACTAATCACCACGTGCGAAATAAAATTCGTCGCCGGAAATCTTACATTTTACGCTGTGTCGGTTTCTTACCGCCGACGAGAAGCGCATACGATGACGACGAGCTCGTAGCTAAATTCGATCAGGTTACGAGCGCGCTAAACGGAAAGTTCATGATTTCGCGAAATCACCGCTGTGGGGCCGACGATGAAGACGCGAGGGGCGAGGCGATTTGTGACATAATCGAAACTAGGAATTTAATATCGTATAACGATAACGAGAGACCGACGTTCGAAGGTCCCAGAGGAACTAGTTACGTAGACGCCACGTTCGGAACGACAGAAATGTATAACGCGACGCGCGAGTGGAACGTAACGGAAGTAGAAACGCTGTCCGACCACAAATTAATTACGTGGGTCATGAAAACTGACGAAAAACGAACGGACGAAGGTCAAGCCGTGAGGTACTGTAACGGTAAGGCGTAGTGGGAAAAGTTCGATCGCGTATGTAGAGCGGAAATAGGCGACATAGCGGAAACGGCAACTCAAATCGACAGTGACGATGCCCTGGAGGAGTGCGCAGCTAAATTAAACGAAGCCATAAGGGTAGCGTGCGAGGCTTCGATGCCTCGCAAAAGAGCTACTAGAAAAGCGTGCCGTGGTGGACGCCGGAACTGACAACCCTGAGAAGGGAAGGCAACCTGCTAGCCTGGAAATCGAGACGACACACTACGATCCCGGAAGACGAGAAGAAAGGATACGGGAATTTCGCGAGATAAGAGCAAGGTATAAACGAACGATAGAAGAAACACGCACGCGGAAGTGGAAAGAGTACTGCGCACAAAACTCCGGAAAAGACCGTTGGGGAACGGCGTGTAGGATCCTAAGGGTAAGCAAACGGAAGACGCGGCCTAACTACGGTTAGGCGGGAAGATGGGTCGATGACGACGGGCGTTCTTGAAACCGCGGGGACGCTATTGGAAACGTTCTTTCCGACGACGACCGCAATAGCGACGAGCCGGTTCACCGGGCAATAAGGAAGGCGCACGAAACACCGGGAATGTGCGGACCGGACGACCGAAGCATCACCGCCTAGGAAATCCGCAAAGCATCGAAACGCATGAGCACCAAAAAGCACCGGGACACGACGGGATCACACCGGACGCGGCGTTAAAGCGCTGGACGCTACGCTGGATGTCTGGTCGAAGATTTTCAGCTCGTGTTTAGACAGGGGAATATTTGCGGCATGCTGGAAATTACAAACGATGCGATTTATTCCGAAAGCAGGAAGAAGCGACGCCACGGACCCGAAAACCTACCAGCCGATAAGTTTACTTCCGGTTATAGGAAAAGCACTGGACAGAATAATAGCGACGCGTATAGAACACCATGTAAAAACCGCGGGAGGATTTAACCCAAATCAATTTGGATTCAGCTCGGGAAAGACCACCGTAGACGCGATAAGGAAGGCAGTCCGAGAAGTTAAAGCGGCGAGAGCGAGGGGATTACTGCGCCGTCATATCGCTCGACATCCGAGGCCCTTTCGATAGCGCGGAGGCGGGCAGAACACGGATGTCCACAGGAAGCTGTACGGGGCCGGTATATTGGAAGATAGTATATGACACTATATTCAGAGCCAGGCTGCCTCCGGGATGCAGCCTAATAGGATACGCCGACGACACGTTATTAATCTCAACGGCCGCCCAATATAAATGGTTAAAAAGCGTAACAAACACTGCACTTGAAACGTTAGTCTCGTGGAGAGGTGAGTTTAAACTCGAATTTAACGCGAATAAGTCGGAAGGGTTATTTTACGGAAAACACATAAACCAACAGAAACCATTGTTTAGGTTGGGTAAATATTTAGGCGTCCTGATAGATAACAGGTTAAACTGGAAAGAACACGTTAAATACGCGAGCGCAAAGGGAAAACAGATAGGGAATAAAATAGTAGCGGCCGCGAAATTAATCTGGGGAATCAAGGAGCGGCACTAAAACTATATATGAAGGCGCGATACAGCCGGCTGTATTATACGGGGCAGAAATTTGGGGGAAAGACTAGGAGTAAAGGAACGAAATAAACTTTTAAGCGCGCAACGAACGATGGCCCTCAAGACGGCCCGGGCGTATAGAACGGTATCAGCCGAGCAGTACTAGTCTTAAGCACGTTATTGCCGCTAGATTTTTGTTACAGGACGAGCGAGACCGTGCATCGGCCCGAAGAGGCGGAAGGGCAAGCGGGAGAGTACTCAGCGGGCTGGGATACGCGAACAGAACGGCCGAAACGAGGGTCGACGCCGGGAACTGGGGCATCCGGCCGACGGGCTTCATCCTCCGACTTCTACATCGGAGAGGAGGGAGCGGCCGACGTCAGGTGCTACACGGACGGCTCGGCATCGGAAGGGGAACGGGAGCGGCGTACGTAATATACCGAGGTGGGAGGAAATAGCTAGCGGCGGAGTAAGGCTGGACGAGGATTGCAGCAACTTCCAGGGCGAGCTGGTCGCGATCGTTAAAGCCCTAGGGTACGCGCTGGGACATTTGCGAGACGTTCCGGAAATATCCATCCTGTCGGACAGCAAAGCCACACTGCTCGCTCTGACAAACGTCGCTAGGCCTGCCAAACTCGTGGCGGAGGCCTGGCGGCTGTTACGTGGGTAGCGGCGGTGTCGGTCGTCAAACTGCATTGTGTGAAGGCACACGCCGGAAACCCCGGAAACGAGAGAGCAGACCAGCTCGCAAAGGAAGCTGCGAGGGACGACAACGCGCGGATCGCCTACGCCTAAGATTCCGATGACCACGTTGAAGAGGTTAGTGTCAAACAGGACAATGGAGAGATGGCAGGAAGATGGACCGGCGCGGCGTTAACCTTCAGGTTTCTACCGAACATCGCACAGAGGATATTTACTGCACCCGAGTTGGACCCCTTTACATTCCAGCTCGTAACGGGGCACGGCGGAACCGGAAGTTACCTAAAAGATTCGGGAAGACCGAAGACGAACGGTGTGCGTGCGGGCACGCCAACGAAGACTCCGCTCACATAATTTTCGATTGTGAGATCTAGGAAGGCGCTAGAAGGTTGGCGGATGCGAGACTGGTCGGCGGGGCCTACGGTGGCCACAAACGTGAGAGGATATCCCGGCGATGGCGGGCGAACGGGAATGGTGGACGGAACTTTCGAAACTCGAGAACAAGTGCAGAGACTAAAACCGAACGTAGCGCGAGCAGTGTAATCCGGGCCGTTACGATTAAAAATCGCGTCTTTTACCGATTATGACATTACTACCGATTGTGACATTAGAACCGGATTTGACAGTGGCAGGCGCGCGTGCGGCATCAAGTTTCCTAGTGTCGCGCGCAAACTAGGTTAAGGACCACCGGATCTAAATTACGTTCCGGTGTTAGAGTAGGCCCCCTCGGAAGAGAGGCGGAAGAAACGGATCCCCGATAACCACGTAAAGGTCTTGCGAATGGTTGCCGTGGGTGGGATGCGGGGCGGAAGAAGTCGCGGGTTGGCGCGATCATTGCGTCTACAGGATGTCGCTCGTAAGGAAACGACGGGCGAACGAGGTCCACCACGGCATCGTTTCGGGTCAAGTGGATGTTGCCAAGTTTTTATTGCACGTCACCGATCTTCCTAGGGCAGCGAATCGACGGGAAGGAGTAGCGGATAAGGACCACCGTAGCAGCCACGGAGTCGGAGCGACGTGGTGGCGACGGTGTTAGTGAAAGTGCTAGTGCTAGTGACCGCGAGTGACAGTGTTTATCCTGCGAAAGACGGAAAGTGCTAGTGCTTGAGTAGGTTTGAGCGAACGCAAGCTTCACTTCGTACAGTCGACGAATTTCCTTCAAGGGAAAAGCGTCGACTTAGATAAGTAGCGTCGAGGTGCGAGCTTCACTCGCGTACAGGCGGCACCCTTTCCGGCGACGGAGACGATAAGCTCCGTCGCCGAAAGGGCGCGTACTTATGCATGTATGGGTGCGGGCCTCACTGCACAGGACCGCGGTCGCCGATTGTATCCGGCGAACGCGGACCCTTAGAGGTATCTCTCGAGGGCGCGGGCCTCACTCGCGCACAGGAGTTGCGACCGCCGACTGTAGCCGGCGTATGCAAATCCTTAGCGGTCGTGCACGGTACGTTCCTTTCGACGCCTGCCATCGAAGGGACGGTGTACTTAGTTAGCGTAATTGAACACGGGCGTGGCTCGTGTATGATGCCTTCGATTTTCTAGTTACGGCGGCAATCGGGGGTATCCTAGTTAAGAATGTAGATTTAAGTAAATAGATTAAATAAGTAAAAGGGGCGAGGGCTTCACCTTCGCACAGATTCTCCTTTTCCCCCGCTCCAACTTCTGGGGAGAAGGAAGTCTTAAGTAGAATAAGCATAAGGAAACGGACGCGAGTTGCGCTCGCGTACAGCCGCCCTAACCACTACGTGGAACAAGGGCGGCTTACTTAGAATTAGAAACTAACATTAATTTAAGAAGAGGGCACGGGCATCACTCGTGCACAGATGATTGGGTCGACGGCTGCGTCCGGAAACCCAAGATTCTTAGATAGACCATAAGATAGCTTTTAAGAAGTAGGCACGGGGCGTCGGAATAGCCGCCGCTTGGACGCCAAATGGCGTCCTAATTAAGAATTAGGGAAAGGGCGCGGTGTTAGACCGCGTACAGGTGTCATGTGACACCTCTAGATAAGGAACCAAACAAATAGGGCGGACGCGGGCAGCCCGCGTCACAACCTGCATCTGCACAAGTTTAAAATAAATTCAAATTAGGAATAGTCGGCCGCGGAACAACCGGCGGACAGCTACCGGTGGGTGGCTTAGCTAAAATAAGAATGTAGGAATGGACGTAGGATTAGCTTACGCACAGATGCGATGGCCGCATTTAGATAATGCAACATAGGGCGGGTACGGGAATAGCCCGTCATAGGCACCTGCGGTGTCCTTAATTAAAGGACGAGGAATAGCCCGAGTGCAGATGAGGAGCCGCCGCCCGGCGACGACTCCAACATCTTAATATAGGTAACACGAGGGAGGAGGCAAGCGAAGCAGCGTGTTCTTCATTTGACTCAGGATTGTTTGCACAGGTTTCTTTACACTACCCCGGAGCTCGGCGTGCCCTTCCTACCCTAGTTAAGGAGCATTATTATTGAATCAGGAATGTAAGCATTTCTACAGGGCGTTGATTGGACACCTGGAGGAATGTCGATAAAATACAATTTGTAAAATATCGATTATGGGACAATAAATATATATTGAATTGAATTGAAATTGAATACTAGTCAATGTCAGTTTTCTGTCGTAGGTCTCCTACGTCACCCGGAGGGTGCGACGTACTCTAGCTCCCGGATTTTCTTGTTATCCTCTTCTGTTATTATCTTTACCATCACACGGGGAGCGTGCATCCTCGCTCATCATCCTGAAAACTGAAAGACCTTTAATACCTTGTAGTTTAAGTTCTGAGTTAACGTCGGTGGAATTGTTTTTTTATGACTGTAGACCTGAAATTTGGCCTATCGTGCTAAAGCACTGTAGAACATCAACAAGGCAAACCAACTAACACTTTAGTTTTAACCGTTATAATATTTATACAGCCAATCTGATTTTCAATATATACGAGTCAAAACATTCTGACTACAATATTTTATTATTCATACAATAAAGGCTTAAAGTAGCTGCTTATAGATTTCTTGTTCACAAAGTCGTAAGTATATCTTTAAATAAGGCTAATTATAGAAAAGCTTTTATCACCTAACGCTTAGCGAAGAATAGACTTGATTATGTAAGCATAATTGCATTTATTGCAAAAGAAGCATAAGGTAGCTAGTTATTCAGCAAGTATACAAGCAAGACGATGTAATGTGCATAATTACCATATTTTACTACACCATCAAAACAAATTTCAAAATGATGAAACAACAATTATAATCAATGCAATGAAGCGCTTAGAAATTTCCAACACCTTTCAACGCTAAGAACAAAACAATATATTCCCAAAATGCCGGCTCTATTTTAAAACTTCAAAACGCCGATCGTGATGAAAACGCTAACGACAATTTCGCTGACTGCACCCATTCCGAAGAATTTCAGTATTGCACCATTACTCCAAACGTGACCTAAAAGACCGACGAACATTCCGCCGAATGCGCACATTATGGCCAATTTTTATGTTGGACCATTACGTCGACAAAGACCAAAGCGCTGAATTCCCAAAGCCCCGAAACGATTATTTCATGTCCACAATGTCGAAACTTTTATTAATATAGGAGGGTTATCTGCCGTCACCAGTTTTTTTCTAAAATGGAATTAAAATTGAAAGAAAAAGGTTAGATTTGTGCGTTGTGTAGTACTTCATTGACTTAGTAACATATTTTTCTAATGTAATTTATTTAATGTAAGCGGTTGTAGGTAGAGTAACACGTTTGTGGACACGTATTCAAATCCAGACAATCTTCTGGTTATGCACCGTTGTGCAATCGTGTTATATTGATAATCTAGCAACGTGCAGATCAATTTTGTCTCTACCTATATCAGAGTATACTCTCTACGTGATGCAGTTTTTTTATTGTGTACTATTATGTAAACTTAAATAGTTGGTATTGTGTAGCTATGTTACATCTGTTAACAAATCGCGTACGTATTTACAGCCCAGAAATTAATTAATTGGGCGAGGTTTATTATAGGTAATTTCTTTTTTGTATTTTTTATTTTGACTAAGCTTACGTTATTTAATGGTTCTTTTATTATTATTGGGTCAAATCTGTTCAAATAAGCTGTATTAAAAGAGATTATTGATTAATAATTATTTCAGACTCTGTACCTCTGAGAGTAATCCCTATTAGTAATAATGGAGATAATATCTATGGTGCCAAATCTAATGACTTACAATCTTCTAATGAAGACAGGAATAAGCATTAATGCAAGATGAACGGGTTTTACATGATGTTGATG